>JAGFNQ010003841.1:37496-574071 GCA_024364735.1 Boesenbergia rotunda | reverse complement strand
GATGAACCTTGTGTCTACAAAAGGGTTAGTGGGAGCACAGTTGTCTTCCTTGTTTTGTATGTAGATGACATACTACTCATTGGGAATGACATTCCTTCACTACAGTCTGTAAAGACTTGGTTGGGGAATTCCTTCTCAATAAAAGACTTAGGTGAAGCAGCCTATATTCTAGGCATAAAGATCTATAGAGATAGATCTAAGAGATTGCTTGGCCTAAGTCAGAGTACATACATTGATACCATTTTGCAACGGTTTGCCATGCAGAATTCCAAGAAGGGAAATCTGCCAATGTCACATGGCGTGAGTCTTTCGAAGACTCAAGGTCCCTCTTCTAGAAAGGAGAGAGACCGCATGAGCAAGATCCCTTATGCCTCAGCCATAGGATCTATCATGTACGCCATGTTATGTACTCGTCCTGATGTCTCGTATGCTTTGAGCATGACGAGCAGATACCAGTCAGATCCAGGTGAACGTCACTGGATAGCAGTCAAGAATATTCTTAAGTACTTGAGAAGGACTAAAGAATATTTCTTGATATTTGGAGGCGAAGAGGAGCTAACTGTAAAAGGTTACAGTGATGCAAGCTTCCAAACTGATCAGGATGACTACAGATCGCAGTCAGGGTTCGTGTTTTGCTTAAATGATGGCGCTGTCAGCTGGAAGAGTTCAAAGCAGGATACAGTTGCTGATTCTACAACAGAAGCTGAGTACATTGCTGCATCTGAGGCAGCAAAGGAGGCAGTTTGGATCCGCAAGTTCATTACTGAGCTTGGAGTGGTTCCTAGCATAGCCGACCCAGTACAGCTCTATTGTGACAACAATGGAGCTATTGCGCAGGCTAAGGAACCTCGTTCACACCAGCGGACCAAACACATACTACGGCGTTTCCATCTCATTCGAGAGATCATCGATCGAGGAGATGTGAAGATATGCAGAGTACCCACAGAGGCTAACATTGCAGATCCCTTGACCAAGGCTTTGGCACAGACCAAGCATGATGGTCACACTAGGTCATTGGGTATTAGATACTACAGTGATTGGCACTAGTTCTAGTGGGAGATTGTTAGTGAGAGCCCTAGAGCCAATCACGTGATGGTTGTTGTATGGACTTATTGTATCATATTTCATATATATAAATAAAGGCATTTGATTATGGTTATTATACTTACTTGTATTGGTGCCAAATAACTAAGTGTAATAACGTCCTTGGTAGTAGGTTCATATCTATATCAATCGATTGGTTGAATCGATAGTGAGATGATATAGAGAACACTACTCTTAATTATTCCTAGTCAAGTATTAACATTCAGGGACAATGTTAATGCATAGAGACTAGCATGTAGGTCAACACGATGACTTGATCTCACAAGTCATGGATATGAGATATCAAGTTGACATATGAGTATGCATTGGAGAATGTATACTGAATGACCCACCATGAGAAAGTATCATGGATCGTTATATGAGTGTCATATACTTTCTCATGTGACTATTAGTATGACTATTAGTCCTTAGACCTGAAGTCACCATAGTTCCCTACATAAGGAGTTATGTACTTTGGTTTCGTCAAACGTCACCCGTAACTGGGTGGACTATAAAGGCGATTACTGGGTATATAACAAATTATGCGGAGGGATGTGAGTGATGTAGATGGGATCTATCCCTCCTATATGACGGGAGAGATATCATAGTCTTGATAGAGTGAGATCACTAAGTGCATGGCCATGCCCAAATAAGGCAATATGAGATATTGAGCTTATTTGATTATAATGAGTCTACTTGGAGTTCAAGACACATAGATTGATTGGAGGATGACACGGTCTATGCTTCATAGAAGATCAATCTAGATATCGACGATAGAAGGACATTGTCACATATTATGAAAGTCATAATTAGTAGTCACATTGGTGATGTTGGATCTCAACATTCTTGTAACTTGGGTAGCAATGATGTGTTGCTAGATACCGCTGATTGCTTATGTTTCTAAGATGTTAGAAGCATTGCCAACGTTACAAGAACCTATAGGGTCACACACAAAGAACAAATAGATGGAGAAAAAAAATGAAGTCAAGTTTGACTTGGCTAAATATGGAAAGTCCATAAAAGGCAAGTTTGACTTGACCCAAATCCAAATCAAGTTTGACTTGACATGGTTCCACTTCAAGTTAGACTTGACATGGGAGAAGAAATGGAGTCAAGTTTGACTTGACTAAATATGGAAAGTCCATAAAAGGCAAGTTTGACTTGACCCAAATCTACCTCAAGTTAGACTTGACTTAATGCCACATCATGGTGATGAATTGGCATGGAGCCAACCATTGATGATGCTCCACATCATCAAGAGCATTAAGTGTGGATGCCACCTCATCAAGGAAGATTAATGGTCAAGTTTGACTTGACCAAAAGGCCACCTCACCTGGACTTGACCAAGTGATGACTTGGCTTGGTATTTGACCAATGATGATGCTCCACATCATCTCCAAAGGTTGTAACCCCCCATTTGAATTTGAATTCAAATTGAAAGGGGGTTTATGGCCGGCCACTTAATGGCCATTAATGGCCATTAATAGC
Source organism: Boesenbergia rotunda (assembly GCA_024364735.1). Taxonomy (NCBI): domain Eukaryota; kingdom Viridiplantae; phylum Streptophyta; class Magnoliopsida; order Zingiberales; family Zingiberaceae; genus Boesenbergia; species Boesenbergia rotunda. The sequence continues at coordinate 571,500 of JAGFNQ010003841.1, read as the reverse complement.
CATTATGTGGCCGGCCATAATGAGAGAATAAAACCAAGTTTTGGTTCTATTTTTCTAAATGTGTGTCTTCTCTTCTTCCTCCTCCAAGTGTTGGTGCTCTTCTTCTTCTTCTCCTCTTGGCCGAACCCTTGAAAGGTGCTAGCACACCTAAAGGGTTTCCTCCATCCACTTTGTTCGCGTGGATACTTCTAGAGGGACGGCACTTGACGTCCTAGAGATCCGACATCCAAAAGGAGCGAACGGGATTAAGCGGGGCACGCACCAAAGGTAAAATGGTTTATCCCCCTTTAGATCTAGGAGTAGATCGAGTTTTGAGCATGAAATGAATACGTGATTTTGTTTCGGAATTTTTCTTCGCACGAGATCCATGGCTTTGGGTTCTCGGGGTTTCCGCGACGCGAAAAGGCGGTTTTCGCGGCCCGAAAAACCCTACATTTAATCCCTCTGCTAAGTGTGCAGGAGCTTAGGTACAGAGGAAGTCGAGCGTAAGATGTAGCGAACGAGAAGGATTGTGCGGGGAAGTGAGCCGACGGGCTTAGTACAATCCGAGGGATGTGGAAGCTACGGAAGAGTATGCCGATGGAGCGAGAAGGACGCACGCGACGTCCAAGGGACGAGAAGTAGGGAGGAAGGACGCTCGAGGGGCGAAAGGCCGGAGTCGGGTTCGGGTGAGCCTAACTCTGGTTGGCCGGAAATCACCCAGAAGACGAAGAACTAAAAGACTGGTCAGTTTGACCATGTCAAACCAGGCGCTCAAAAAAAGAAGAATTTATTTGCTGTTAAGAAGATTCGAACCTGAGACCTCACTCAACATATATTAGCATGGTTACGACTTAGGATAGCAGGTGATGTTGATATGCAATTGCCGATGTTAATACTTGAAGATTAAACAGCGATGTCTAGAGCAGAAGATAAAGTCTTCAAGGATAAAACCTTATCCTTTAATTAGATCCAATGGATGCAGTTTAATCCCATCCAAGATCAACCGTTCAGATTACATCCATGGATCAACGACCAAGAGAAAATTCATCAACAATCAACAATCTAGATTTATTCTCTTAGGCTATAAATAGGCTTAAAGTTTCAGTCTTTTCATGGAATTCAATTAATTCATTCTTGTAATCTCTAAAAGTCTAGCATGCTATTTTTGTAAGGCTTCTCCGCTACAAGGAGATTTTTATTGAGCGTCCACTGCCTTGGAAGCAACGTTCTCAGTTGCGACGAAGTTTCTTTTTTAAAGACGAGTGTCTCCACTTTCATATTTTTTTATCGTCTATTCACCCCCCCCCCTCTAGCCTATCCAACCCGATCCAACAGAAGGTAATCTCTTCCTCATCCAGTCATTGGGCTTCCTAGAACCCCTGTATAGAATTGTAGATATGATGTGGCATCCGTATCTACACACCATGTACTGGTAGATAACACCGCTAATCATGTTACAACGACAAAAAAAAAGATATACCTTTCTCTTGACGACGGGGACAGTTCGCTTTCCAATGTCCCGTCTGCTGGCACGTGAAGCACTTGCCTTTCGGATTCTTCACACCAGCCTGAGGTCCCTGCGATCCAGCCTCGTTCTTGTACCCACCTTGTTTCTTCTTCTTCCTGCCTTTCGGTACAAAAGTAGAAACCTTTTGAGTGACCAAGGCCTATGAACTCTGATGAAACAGCCCCTCTACCATCTGGAGTTCTTCCAGGAGTTCTCCCAATGTATACTCATGCTTATTCATGTTATAGTTGAGTTGGAACTACTCAAAACTCCTAGGCAGTGATTGGAGTATTGTATCGACCTGGGTTTCCCCGTCGATTTGCCCTCCAAGAACCTCAATCTCATTGAGGTGGGCCATCATTTTTAGGACATGATCCCTCACGGATGTCCCTTCGACCATATTAGTCATCATTAGGTTCTTCATCGCAACCTGCCTAGCGGCCCGACCCTGGTACCCGAAGAGCTCCTTGAGGTTCAACATCATGTCATAAGCAGTGGGCATGGCCTGATGCTGATGTTGCAATACATTTGACATAGATGCTAGAATGTAACACCACACCATTTCATCTGCCTTGATCCACTTCTTGTAACGCTCCCTCTGCTCTTCACTAGAGTTCTCGCTAGGCTTTTCGGGACAGTCCTCAAAGAGCACATATTTGTACTCTTCAGCAGTAAGGACAATGTCTAGGTTTCTTTTCCAGTCAATGTAATTGGGTCCAGTAAGTTTGTTCTCCTTAAGTATGATTGTTATGAGATTAAAGGCCATTTTGAAAATCCTGAGAATCACAACAATCACTACTTTAGAATTTGAAAATAAATTGATTCCTCAAACAATAAATTTTCGAAATCAACCAACAACTCTAAACACCGAGAAATTCGCATGCCACGATGGTGTGGACGTATACGAATTTCTACATTCGTAAGAGGAGGTTTTACCCATTAATCTTACTATCTTGTCAACCTAACTTTTTGACAAATAAGATTAATAGTTGGTTCACTGCCCTGCAAATAATAGCAGTGACTCCGATGGGGAGGATACTATTATTCGCATCTAAGTGTTTACCATTACACGGCACTAAGAAAATTATTTCCGATTATGTGCCTTCCGATGGGGACGTACACACCCTCTTTAAAAATCATTTATAGCCTTTTCCGACCCAGTGATCCGCAGAACAAGCCCATCCGATGGGGAGGAAGGCACTCAGAGTCGACGCGTAGACTTGTTCGCATCACTTATCGGAGATTGTAATGGAGGTCATGAGACCCTTAGGGTCCCTCTCCCACTTAGTTATTTAATTTGAGGAATTTTAACATGCACACACACGACAAACACATAACCAACATAATGAAAAAGAAAAAACCTATATTTTCCAACTTTCATGGCCTTGGTCTCCAATGCGCCTCCAATCGTGTCGTCACCTCGTTCGCTCCTCCCTATACATGCGCAAGCCTTCCATGAAGGGATCTTCGAGCCGAGATGACCATCTAATTTATTTACATCCATCAATCCTATACTCCACAAAGGAGTGTACATAAAACTAGATCGAAAGTAAACAAAAAGCTCGGCTAAACACGTGTCGTATTTAATTATAAAAAAATTAAATACTATCTAGGCTCGTCAACCCTAAGGATTTAATTAATTTACAAAAATAGCATAACCATTCATACATAACAATTATTTGGCCATGATAAGTTGGAATCTAGTGTCTGCAACACAAAGTTAGCCTACACACATCCATATATCATCCAACAAAATAAAATATATGAAAACGTGCAAAAATTAACCAATCCTAAACACATAAAACCGGAAACCTCAGCTCTGATACCAATTGTTGGGTATGGCTTGGCGGATTTCCCTAACGAATACTTGGTCGTCCTTGAGAGACCTCTCCATGTCTACAGATTAAAAATTAATCCGAATGGAGACCCATTTCTCAACGACCATTTCGTCATCGTATCGTTTAGTACGAATTACAACTTGACCAATCACAAAGATCGAGCCTTGTAATTTTCCTAACCAAACGACCGCGGAAGAGATGACGAGTGGATCGCCGATTTTTTTGTTTATAATCGGGGACCAATTAATTAATTATTGAACATTAATTAACAAATAATCAAACACAATAATTAATTAATTCTTCACATAAAATGACGAAACTAAAATAAAAGGAGCCAAGGAAGAGTATATACCTTCCATTACCTTACGATCTTCTACTGTATGACCCTCCCCTCTTGGACGTCGTATGGGCGACGATCTACCAAGAACCATGATCACCAAGTCGATCCCTTCTCCTTGTGCCAACTAATCCCTAATCAAAGGGATACCGCCGGCCACTCCAAGAAAGATAGATAATCCAAACACAAACCCTACTACTCTTCTCCTCCAATATCGGCACCGAAGTAGCAAGTATCTTGGAGCTCCTGTGTTCTGAGCAACTCCAAATAGCGTGAGTAACTTGTGTTCTGAGCAACTCCACAACTCCAATTTGCGCTCTCTGGCTACAGTAATTTGCGTGAGCAACTTGTTTTCTCGGGCAATAATTTGCGTGAGCAACTTGTTTTCTCCGTGCCTGCCTTGCCGAATTGCAAGATTGCAATTCTTTGCAATTATTTCTCATGCACAGTGCAAATTATTTGCATGCATGGTGCAATTCCATGCAAATCCATGAGCTGCTCCAGAATTTCAAAATTGCAATTCTTTCTCATGCACGGTGCAAAATATTTGCATGCATGGTGCAATTCCAAGCAAATCCATGAGCTGCTCCAGAATTACAAAATTGCAATTCTTTGCAATTCTTTCTCATGCGTGGAGAAAGAAAACCGCTTCTGCAGTGGTTAGAATTTGATGACCCGAATTCTATTTAATCTATTAATATTTATTAGATATTTTTTTATTAATATATTAATTAACAGATTCTTTATAAATCTGTTAATTAACAATTTTATTATTAATTTTTTATTTGACTAAATATTCTAAGGTCCCTATAAATTGTGTATCTCATAGACAAGTTGTATCAATCAATCAAGAAAGTTATTTGATTATCACTTCTTTCTTTTCTCTACCTCTCTTTTTTTCTACTTCTTTTACTTTATTATGATATAAGAGTTGTCAATTTTGTATTCCGTCGTTCTTAGTGATTTTTCCTCCTCTGCCCATGATTTTTTCCTGTCAAGGGTTTTCCACGTAAATCTGGTGTGTTCAATATTATTCTTGTTGCCGTTTTTCCGTGCTAATCTCGTAACAAGTGGTATCAGAGCAAGGTTAGTTAGAGGATTTCAAACGGGATTAATGACAACGGTAAGCATGAAGTATGATATTCCGCTTTTGGATCGCAACATTAGATTTACGTTGTGGCAGGTTAAGATGCGAGCGGTGCTAGTACATATGGACTTGGACGATTCACTGTTTGGGATAGACAACATGCCCTCAACATGAACAAAGGAGGAAAAGGAACGTAAGGATCGAAAATCTTTATCTATGATCTACCTTCACCTATCGAATGAGATTTTACATGATGTTTTGAAGGAGAAATCCGCTGCTGTACTATGGCTAAAACTGAAGCAGTTATGCATGAGAAAAACTCTTACGAGCAAACTGGGTCTGAAACAACGTTTGTATTCTCATCGCATGACAGAAGGTACGTCGTTAAGAGATCACTTGACTGTGTTTAAGGAAATTATCTCTGACTTAGAGGCTTTGGAGGTCAAATATGACGATGAAGATTTAGCATTAATCTTACTGTGTTCTTTACCCTCGTCATATACGACTTTTAGAGATACTATTTTATATAGTCGTGATACTCTTACTTTGAATGAAGTTTATGATTCATTATTCTCAAAAGAGAAAATGAAACAGCTTGTCGAAGGATCTGAGGCTCAGGGTGAGAGTCTTATTATTCGAGGAAGGACTCAGAAGAAAGACTCTGATGGTAATATCAGGGGCAGAAATAGCGATAAGATCTGTAATTATTGCAAGAAGAAGGGTCACACCAAATCTGAATGTTATAAGCTGCAGAATAAGAATAAAAGGGCAGGTGAAAATTTGAGAGAAAAACAATCAGAGAAGTCTGGTGAGGCTGATGTTGCCGAAAATTACAGTGATGGTGAACTTCTCGTTGCCTCTGATGCTGATTTGAAGCAGAGTGAGGAATGGATTCTTGATTCTAGTTGTACGTTTCATATATGCCCCAATCGGGACTGATTTTCAACATATGAAACGGTTTCGAGTGGTGCCGTTTTGATGGGCAATAATACATCTTGCAGAATTGCTGGTATTGGTACGGTCAGAATTAAGATGTTTGATGGTGTCATTCGGTCACTTGGTAATATGAGGCACGTTCCTGATTTGAAGAGAAATATGATCTTTTTGAATATTCTTGATCCTAAAGGGTACAAGTACACTGGTAAAGGTGGAGCTGTGAAGGTCAGTAAAGGGTCTCTTGTTGTGATGAAGGGACTAAGGAAACCCGCCAATTTATATGTTCTGCAGGGATCCACAGTAATAGGTGATGTTGCTGTCACAAGTTATCACTTACAGGAAACTTATAAGAAAGCTATTTGGTTAAAAGGACTCTTCAGTGAGCTTAGCGAAGACTTGCAGATTACTACATGCTTTTGTGATAGTCAGAGTGTCATTTTCTTCACGAAGGATCAGATACTTCATGAGAGGACAAAGCACATTAAAGTGAGACACTTCCTATAGTTAAGTTTAAGCATTATTTGGACTTGGTCGATGCTAGATGCTGAGATTTGCCTGTGGGACTTTTTGTGAAAAAGGTGAAGAATGTTCTTTTTGAAGATTTGTGGAATTCGCGTCAAGGTGGAGATTGTTAGAATTTGGTGACCCGAATTCTGTTTAATCCGTTAATATTTATTATATATTTTCTTATTAATATATCAATTAACAGATTCTTTATAAATCTGTTAATTAACAGTTTTGTTATTAATTTTTTATTTGACTAAGTATTCTAAGGTCCCTATAAATTGTGTATCTCATAGACAAGTTGTATCAATTAATCAAGAAAGTTATTTGGTTATCTCTTCTTTCTTTTCTCTACCTCTCTTTTTCTCTACTTCTCTTTACTTTATTATGATATAAGAGTTGTCAACTTTGTATTCCATCGTTCTTAGTGATTTTTCCTCCTCTGCCCGTGGTTATTTCCTATCAAGGGTTTTCCACGTAAATCTGGTGTGTTCTCTATTATTCTTGTTGCCGTTTTTCTGTGCTAATCTCATAACAGCAGTTTTCGGCGCCGCACTCGTAGAGAAGAAAGGCGTCGCACTCGTGGAGCATGGAGGAAAAATTAATCAAGTTTTGTTAGTGATATGAGAGAAGTGTCCTATGGCAATCGCCTTATGATTGTAATCATTTATTTTAATAAATGAATATTCACTATTTGAGTATACATATTTGTGTATTTGATTGAGATCTTAAACTTATTTACTGAATGTCCGCAATACAATTCACAGCATGAGAGAATTTATGATGAATTCACAACTAGTGATTATCTCTACATGTGCAATTGTGAAGTATTGAAATTATCCCTAGTCGATGAATTAATAAATACGGACACTATCAATTCTGTTGAGACTAGCATGGGTTATTCTCTAATCAGCTGATTCTCACTGGCTGGTGACATTGAGATGTCCGGAGATAGACATGAATGCTAGTTAAGGGAACTAGTTCATTGGAGTGACTGGCTATAAAACTTCATATGGTAGTCTACATATAGATATGTCAGTGAAGTTCTTACTGCAGCTTAAGTGCGATATTCCATTGACTTGCGGTGTTCAAGTCATCTTGGTCATGGAGACTTATACTTTGACATCTTAAGCAAGCATCTCCAAGGAGGTGTGGACCCAGGATGATTGGGTATAAGCTGAAGTGCCCGAAGATGTTTGAACAACCTACAAAGGATTCACCACTCCTTGCGAGGAGATGTATACCCGAGGTCTATCATCAGATTGTTACTCGAAGCCTCTGGCCAGAGCATGACATGTTTAGAGTATGAATCTCTTAAATACATGAGAGTAATTAGAATCCCTAGGACGAGAAAACGTTACTTGGGCCAGTCCAGCAACTCCATAGTACTCTCTACCATCTTGAGCCAGGCCTGAGCATCCCACGGTTCGCAAGCACCCGTAAAAGTTTCCGGCTTCAGTCTCTGCCACTGGATTAAGTAAGCTTCCGGTCGCATTCCGGTGGCAGGGCCTGTCAGGGGTGTTGGCGGAGTCGGAGGCACTACAGGTGTCACCGTCTGGTTCACAGATGGAACGGTAGTATTTACTTGCTGATTCATCAAGGTGTTGATGGTGCGCTGCTACTCGGTGAGTTGACGCTGGAGTTCTATCACTAGGTGCGTCAGGTCAGGCTGAGGTACGGTATCATTAATTCTAGTACTTCTTCTAGCCATGTTGTTCTCATATTACAACAACAAGCTAGTATAAGATCATTTATCATTTTCAGCCTAGTGGGGACTGACACACATAGACCATGTCCTGAACCAAGTGGGTATAAGATGGTGAAGGAAATGGGGCACGATTCATTATAGCTGCTGAAGGGTTTCAAAATTGTTTCTAAGGTCAACCGTTGATCTTTCGATTAATTGGGGATCATGATGTACTACTAGGTGCCACTCATGATCGTTCTATAATTGATTAATTATAGACGACCAACATAAATCGAAAGCATATTTAGTCACACGCACTACGAGTAATCCGAGGGATTTAAAACGAGTTGAAAATTAGATTTTCCAATCAAGAGAGATTAAAGCCAAATGATAAGCCGAATCGGAATTTTTCAGAGATGCATCGGAAGCGTAAAATGACTAAAGTCTTTTGAAGACTTAATAGATGAATTAAATAAGTTTAATTCATTGGGGCTTGGCTTGGATGGGTCGGCCAAAGTGGGCCTCCATCCTCTTTGCTTGGCTGGCCACAACAAAGGGAGAGAACCAAGTTTTTGGTTCAATTTATAAAATAAACCAAGTATGGTTTGTTTTATAAAATTATGGATGATATAAATTTTTATATAATAAACCAAGGTTTGGTTTATTTTTCATGGAAATTAAAATGAACCATGGATTGGTTTATTTTATAAAATCATTCATGGATTGATTTACTATGATAAGGAAATTTATTCCATAGGAGAGAAGAAACTTGATTGATTTTTTATCATGAATTAAAATATGATTTTAACCATGATATAAAATCAAACTTGGCATGATGGAATAAGTTATTCCATATTTGAGAGGCTTGATGGTTGAGAGGCCACTATATAAAGGACCCAAGACAAGGCTTGGGTGATAATCAAAAAGATGAAGGCATAAGCTCTCTCCCTCTCTTTCTCTCCTTCTCTTCTCCCCTTCTTGCCGTGCGCCAACCAGCCCCAAGAAGGAGCACCAGCCGGCCGCCCCTACCCTATCCCTGCCGACCACCACCTGCTGCCGGAGAAGGAAGCTCCGGCCATCTCTTGGCCGGAAGAAGGTGCTGCCGGAATTAGAGTTTGCCGCAAGGATCCTTTTGCCGCAAGCCTCTTCTTTTGCTTCGTCGGAATTTTGATTCCGGCCATCCTTTCGTGGTTAGTCTTCCGACTTCTCTCTTGGTTTTTCTCGTCGCGTTCTCGGAGAATCTAGTAGTTCTCGAGAACACGAAACTCGTGGCTTTGCGAAGTCATCCCGAAGATACTCGGCGTGGACGCGAATAGAGGCGGAGCTTCCAAGGGACGCTTACGGTTGGATCTCGTCCCTTCCTTCGAGTTACGCGAGGTAATACGTAAATTAGTTTACGTTTTTGTAAAATTTTAAATATATGATCATGTCTACACAAGATAAAATTGCATGCTTAGATGTGTGGTTAAATGATTTAGAGAAATTATTTATGCTAAACCTTCTGTTGCACGTAATTAATTTTGAAATTACGAACCCGCATCCATGTCAACATGCACCTGGTCACAACAGCATGAACAACTTGATTACCAAGGAGACGAATTAAATCAAGGAGGAGAAATCAATTCTCCATAGTAGGAGGCGCCGCACCCCATCCATGAGAGAGAGAAGAGAAGTGGAGTGGAGGATCTTAAGATTTTTAGTGTTCTCTTGGATTTTATTATTAACTTGGTTTCATACCACCATGGGGTATATATATGGCTATGATAGGGACCATGAGGAGGAGTTGGATCTTGACCTGCTAATGGATCCAAATCTGATCCATTAATGAAGATCCATTCTACTAAAGAATCTCCATTGAATTACCTCACCAATCCCCATATTTTTATATGGGCTCCACCTATTATGAGCACATCCATCCCCCAGTGTTTAAGATATTGAATGCCCGTCGATTAATTTAAATTACTGACAATTTTAATTAATCAACTTCTGGCTCCTTGACTAGTACCACTCAACCTTATCATCATGTTGGATCAAATCCACCTGCAGGGTTTAACATAATGAATCTTATGAGCTCATCAAGGGGGCATCATCATCTCGACTCACCAGGACACGGATTCCGTCAATAATCAATGACACACTATATAATTAATATTATTTCCCAACTTACCGGGCCTATCGATTTAGCGAAATAAATCTCGCCTATTGGTAAATCGAAGAAATAAATATTAACTATATGTGCTCGTTATTATATCAGGATTTAGGGATTGTACTCCATAATAATCCGAGGTCCAATCCAATTATTAAGTCAGTATAAATTAGATGACCTTTGGTTTTGATCCTGCTTAATGCACACAAAACACACTAGTGTAATTCTATGGTCAAGACAAACCACACCTAATTACACTACAACTATCCCGATGGTTTGTCCAGCTCCATCTCGGTTGTAAGCCTCTACTTATAATAGGCAAAGAACTGATAGCATGATCTTCTGTGCGTCACCACACATTATGTTATCTAAAATGCAAAGTATTGGACTTTTATACATATACTAATATAAATACGCATCTGTGTTGTTGTGATTCTCTTTCAAAATGTGGATGACCATACAGAAAAGGCAAGACTTTTAGTATACATCCTAATATAGTCAAGTACAAAAACTAGAAAAGTGTAACACCCTACACTTTCCCTTTATAGTTACATTATAATATTATTACAAGAAAAATGGTCTTTAACAACACCACAAAGACAACGGTTTTTGACTAAATCATTGTTAATTTTGTAAAATATAATGGTTTTTGACCAAATCATTCTCTATTAGAAAACACATAGCATCAAAGACAACAATTTTACACTATCCATTGTCGTTAATGTAATGATTTTTTTAAAGAACAACGTATTTCATAACTGTTTTCCAAACTATTATTTTTGAGTGAGTTTTTTTAATCTTAACAATAGTTAAATGAACCATTGTCAATGAGAAAAATTTTACAACAGTTGAAAAAACAGTGCATAAAACCGTTGTCATTTTGATAACAAGACAATGGGTTTAAACCGTTGTAAATGAAATTCCAACCGTTGTGCTTTTTTGCTCCAAAACTTGTTCCAGAATTTGGGACACGTGTGCGACATTTATTAGTTATCACAAAAATAATAAATAAATAAATAATCTTAACCTTAAGAAGCATACATCCGAAACCGCCTCCAAATCTTATAGCCCTTTGACGAGCTTCGCCTTTTGCCAAGCTCCGCCTATTGCCATTCCCTCTCTGCCTTGTATCATCATGTCAACATTGCCTCCAAATCCTTCTCCGACTTCATCTAACGTCATTCAATTCCACTCAATAATGTTATGAAGAAAAGGGATTTCAGTTTTCCCCTCGCTCCATCTATGGATTTACATGGTAAAACCCTGATCTGATCCTTCCTTCTCCTCCAGATCTGGCTACATCTACCTTCTTACAATCAATTAAGCGACATATCTCCTCATCCAGTGTCGACCTCAACCTCCTCTGGTCCATGGCCTTCGACATCATCTCCCTCAAGGAGCTCCTCATCCACTACAATGAGGTCTTCAAGAGCAACCAAAGATACATTGCCGATCTTGAGGAGAGGATGAATAGCTTAGGATACATCCCTAGTGAGCCACTGATATGAAACCCTAGAATCATTATTTCCATTTTTTGCTTTCTTGATTTGAGTTGTTCCGCAGAGGTAGAGTAGAAGATGACAAGATTTTGGATGACTACATTTGGTCTAGAATAGCAGTGATCAACGACTTACAAGTGTTTAATATTTGTCTAGTTAGCAATGAAATTTGGTATTCTACCAGAAATTAGATTCCCATCTATTCTATTGGAAAAAAGCAAAATAGTTTAAGCATGCAGTATAACTAAACTATTAATTTTCATTGGTTCCAACAAACGTGTTATGTGTTTGACATTTTACATAAACTTCTTTATGCAGCTTAATTTGTGAAGATAAATCATAAACCTTTACTTCCACCATGTACACTGCAGGAATAAGGAGGATTGCTTCATATTTATCATGGTAACTTGTTTTAATCAATAAGGCTGAATACTAATGATAAAAATCTACACATTAACTTATTAGTTTGTAGATGAATGTGCAATATAATTAATGTGTAGCTTGCTAGGCTTTTATTTATGAATACTTATGACAAAATAATGCCACACAAGTATGTTGTTAAGTTAATTTGTAGATGAATGTTCAATGCTTAACTTGCTCAGCTAAAGTTTCATGCTTTTGAGCAGAAAAAAATACTTGTATATTGATAAGATACAAGAGATGTAACATACAATTCTTTTAAGTTGTGATAATTCCCATGCCAGATTATTTGATTAAAGCAATTTGTAACTAACACAAAAGCACAAATCAAGTTACTTTGCACGCGTGTATATATATATATATATATAATATATATATATATATTATATATATATATATATATATAAACTAAACTAGTGACAGAGAAGGGCTTCGAGCCTCCAGGGTTATGATGTAGCAATAGGGTGATTAGTTATTATCTCAGATATTCGCGATTCGATCCCTAACTATGACGTATTTTATAAGAATTTTTCTTCTAAATGAGCGCGAACCCTGGGACGCTAAACTTCTAGACCGCCGTCCACTACGAGCGCTTTCTGATTTACGTTGATGACCGGTGGAAAATTTTCGTGGGACCGAACTAATCACCCTAGGTTTTTCTACTAGTCAACATTTTTTTTTTGTCAAGGGCTTCGAGAATTGAGCCTTGTAGAATGTTTGCTTCTAATATCCTATCGCAAGTTCATTCATGTGTCTTTATGTTGGATCTCGAATGTGATTCGTTGATTTTGGTAATGTTTTGTCATTTCCTAAAGACTTAAAGGTAACAATTTTTTTTATTCCTTTTCACTCATTCATCCTGCTGGTAGGTGTAAGAGGATTTTTTTATTCCTATAAGTGTTTTGCTCATGTAATAATTTGTTTATTTTTATACTTCTTGGTATTTGTGAATTCTCCATCCTTTACAGTAGAAGTTGTTAAATATACTTTAAATATGCCTAATCATTCAGATATTTTTCTCGATGGAAATGATAATGACATTTGTGTTAGAAGAGGGTGAAGGTATTTTCTTGGAGCTACTTTTGTACCTGTTTCCTGAAAGTTACTAGTCTAATTAACTAAACATTTCTCTAACTTAACTAAATTTTAATCTCAGGATATCTCACCTGTGGTATACAAAATGGGTGAAAAAGCGATCAGCAATTATTTCGGAAAGTTAAAACTTTATTTGTTAGAGTTATCCTAATCAGGTGGTATTATTTTAACTGAGTATAGTAAAGTTGTAGCCTCTATATGCCTTGAGAATTTGGATAACTTGGAACAAAACATTAATGCCTCCGGTGAAATTGTGGTGCATTTGTTAGAGATGTATACTAAAAGTCTAGCTTTTATATGGACATCTATATTTTGGAATGAGAATCATATGATCATTGTTTGCATTTTATATTTGATATATACATGCTATTGTCTAATACTTTATATTGTAGATAACATGGTGTATGGTGTCACACAGAAGGTCATGATATCAGTCCCTTATAGAGTATAAGTAAAGACTTACAACCTAGATGGTTTTGGACAAACCATTGGCATGACTGTAGTGTAATTTGGTATTAGTTTATCTTAACCATAGAATTACACTAGTACACTTTATGTGTATTGAACAAGACCGATATAGAGATGATTCAATTTATACTGACTATATAATTGAATCAGACCTCAGATATTATGGTGTACATACTCTTAATCCCGATATAATAATGGGCACATGTATTTAATATCTATTTCTTTGATTTACCAGTGAGCGAGATTTATTTGTTAAATCGATAAACCTGGTAAATTGGGAAATAATATTATTTACATGGTGTGTCGTTGATTATAGAAGGGAATCATATCCTGATGCGTCAGTTTGATGAAGCCCCCTTGAGGAGCTCATAAAGCTCATTATGCTAAATCCTGCAGGTGGACTTGATCCGACATGATGATAATGTTGAGTGGTATTACTCATGGAGTTATATATTAATTAATTAAATTATTAGTAATTTAATTAATTAATGAACATTTGATATCGTAAACATGGAGAGAATTTTGTACATATAATAGGTGGAGCCCATATTTAAATATAGGAGTTGGTGAGGTAGATCAATGATGATCCTTTAGTGGATTGGATCATCATTAATGGATCGGGCTTTGATTCATTAGGTGACCAAGACCCAACCCCTCCCCATGGTCCCTATTGTAGCCTATATATATCTCATGAGCCAACATGAAACCACAACCTAAGCCTTGATTTTTCCCTCTCTCTCTCTCACTCTCTCTCCTAGGGTTGGGACACCGGTGGATATAGAGGAGAAGAGAGAAATTTTCTCTCTCTTCTTTCCTTCTCTTTCTCTCTTCTCTTGAGTTGTGGTGCAAGGAAGCAAAGAGGGGATTCTTGTTCTCCTTCCTTTTGTCCTTGGCCTGTGCAAACTTGAGAGGTGGTGGGAGTTGGTCGGTGACAACAACATGGGAGGGCGGCTAGGGTTAGGCGGCGGCGCAAGGTGAAGAGGAAGAGGACCTTTTCTCATCTTCTTCATTCACTTCTTCCTCTCTTGATTCCTTGGTGGCCGACGCACCTTCACCTTGAGTTAAGGTGGTCAGCGCAAGCAAAGGAACCAAGTATTCCATCTCTTGGTGGCCGGTGCAACTTGGCTTTGGAGCTAGGGTTGGTGCAAGCAAGAGGAAGGAAAAAGGTGGTCTTGGTGGCGTTGTTTCTTGAAAGATCGTCGCCCACTTGACGTCCAAGAAGAGGGTAGGACATACAATAGAAGATCGCGAGGTAAACAAGAAGGTATAATTTCTTGTTTTGGTTCCTTTGATCTTGTTTGATTATTGTTCATTATTGTATGTTATTTTAAGTCATGGACCCCGATGATAAACATAAAAATCGGCGATCCATTCATCGTCTATTCTATGGCTAATCGGTTAGACGAGTTAGATTGCTTGAACAACAAGTTTGTTGAAGCGGTCACTCGAATCGGTTAGCACGATGATGAGTCGGTTGTTTGGGAAATTATTCTCCATTTGGATTGAAGAAATTTTAATCCAAGGATATGGAGAGGTTTCCCATGCAAACAACCATCAACCCAACAACATTAACTATCCCATCAAACAAGCAATTATATATTGTAATCTATGATTCCTGCCAATGTGATTTGATGAAGTTCGTTTCCGTTAATGTTTGTCTCATGAACTCTATATTCTTTTTAAACTATATATATCGGTTGGATGAGTTTCTCCTAGGTATTGATGCTCATTAACCGTCTCATTTTCCTAGCTAATATCTTTTTTTTTTTTTTTGCATTGTTAGTCATGCGTTGTTGTATTTCTTATCTTCTAAGAATCTTCTGTTGAATATTTTAATTTTACTACCACAATTACTTTTCTGCCTTCTTACATCTTTTTTACTCTTTTCTATTTGTGAAGTACATCTATTGATTCTTTTGTTATTTATCTTGACAATTTTTTTTATTGAGTTTTAGATATTTTTAATCTATTATTTAATAAGAAAATATTTACACAGGTATTGTTGATAAGATATATAGAAGTGGGTGATTGGAATGTAGAAGAACCTCTTAAGTCTTATGTGATCATTATATAGAGTTAATGGTAGTATAAGATTTTTGTTCCCTATCCAAAATAGTTGGGACATAATTGTTGCATGCCATTATGGGTTGTCTCCATGAAAATAATTTTCTTTGTAGATTAGTTCAAAATTTTGTCCATTTGCAGTTCAATATCTCCATGAGAATATTCTTCTGTGAAATATTCTTATACTTCTTTTTGTTAGATGAAACTTTCATTTTTTTGTGTTCAGTTTTAACCATGTACTGTACATATATAGTCTTCCTAGTTTATATACCTAAGCATGTTCATTGGTGATTGCAGGTGTTAGACCCTTTTCCTTTCTCAGTTAACTTTGCAATGGATGAAAAGTCATCTTACAACTGTGTCAAGTAATGTTCTAGTACGTAAGGGACAACTGATTCCAAGTGTTAAAGTGCTTTTTATCAAACTAATTCATTTAAAATGGAAGCATTTTATGCCATCCAAAGTGAACTTTCACTTGGTGCCCCACGAAAAATTAGCTATTACTAGGTAAACTATTCAGTTGCTGTAAAACATGCTTGTTAAGTTCGTTTACAGTTGTTGTGTTCATGTATACACTATAATGATTGCTTAGATGCTTTATTGTTTGTTTATATAAATTTCTGTGCATCATTCTAGTTTTCAAGTTTTTTTTTCAATATATGTTATATATTATAGTTAGAAACATGTGCACTTGGAGGTAAGCGTGGCAGACCTAGATCTAAGCTGACGGGAAAAAAAATCAAGGTAGTGAAATAAATGAGCAATCTGCTTCCTCTTTGCAAAAGAAGGGGTCTGAGACTAGCATAAAGATATCACTCCACAATAAGAGTCAGATGGGATTAATAATCCTAATGACATTCTAGTAGTCTCAGAAGATAAATCCTAGAGTCAAAGAAGTAGAAAAGGTTCAGTAAGCAAGACTAGTCATGGAAGTTCATCTTGAAAACCAAGAGTATCTAAGGCCAAACAATATGAAGATCTCAAAGGCAAAGAAATCGTAGATGTGGAACCAATTAAGAAGGTGGCTTCCATTTAGCTCTGCTCTAGATTATCAACATTGGGCTCTATCAACCTCATCTTATAAATAGCAGGACCAGTCTATAATAGTTATATTGATAGTTCATCATCATCGCTCAGAGAGTTTCTGCTAGCATATTATTTTACTCAATTTTTTTTTAAGTTCTCTGCTAGCATATTATTTTACTCAATTTTTTTTAAATTTCTTTCACCATTAAATCTTAACACAACATTGGTACTGCATTGTTGTTCTTTGTTATACATAGTGCAATAGATGTGTTTGCACTGTGTATTTTAATTCTCAAGCTTTATTTTTATTTTTTTTTTTCTATTGGTCTTGTTCTTATATAACCATTGTTTTAAACAAACCTCATTTGGTTTCATATGCACATCCCTCAAGTACAAGAATTGCATCTTCCTATAAAAAATATTGTCGAGATGATATTTTTTACTGAGCAATAAAATAGTTGTTTGCTTCCTTCTTTCTGTAGATGAGATTTATTTTAAAAATCATGAAATAGTTCCCTTATCTTCCCTACAATAGCAATTAAGATAGAGAAGAATACTATCCTCATGTTTCAACTAAGTAAACAATATATCTAGCGACGAATCAAGATATCAATACTAATTTATCATACTATCCTAATGTTCCAACTTGTTGTATGTTGTATTTATGTGCTTCACTCAGTAACTATTATTATTATTATTATTATTATTATTATTATTATTATTATTATTATTATTATTATATCATGTTATATTATATTTTTATTTTTATTATATTTTATTAATTATTATATTATATTATATTTATTATTATTATGTTATTATATTTATATTATTAACTTCATCGAAAGTCTTGTGATATCGAAAACATTGGCCTCCATCTATTATATGTAGTTTATCCCACAACAAACCAAAAGTCAATGATTCTCTTTTTTCTATTTGTTGGAATTAATTTTAAATATAAAGTTGTAACTAACTTCTACTTTAGATGTAAAATTGTAACTAACTTTTATTTTAGATGTAAAGTTGTAACTAACTTTTCAAAAAGGATCCACTTTATCTTGTTTAGAAACTTTTGATGGTAGGATATTTTTTGGGTATGCTTATCTAGCTTTCTAATGTTTGAAGATATTGGAGCAACCCCATTAATCCTTACACAATTCAACTTCTATATTTGTATATTCTGACACTTGCATTTTGAATTTTTAGAAAATATGGTGGTTCACTTGAATGAAACTTTTTCGAAGAGGCATTCTTTTAATGCATTAGTTTGCATTCTAGTTATTTTGTTAAAAAAAAGTTGCTTTAATTTTAGATCTCTGGAAATTTAATTTGCTTCTTTGTTTTGTTATCTTTTCTTGATACTTTATGTTTTTTACAATTTGTTGATTTTAAAAAAAACTATTCTGTTATGATTTTGTTGCTTATGTTGATTATCAGAGTACCAAAACACTAATCAGTAATAAGGTGCTAGATAGGAGCATTGTTGGATCCAAAATTAGGGTCCGGTGGCCAATTGATAAAAAGTGAATATACCATGACTTGGAAGAAAAGAAAAAAAAACTTATAAATGAGTTGAACTTTGGTTTATCAGTTACAGTTATTAGCATATTTTTATTGAGATTTGGTTTTGGAAGAAATTATTAGTTGGTGTAAATAAACGAAATACAATTGGGTGGTTTTGGAAGAAATTATTAGTTGGTGTAAATAAACTAAATTCAATTGGGTTGAGTATGATTTATGAAAAATAGTTAATACTGCTTTTAGTTTTTGAAATTGATTCTTTTAAATGACTTATAAGATGTCATCAATATTAATCATGTTCCTAACCTAGTTCTCTTTACAGTCTAACTTAGGCATGACACGTGTCAATTTAATAATTAACTAAGTTTTTTCAACCTCGGACGACCGGCCCGGCCTCACGGAAGTTTCCCACCGACCGCCAAGGGTAAATCGGGAAGTGCTCGCGGTAAGCGGGCTAGAAGTCCAGCGTCCCAGGGTTCACGCTCCATTTGGAGGAAAAATTTCTGCAAATACGTCGTAGCTGGGGATTGAACCGTGGATGTCTGAGTTAGCGACTAGTCACCCTACCACTGCACCATAGCCCCGAAGGCATGACACGTGTCAATTTAGAGTAGACATTACAATGTAGGAAATCTTGATTCATCCCAAAAGCCCATAAATAGGCCCTAAGTGCTCCAATTCATTCCAAAATTTACATCACCCAAGCACATATTCACTTCACCAATTCATAAGGCCGTGCTCTAATTCATTCCAAAATTTACATCACCCAAGCACATTTTCACTTCACCAATTCATATGGAAAAACTATTACACCTTGTGAGGACAAAATATTTCACCTCATAAGGACAAATCTCTTCACTTTTACCTTATAAGAGAAACCTCATCATATGGGCAAATCTTGTCAATCTCACAATGAAAAGGTTCTTCACTTTTACGGTGGACAAACCATTTGCATGAAAAAAAAAATGATTAACCAGGCAGCAGACAAATTGAACCTGGGGTGACCGGCCCGACTCCACAGAAGTTTCCCATCGGTCACCAGGGTAAATCGGGAAGCGCTCGTAGTGGCAATCTAGAAGCCCAGCGTCTCAGGGTTCGCGCCCCATTTGAAGGAAAAATTCCTGCAAAATACGCCGTAGCTAGGGATCGAACTGTGGATGCCTGAATTAACAAACCATTTGCATGAGACATGATGAGAGGATGCTAGATCTCCCAATTTCTAATTGTCTTATGGTGGTCTCATCTTTTGTAATATTTATTTACAAGCAATTTCTGCAAGAATATCCAACATAAGCTTGATTAGTCTAAAAATTGATTTTGAGTCGATGATCATACTATGTGTATAATTGATTTTCTAAGTAATTATATTTTGCTTCAGGCTTGTTTTTAGATTGGTATGTCATTCATGTTCTTTTACTTTTGATGATATTGCTCATACCTATAATTTTTATGATGGAGTAATTGATTCTTATGATAAAGCTTCCAAAAAGCACTAGGTCGTTACTAAGAATACTATATTCTAGGACCTTAGTTTCTCTTCAGTTGAATAACTTCTCTGACTAACATTTTCGATGTTGTTTTATACTATTTAGATCATGTATAGTGGCAGAGATGTAGAGATATTATTTATTGAAAAAAGAGCATTGGGAGTTTATTAAAGTTGGCAGCAAATAAACTCTGGTGAGTAGGAGTTTCCCTAATCTAATTGTGCACATATTTTTCTTTAATTGTTAATTTCATTCTTTTGATTTTGATACTCAAGATCAAGGAAAAGAAGGCTCTAATAGTCCTAATCCTGCTACAACTCAAGGAAATATTGATATTATTAATCTACTGCAAGAAATTAATACAAGTATTGTATATATGTTTGTCAGAAGTGATCAATTAAAATGGGATGATATATGTTTGTAGATAATAGTTTATTGTACATATAATATGTTTAAGACAACTATTAATTATTTTCTAGTGTGTGTTGAGAAACAACAATGGTTAAAATGATAATATTTCAAAACAAAGGACAACACTTAAAAAATGTTGTCAAAGACCCAAAAAGTCGTGATAAATTGATGCAGTAAGAAAAATAGGACGTTCAAAGATAACGGTTATAATCCATTGTCTTT
Source organism: Boesenbergia rotunda (assembly GCA_024364735.1). NCBI lineage: Eukaryota > Viridiplantae > Streptophyta > Magnoliopsida > Zingiberales > Zingiberaceae > Boesenbergia > Boesenbergia rotunda. The sequence continues at coordinate 551,263 of JAGFNQ010003841.1, read as the reverse complement.
GTACTTGAAATACAATAGTTAAAAACTGTTGTTAAAGACCCAACAAAACCGTTGTAAATCAACACGTCGAGAAAGACAGGGATGCTCAAAGACAACGGTTAAATCGTTGTTTGTTTTTATTGAAACACAACGATTAAAAATGGTTGTCATTTTAACGAAAAACCTTTATCTTTTAACTTGAAATACAACAGTTTAACTTGATTTACAATGGTGAAAAACTATCATGTTTTAGATGAAATGACAACGATTAAAAAATAGTTGTCTTTCACTGATCCCACCTTTCTCAACATGTCGATTAACAACGGATTTTGGGGGTATTTTACAATGATTTTCCACCATTTTTGAAAAGTGTTTTTGGTGTAGTGATATGCATAAATTAAATCGTTACCAACACTTAGGAGATTTTCGATCATGCTCGAGTGTTGATGTCGATCTTCCGACAGCGGTCGATAATGTCGAGTAGTAGTAGAATCGCAGTACGAAGACGGAATTACAAAGTGATCTGTTGGGGTTGCAAGATTGCAAATATAGTCCCATATTGAAAACACATGGGAAAGATCATAGAGTTATAAGAGAATGATATCTCCATTAGTATGAGGCCTTTTGGGGAGAGCCTAAGAGCAAAATCATGAGAACTTAGGCCTAAAGTGGACAATATCATACCTTTGTGGAGATATCTAAATTCTTTTTGGTCCTAATAATTGGTATCAGTGCTAGGTCACTCTCCAAAAGGATTAACTGTCATCTAAAGCATCACACAAAATGGTCAGACCGGTTATATACCCACCAAATTTTGAGGGGAAATTCACCATGTGGAAAAAGCGAATGCAGGTATTTTTCAAGATCGATTTTGAACTACTTTAGAACTTCATGAGTCTTGGAGCGCTGGAAATGGTAGAAAGATGGATAACATAGCCTTAAGCATGAGGAAGACCCAACACAAGGAGAAATCTGTTGGGGTTGCAAGGTTGCAAACATAGTCCCACATCGAAAACACATGAGAAAGATCATAGACTTATAAGGAAAAAAGATATCTCCATTGTAATGAGGCCATTTGGGAGAACCTAAGAACAAAACCATGAAGGCTTAGTCTCAAAGTGGACATATCATACCATTGTGGAGATATCTAAATTTCTTTCGGTCCTAACAATTGGTATCAGAGCGATTAAGTTAAAGCAAAACAACATAAGAAAAAAATATTTAAGTTTAGGTCAAGCCTAGACACCTTCATTTTGAGTCCAAGCATGGAAAAAAAATTAAAACAAAAAAATTCCTTTTAGGCACTTATCAACCTGTTACCTACTTACTGACTGCAACAAATAGCAGTTTTTCACTTGGGTCAGTCAAGTCAAGTGTATTTCATAAATCAGCTAAGTTATCTAAAATACTTGACTTTATTAATTTGAATTGCATTTATAGTGCCCCCAACTTGTTTCGATGCACTGAATTGAAGCACCTTAGTCTAGGGCAATAGTCCTAAGTATCTCAACCCAGTTTAGATTGTTAATCAAGTTAGTCCTAATGTGCTTGTGAGATGCTGGCTGCTATACAGACTAAGGTTTAGTCTATGTTGAAGAAAGACCCTAGTTTTGAAAGGGGTAGTTTTTAAAAAACTATGGTTCGAAAAATACATTGAATTTTGAAGATAAAGTTTTGAAAACTTAAAGTAACATATTTGAAACTTTTTTTAAAAAAAATAGAATTAACCTTAAAAATCCAACAAAAAAAACAAAAAACACAAACAGTAGAAAGTCCACTCTACTAAGCACTTTCCAAGCTGCCTTGTTAATGAACTGAACTCAGACTCAGGTAAGGGTTTGTAAAAATGTCTGCTAGGTTAGATTTGGAGTCAATATGTTGAAAGACAATTTCACCCTGGTCGTTTAACATGTTTCTGAATACCCACTTAGTGTTTATAATGGATTTATATTCAAGTTTAGGTACTAAGTCCAGACTTGGTTTCTATCGAACTGGGCTAGTTCTTCCTGCATGACTATGATCCAGTTGGAGTCAGGTGAGACCTTTTCTATAGTCTTAGGTTCAATCTTTGAAATCAATGCAACCTGACTTAGGTTTCTATAGGATGACCTTGTTTTTACCTCTAAAGTTGGATCACCCATAATTTGATCAGTTGGGTGATTTAGTCTTGGTTTCTTAGGTCTCCTAGAACTTGGTTCGGGCTCATGTCCGGCTGGTAGGTTTTGGGTTGGTTCATGAACCTCTTCAACTGGTGAAATTAAATTTGATTTAGGGACCGATTCAGTAGGTATGTTTAAGACTGGTTCAGTAGGTAAGCCAGTAAGTTGGTCTAGTCTAGACTCATCATCTGTTGAGTTAGTTAGGTTGGGTTGATTTGGATTAGATTGCGGGTTTGGATTAGATCGAATTTCTTCATCAAACACTATATTAGTAGTTTTTTCGATCTCAAGAGTTTGTTTGTTATATATTCTATAGGCTCTACTTGTGGTTGAGTATCCTAAAAATAACCCAAGGGAGATTTTGGATTGAAATTTACCTAAGTAGTCTTTTTTGTGTTTAAAATGTGGACTTTACATCCAAAGACCCTTAGATAATGTAGGTTGGGTGGTTTATTATAATATATTTCATAGGGGTTCTTATTATGGCTTTTATTGATAAGGATCCTATTTTGAATATAGCAGGCAGTGTTAACTGCTTCTACCCAAAAGTGATTAGCCAAGTTATATTCATTAAACATGGTTCTAGCTGTTTCTTAGAGGGTTCTATTTCGTCTTTCAACTAGACCATTTTGTTGGGGAGTCCTAAGGCAGGAAAATTCATGAAAATATTCATTTTTATTGTAGAATTCAGTAAACTTTAGATTTTCGAATTTGCCCCCGTGATCACTTTGAATTCTTTTAATTTTGGTATCTTTTTGATTTTCAAGGATTTTTGTTAAAGTTTCAAAGGATTTAAGACATTGATCTTTGATTTTAAGAAATTGGACCCATGTAAATTTAGAATAATCATCAATTATAACTAAGCAGTACCGGTTTTCGCTAGTAACTTGGCTCCATGAGAATCAAATAGGTCCAAATATAGGAGCTCAAGTATAGATTGGGTCATGTCAGGTTGAGTAAGTTTATGGGTAGACTTGGTCTGTTTATCCTGTTGACATGGATCACAAATTAAATTTTCAAGATTCCTATGTTTGGGTATGCCTTTAACTAGTCCTTTTTGGCTGAGTCTGAATATTAGCATTAGATTGACATGTCCTAATCTCCTATGCCATATTTTAGTTTCTTCTACCTAAGTTAGATAATACTTAATGTTGGTGCAGGCAACACCTAAGCAAACCTGGGTTTTGATAATGACAAAGGGTTCAAGAGTTAAGATGTTATTTTTGGTCTAATGTGTTTACTGAGTGTGCAGAAAGAAGTCCTGGCGAAGGGCTGCTGGGCACCTAGCGATGGGCTGCTAGGCATCGAAACCCTAAGACCTGGCGAAGGGCTGCTAGGTGTTGGGACCGGGTGCATGTCGACAAGGATACGGGTTCGTAAAATTCAAAATTTTTACGTGCAGCGGAAGAATTAGCATAAAATAATTTCCTAAATTATTTTAACCGCGTATCTAGCATGCAACCTTATGATGTGTTGACATAATCATAAATTAAAACTTTGTGGAAAAGTAAACTAATTTACTAAGTACCTCTCGTAACTCGAAGTAAGGGACGAGATCCAACCGTAGCGTCCCTTGGAAGCTCCGCCTCTATTCGCGTCCACGGCGAGTTCTCTTCGGGATGACTTCGCAAAGTCACGAGTTTTGTGCCGACGAGAACTACTAGATTCTCTATAGGCACAACAAAGAAGATCAAGAGAGGAAAGAGAAACTAACCACCAAGAAAACGGAATCGAATTCCGGGAAGAGAGGAGTCACTATCCGCTTCTTCTTCTTCTCGCTTCGTTTCTTCTTCTTCTTGAAGCTCACGGCTACAACCTTGCTTGGGTGTAGGTTGGGCGCCGGCCCTAATATGGCTAGGGTGGGCGCCGGCCCTAAAGGATGGAGAGGAGAAGGAGAAGAGAATAAGAGGGAGAGAGGGAGCTACTTCTCTTGACAACTCAATTGGAATTAAGGGCTTGCCTTTGGTTCCTTTATATAGTAGCATCTCCCTTGCCAAGTCTCCCTCTTAACGGAATTAACGGAATTAGTTATCATAAGAATTTTATCTTATAAAATTTCTTATGACTTATTCCGTTAAGCCTAGTCTTATTATAACTAATTTATAATAAAACAAATTCTTCTTCTCTTTAAATTATGGAATAAATTTTATAAGAAATTTATAAACTCTCTTATTATGAAAAAATCAATTCTTAATTCATTTTATAAAATAAAAATAAACCAATTCATGGATTATTTTAACTTCCATAAAAAGAATAAATTTCTACAAATTTATTTATATAAATTTCTTTATACAAATTTATTTATCCATAATTGATAAAACAAATCACACTAGATTTATTTTATTAATTAAACCAAATAAATTGATTTAATTCCCTTTAATGGCCGGCCACCACAAGGAGGGTTAGCACCCTCTTTGGCCGGCCAAACCAACCCGAACCGGTCGCGAATTAAACCCATTTAATTCGCCCAAAAAGCCTTCAAAAGACTTACCCATTTTTAGCTTCCATTGCGCCTCTGATTAACTCAGATTCGACTTATTTCTCTTGATCGGAAAATCCAATTTTCAACTCGTTTTAAATCCCTCGGATTACTCGTAGTGCGTGTGACTAAATAGGCTTTCGATTTATGTTGGCCGTCTATAATTAACCCATTAATTATAGAACGATCATGAGTGGCACCTAGTAGTACATCATGATCCCCAATTAATCGAAAGATCAACGGTTTGACCTCAGAAGAAATTATTCTGAAACCCTTCAGCAGCTCTAATGAATCGTGCCCCATTCCCTTCACCACCTTATACCCACTTGGTTCAGGACACGGTCTATGGTGTCAGTCCCCACTAGGCTGACTACGTCACACCTAGCCCAAGTAGTGTCTTTCTCGTCCTTTGGATTTCTAATTACTCTCATGTATTTAAGAGACTCGCACTCTAAACATGATATACTCTGGCCAGAGGTTTTGAGTAACAATCCGACAATAGGCCTGGGTATACATCTCCTCGCAAGGAGTGGTGAATCCTTTGTAGGCTGCTCAAACATCTTCGAGCACTTCGGCTTATACCCATCATCCTGGGTCCACACCTCCTTGGAGATGCTTGCTTAAGATGTTAAAGTATAAGTCTCCATGACCAAGATGACTTGAACACCGCAAGTCAAAGGAACATCGCACTTAAGCTGCAGTAAGAACTTCATTGACATATCTACATGTAGATTCCCATATGAAGTCTTACAGCTAGTCACTCCAATGAACTAGTTCCCTCAACTAGCATCCATGTTTATCTCCGGACATCCCAATGTCACCAGCCAGTGAGAATCAGCTGATTAGAGAATAACCCATGCTAGTCTCAACAGAATTGATAGTGTCCGTTTTTATCAATTCATCGACTAGGGATAGTTTCAATACTTCACAATTGCAGATGTAGAGATAATCACTAGTTGTGATCCCATCACAAATTCTCTTATGCTGTGAGTTGTATTGCGGACATTCAGTAGATGAGTTTAAGATCCCAATCAAATACACAAAACATGTATAATCAAATAGTGAATTATCATTTATTAATATAAATGTTTACATCATAAGGCGATTGCCTTAGGACACTTCTCTCATATCACTAACAAACTCCCACTTGGCCTAATGCCAATCGCTACGGTATCCAATACCACAGGCTCTAACATGACCCTCAAACTTACTTTGAGGCAAGGCCTTAGTTAAAGGATCCGCTATATTCCTTTCAGTGGGAACTCTCTCAATTTGTATGTCATTCCTACTTATAATCTCTCTGATCAGATGATAGCGTCGAAGCACGTGTTTGGATCGCTGATGAGACCTTGGTTCCTTCGCTTGTGCAATAGCTCCATTGTTGTCGCAGTAAACCGGTACTGCTTCATCAATGGTTGGAACCACACCAAGTTCTGAGACAAACTTCTTGATCCAAACTGCTTCCTTTGCTGCTTCTGAAGCTGCGATATATTCCGCTTCCGTGGTAGAATCCGCTACGGTGTCTTGTTTGGAACTTTTCCAACTTACTGTGCCTCCATTCAAAGTAAATACGTATCCAGACTGAGATTTGGAGTCATCCTTGTCTGTCTGGAAACTGGCATCTGCATACCCACGTATTACCAAATCTCCTTCTCCATATATTAGGAATACATCCTTAGTTCTTCTTAAGTACTTAAGGATTGTCTTAACAGCCGCCCAATGATCCATTCCTGGATCAGACTGGTATCTGCTCGTGATGCTCAGAGCATACGATACATCTGGCCTAGTACATAACATAGCATACATGATAGATCCTATCGCGGATGCATAGGGAATCTTATTCATGCAAATCCTCTCGTCTTCTGTGCGCGGACACATAGACTTTGAAAGGTTGATCCCATGCCTGATGGGAAGGTAACCTTTCTTGGATTCCGACATGCTAAACCTTCTTAGCACTCGGTCTATATATGTAGACTGCGAAAGACCAAGCAACCGTTTTGATCTATCTCTATAGATTCTAATCCCAAGGATATAGGTTGCTTCTCCAAGGTCTTTCATGGAGAAAGTTTTGGACAACCAAATTTTAACTGTCTGTAAGACTGATATATCGTTTCCTATAAGCAATATGTCATCAACATATAACACTAGGAATACGACTGCACTCCCACTAACCTTCTTGTACACACAAGGTTCGTCAGGATTTTGTGAGAAATCAAACTCTTTGATTGTCTCATCAAAACAGATGTTCCAGCTCCTTGATGCTTGCTTCAGTCCATATATGGATCGTCGAAGCTTGCATATTTTGGTTTTATCAACCGATGTGAAACCTTCAGGTTGTCTCATGTATACATCCTCAAGCAGGTTTCCATTAAGGAAAGCTGTTTTCACATCCATTTGCCATATCTCATAATCGTAATGAGCTGCTATGGCTAGGAGCATCCGAATGGATTTAAGCATAGCTACTGGCGAATATATTTCGTCATAATCAATTACTTGTTTTTGACGATATCCTTTTGCCACTAATCTAGCCTTAAAGGTAACTACATTACCTTCCATGTCGATTTTCTTCTTGAAAACACACTTGCACCCTATGGGCTTAATCCCTTCAGGTGGGTTAACCAAGTCCCATACTTGATTTTCGTACATGGAATCCATTTCCGACTTCATGGCCTCAAGCCATTTGTCCCTTTCTGAACTTTTCAGGACATCTTCATAACTGATAGGTTCATCATCGCTTATGAGTAACACGTCGTTCGATTCACTTACGAGAAATCCGTATCTCTCTGGAATATTGCGTGCCCTATCAGACCTACGAAGAGGTGGTGTTGTTTTAGGTTCAACTGATAGCTCATCATTATGAATTATCGGTTGTGGGCCTAGACTAGGTGTCTCTGTAATGTCTATTGGAGTTTCTTGAACTTCATCAAGTTCAATGCCACTCCCACTGTTTTCTTGTAAAAGAAATTCCTTTTCCAGAAATACAGCATGCCTTGAAACAAACACCTTTTGCTCCAAGGGATGATAGAATTGATAACCCTTCATTTCCTTAGGGTACCCAATAAATAGACATTTATCAGACTTAGCATCCAATTTGTCTGATATAGTCCGCTTCACATAAGCAGGATAACCCCATATCTTAAGGTGAGTTAAGTGAGGTTTCTTACTATTCCATGTCTCATATGGAGTAGTAGAGACTACCTTGGTCGGGAGTCTATTTAGCAAGTAAACAGCTGTCTTTAGTGCATAGCCCCAAAAGGATTTTGGAAGAGTTGCATGATTCATCATCGACCTAACGATGTCCATAAAGGTTCGGTTGCGCCTCTCAGATACACCATTATGCTGTGGTGTATACGGCGGAGTCCATTGGGACAATATCCCATTGTCCCTAAGATAATCTTGAAACTCTTGACTTAAGTATTCACCACCCCGATCGGATCGAAGTATTTTAATACTTTTGCCAAGTTGTTTCTCTACTTCATTTCTGAACTCTTTGAATTTCTCAAAGGCTTCAGATTTGTGTTTCATCAAGAACACATACCCGAATCGTGAGTGATCAGCGATAAAGGTGATGAAGTAGTTATAGCCTCCTTGTGCAAGAGTTGACATTAGTCCACATACATCAGTATGTATCAGACCAAGCAATTCTCCCACTGGATTACCTTTTCCGGAAAAAGGTAATTTGGTCATCTTGCCTTTTAAGCATGATTCGCATGTATCAAATGAACCAGGTTCAAATGATTCCAAAATTCCACATCGGTGTAATTCGGTCATGCGTTTCTTACTTACATGGCCAAGACGACAATGCCAAGTATAGGAGTCTATTCGATTATCTATTCTAGCACGTTTGTTGCTAACTTCGATATTGAAAATGTCACTGGATAAATCTAACGTGTAGATGTCATTGCACAAAGTTCCATTCCCATAAAGAACGCCATTTAAAGTTATGTAACAACAATTGTTACTAAAAGTTAAATGATAACCCTTTTCATTCAAGCATGAAATAGATACAATGTTCTTTATTAACGAAGGAACGAAATAACAATTATCCAATTCTAAGACACGTCCAGTGGGGAGCTTTAGCAAATATGTTCCGATGGCAACAGCAGCAATCTTTGCTCCGTTTCCAACTCGCAAATTCGCTTCTCCTTTGACGAGTCTTCTTCTATTCCTTAGCCCCAGTATGTCATTACATATATGTGAGCTACACCCAGTATCAAGTACCCAAGTGTTTGAGGAAATAGAGTGACATTTAATAACGAAGATACTTGAAGAGGATGGGGCATCGGATGCCTTCTCTTTCAAGGACTCAAGATAAATCTTGCAGTTTCTTCGCAAGTGACCCTCCTTGCCACAGTGATGGCAAGTGTCTTTTAGGGTATTTTCAGTCTTTTTGGCCTTTTTCTCCTTTCCCTTATTCTGTTCTTTGGCCTTCCTCTTAGAACCTTTCTTCGAGGAACCAACTAACAGTACCGTCTTTAGATCCTGCTTCATAGAAGGCTTTAAAGTCTTCAGCAGGTTGAGCAACTCAGGAAACTAGTCTGGAGTTGCACTTTCGGGAGGACGGTTGGGAAGTTGATCTTCAAGGACATTAGCAAGCTTCTTTGCCTTGAGGACTGTCCTCAGGTTTCGAAGCCAGTTCATGAAGTTCGGCCCAGTCAGTTTATTGGTGTCCAAAATGGAACGCAAGTTTAGGGAAGACATGATCGAGTGATTATCCTAGAAATACAAATTGAGATTATGTGAGAAGAATGATTAAAGAATGTATCATCATACATAAATTAAATCCTATTTATTTTACGAATTGAGTCACCCTTATTATCAATTCGGGAGATCGTAGGAACATCTCTAAATAGGTTGATATCCAACCATAGATAAGAACAACCATGACTGTGGCCATCAAGTTTTTCTTAGCTATGAAGGTAGGTAATTACACCGATTACATATCACATACATGTAACTATCACTTTATGCTATCAACTAATTGAATGTTTGCATAAATCATTGGGTTGTTAACTCATTAACAAGTATGTAACATTTTACATAGTACCCAACTGCACCTCTCTTTACATCGACCTTGGCTGTGGCACAACAAATCGATGATCCAAGCTTAAGGCTGACCCATTAATCAAGAAATAGTTTTAATATGGTTGGAGCTCATTCAACCGTTTAGTCAGGCTTGGATGTGTCCAACAACCAAAACTAATGATTGACCTCTGACTCCAACTATATTATTCATAAACTAATTCCATGGTTTGAACATGTTGAGGTTCAAGTCGGGCATGGATGTGTCCATCAACCCAAACGAGAAACAAAACTCCGATTCTAACCATATTAATGGAAGGTGTTAGCCTTAATATTTTGTAAGGGGTTTTGGGTCTCATCCTTTCCTTTTAAAGCACATTCATGATATTTAATTATGTCATGACTAACGATTTCCTTAATAAAGTATGTATGTGACTTAAGTTATCAAGTCTCATTAATTGAATTAGGAACCGGATTTCCTAATTCACATTTCATACTTTATTAAAGGAATTGTTTTGGGAAACAATTTCCTAAATTGTCATAATTAATTTCGGAAATAATATGTTCAAGACTTTGAATTCTCTAAATCAAATCTTATTAAATTAAGAGACAAATCCCTTAATTCAACTACATATTATTTTCATGAAAATGTTATTTAAGAAAACTCTATAGGAAACCATTTTCCTAATTAATTTTGGAGACAACAATATGTAAGAGCATCACCTCTTAAAACATATTTTATTCATGGATTTAATTAATTACAACAAATCGTTTTCTAAGGGTGGCTCCCCGAGGCTCAGATACCCAAAGAAAAGTAATGTGTTGTAAATCCAATTGGACGGCTCCCCGAGGCTCAATCCAAATCAAACATGACAATTTCAATTAAAAATTGGGAAATTAAATTACAACAACTAACTTTAAATTGGACGGCTCCCCGAGGCTCAATCCAAAATAAAGAGTTTGTTGTCAATTTAAAAACCAATTCAAATTTAATTGTCAATTAACTGTCCATGAATTTGTCTAGACTTTCTTAAAAGAAAGTGCCCAAAATTGCAAGATTTCAAAAATAGGTTTTCAGAATAATTGTAAGTTTCCGGTACAAAGAAAACTTACATATTTCCAAAATTGGAAAATTTCTAAAATAGAAAGATTTCCAAAGTTGGTAAGTTTCCAAAGATGGGAAGTTTTCACAATTATTATAAAATTTCAGAAACTAGAAAATTTCAAACGTTTGCGAAATTTCATGATGATTTCCAAACTTCGAAATTCCTAAATCTAAAATTTATTATAATTGGAAAGTTTCCATAATTGAAAAATTTTCCGAAATTGAGATCATGACAAAGTTTTCCGCAAAACAATTTTATGATGATGTCGAACACTAACCGGCTCTGATACCACTGTTGGGACCGGGTGCATGTCGACAAGGATACGGGTTCGTAAAATTCAAAATTTTTACGTGCAGCGGAAGAATTAGCATAAAATAATTTCCTAAATTATTTTAACCGCGTATCTAGTATGCAACCTTATGATGTGTTGACATAATCATAAATTAAAACTTCGCGGAAAAGTAAACTAATTTACTAAGTACCTCTCGTAACTCGAAGTAAGGGACGAGATCCAACCGTAGCGTCCCTTGGAAGCTCCGCCTCTATTCGCGTCCACGCCGAGTTCTCTTCGGGATGACTTCGCAAAGTCACGAGTTTTGTGCCGACGAGAACTACTAGATTCTCTATAGGCACAACAAAGAAGATCAAGAGAGGAAAGAGAAACTAACTACCAAGAAAACGGAATCGAATTCCGGGAAGAGAGGAGTCACTATCCGCTTCTTCTTCTTCTCGCTTCGTTTCTTCTTCTTCTTGAAGCTCACGGCTACAACCTTGCTTGGGTGTAGGTTGGGCGCCGGCCCTAATATGGCTAGGGTGGGCGCCGGCCCTAAGGGATGGAGAGGAGAAGGAGAAGAGAATAAGAGGGAGAGAGGGAGCTACTTCTCTTGACAACTCAATTGGAATTAAGGGCTTGCCTTTAGTTCCTTTATATAGTAGCATCTCCCTTGCCAAGTCTCCCTCTTAACGGAATTAACAGAATTAGTTATCATAAGAATTTTATCTTATAAAATTTCTTATGACTTATTCCGTTAAGCCTAGTCTTATTATAACTAATTTATAATAAAACAAATTCTTCTTCTCTTTAAATTATGGAATAAATTTTATAAGAAATTTATAAACTCTCTTATTATAAAAAAATCAATTCTTAATTGATTTTATAAAATTAAAATAAACCAATTCATGGATTATTTTAACTTCCATAAAAAGAATAAATTTCTACAAATTTATTTATACAAATTTATTTATCCATAATTTATAAAACAAATCACACTAGATTTATTTTATTAATTAAACCAAATAAATTGATTTAATTCCCTTTAATGGCCGACCACCACAAGGAGGGTTAGCACCCTCTTTGGCCGGCCAAACCAACCCGAACTGGTCGCGAATTAAACCCATTTAATTCGCCCAAAAAGCCTTCAAAAGACTTACCCATTTTTAGCTTCCATTGCGCCTCTGATTAACTCAGATTCGACTTATTTCTCTTGATCGGAAAATCCAATTTTCAACTCGTTTTAAATCCCTCGGATTACTCGTAGTGCGTGTGACTAAATAGGCTTTCGATTTATGTTGGCCGTCTATAATTAACCCATTAATTATAGAACGATCATGAGTGGCACCTAGTAGTACATCATGATCCCCAATTAATCGAAAGATCAACGGTTTGACCTCAGAAGAAATTATTTTGAAATCCTTCAGCAGCTCTAATGAATCGTGCCCCATTCCCTTCACCACCTTATACCCACTTGGTTCAGGACACGGTCTATGGTGTCAGTCCCCACTAGGCTGACTACGTCACATCTAGCCCAAGTAGTGTCTTTCTCGTCCTTTGGATTTCTAATTACTCTCATGTATTTAAGAGACTCGCACTCTAAACATGATATACTCTGGCCAGAGGTTTTGAGTAACAATCCGACGATAGGCCTTGGTATACATCTCCTCGCAAGGAGTGGTGAATCCTTTATAGGCTGCTCAAACATCTTCGGGCACTTCGGCTTATACCCAATCATCCTGGGTCCACACCTCCTTGGAGATGCTTGCTTAAGATGTTAAAGTATAAGTCTCCATGACCAAGATAACTTGAACACCGCAAGTCAAAGGAACATCGCACTTAAGCTGTAGTAAGAACTTCATTGACATATCTACATGTAGATTCCCATATGAAGTCTTACAGCTAGTCACTCCAATGAACTAGTTCCCTCAACTAGCATCCATGTTTATCTCCGGACATCCCAATGTCACCAGCCAGTGAGAATCAGCTGATTAGAGAATAACCCATGCTAGTCTCAACAGAATTGATAGTGTCCGTTTTTATCAATTTATCGACTAGGGATAGTTTTAATACTTCACAATTGCACATGTAGAGATAATCACTAGTTGTGATCCCATCACAAATTCTCTTATGCTGTGAGTTGTATTGCGGACATTCAGTAGATGAGTTTAAGATCCCAATCAAATACACAAAACATGTATACTCAAATAGTGAATTATCATTTATTAATATAAATGTTTACATCATAAGGCGATTGCCTTAGGACACTTCTCTCATATCACTAACACTAGGCACCTGACGAAGGGCTGCTAGGCATCGAAGACCTGGCAAAGGGCTGCTGGGCACCTAGCGAAGGGCTGCTAGGCATCGAAACCCTAAGACCTGGCGAAGGGCTGCTAGGCACCTGGCGAAGGCTGCTGGGCAGAAGTCCAACCGGAGGAGCCGATTGGCAAAAGGTAAACCCTCCTGAGAGGAGTAGGTGAGGATGCGTTCCCCGTCGAGGGAACAGTAGGCGTCGGTTCGACCTAGGGTTCCATTTGGGAGACTTGAAGTCAGAACCAAGACAGCTACGACTGTAAAACTAACTAATATTCTTGCTTTGTTTGTGTTGGTACTAACCTTGAATGCAGGGACCGAAGGAGTGTGTTTCTGTAGCTCAGAACACCCTAAAGGAGAGGGGTAGGTAGCTGGGCTGGGCGCCCGGGAGGTCCCGGGCGCCCAAGGTCAAAGCCAAACAGCAATAAAGCAAGAAGCTCTTCGAATCAACACTACGCTAGGCGCCCGGGAGGTCCCGGGCGCCCAAGGTCAAAGCCAAAGATGAGTCGAAGCAAAATCAGCCACGAAGCCAGCGGACCCAGTCAAGCTGGGCGCCCGAGAGGTCACGGGTGCCCCAGTCAGCTCCAGAGCCGATTCGAAGGGGATAAGCACTGACCAAGCTTCGGATAGAGGTTCTCGGATCTGAAGGCACGTGTCAGGCGCCCCCGACGTCCCAGGCACCCCCAGGAGCACTATAAACGGGGCTCGACCCCAAGGCTTCACAACAACAATTTTCCAACGTCTCTAAGCTTTTCGTTCAAGCGCACTGCTCCGGCAAACTCCGTTCTCGACATTCTAGCACCGACGATGACCCGCTGCTCAGAAGTACGATCCACACCGGGCGTCGGTAACGAAAAGTGTACTTGTTTATTTACTGCACTACTATTGTACCAAATTCTATAAATATTTGAGCTACTATAGAATTGCCCGCAGTAAACGGTCAAGGACCGTAGGCCTTGGAGTAGGAGCCGATCGCGACTCCAAACCAAGTAAAAAATACTTGTGTTCCTCGTGTTTATTTTTTTTATTCCGCTGCGTATTTTCTCTTATGTTTTATCTGAAAAAGTTTTCATGATATTCACCCCCCCTCTATCGTGTTTCTCGATCCAACAAGTGGTATCAGAGCGGGGTAGCTCAAATTTGGTGCAACCATCAATTTGGGAATTTTTTGGATTTTTATGAAATCTTTTTTATTTTTTTTAATCAAACTTTTATCGTTAATCGAGGTTGGTGCAACACCACTCGATAATTTTTTTTATCTTCTTCCCGCATTGCTAATCCAAGACCAAGTCTTGGGACAGTTTTTTTTTCTTTGTTTCATTTCAGTAATTTCTAAATGGCCATGCAAGAGGGTTTCAGTATAGCCACACCACCACTCTTCAGTGGGGAGGATTTCTCCTACTGGAAGAGTTGGATGGAAGTCCACCTGAAAACTCAGGTGGACATGTGGATAATTATCCAATCTGGACTGGAAATCCCGAAAAATGCTGAAGGAGTACCACAATCATACACCGAATGGGACGTCTCGCTGAAAAGGAAGATCGAGGCCAATGCTAAAGATACCCAAACACTTCAATGTGGTCTAACCAAAGAAGAGCTGAACCGGGTGGGACCATTCAACAGTGCAAAGGAACTTTAGGGTAAGTTAATTGAGTTGCACGAAGGAACCTCCGACACGCGAATAAGCAAGAGGGACCTACTGCTAAACAAACTCTACACTATCAAAATAAACGACGGCGAGTAAGCAACCCATCTCCATGCCAGAATCCAGGAGTTGATAAACGGTCTACACACAATTGGTCACAAGGTAGAGAACCGTGACCTGATCAGGTATACCCTTAACGCTTTCCCGAGAAATACTTTGTGGGCATCTATGGTAGATGCGTACAAAGTTTCAAGGGATCTCTCTAAAATCAAATTAGATGAGTTGTTTTCTGAACTTGAATTACATGAGCAGACTAACTGCACCTTGGCCGAGAAAGGCATTGCTTTTGTTGCAGGCAAAACTGGAAAGATGACCAAGAAGAAGCCTCAACCTGCACCCGAGTCTGACTCAGACTCAGACTCAGAAGACATCGAAGGAGATCGACCCAAGTTGGTTCGGTTAGCCCGGGACTACTATAAGGAGCTGAAAAATCAGACTAACAGAAGGAAAGCTAGCCGAAGAAAGGAAGAGCTAGCTGAACCTTCAAATGAAAAGACCAAACCAAATGTCACCTGCTACGAATGCAAAAAGAAGGGTCACTAGAAGACGGAATGCCCCAATCTGAAGAGACGAAGAAGACAAGAAGGAAGAAGGCCCTTCAAGCAACATGGGATGAGTCTTCCTCCGAAGAAGAAGAAGAGGCCCCGCAATCGAACCTGCTCGCCCTGACTGCTTCGGAAGAAATCGAGACCGGATCAGAATTGGAGCCGGACGACAGAAAGCTCACATTTTCAAAGGACGACAAAATCACTATAAGTGGATTTTCTAGAGTTCAATTATCAGAGTTAATTGCTTATCTATCTCGTGACTTGGCGAAAGCCAAAATCCGAGTCAAATCCCTCTGACAGGAAATAAAACTTCTGAATGAGGGAGCTGACTCTAGATCCTTAACTGAGAAGGTTCAAGAAAGAACCTCTACTCAAGTTGAAAAACTTGAGAAAGAGAACTCCTTCTTGAAAACTCAAGTCAAGGACCTTAGAGCAACTTTGGAACGTTTCACTTCGGGTTCCAAGGGTCTTGACATGATCCTTGGAAAACACAAGTCCGTTCTAAATTGATCCGGATTAGGGTATCGAACCAAGGCTAGACAAAGATCATATTATGCTGTACTGAATTAGTCTAGACCCAAAATTCAGGCATGGGTACCCAAACTGTGTCTGAACAACTAAGTTGAACCAAATCTGTATTGGATCCCCAAGGACAAGATTCATATCTTGCCTAATCATTACCGTGACTTTAGTCCAGGGGAAGCCAACTTAAAAATCATTTTTATAGTTAAATGAATTTCTTTTCTTGTTTTAATTTGGATGATTGCTTGTCTATTTATTTTCTGCAATTTACCATGTTTAGACCTAGGACTGGTTAAACTATGGACTAAACCAATTAACTGAAATTTGAACAACATAGTATTGGGTGGCGGTGAGATGATAGTACGTTAGGGAAGCCTTTTCTAATAAGGTCCAGTATACACTACTTGGTCTCTTTAGACTGGTGAAACTAGCCGAAGCTACCGATCCAAGACCCAAGCTAGTTAGACCAGAATTTCTCAAAAAGTAACCTTGGAAATGAAATTTCACTAAAAGGCTTTGTCAAGGAAAGGTTTGATGATCCAATAAGGCTACGGCCAAAGAAGGCCTTGTGCCTCGCCAAGACCTGGAAGCCAATTTTTGAAATTCAAATTCAGTTTACTCTTTGTCAAATTCGAATCTAACACAAATTTTCAGTTAATCTTAGATTCAAATATTCTTTGTCAAAATAAATTCAAAACTAATTGCTTTCAAAATTAATTTAACTTTTCAAAATTAATCATGGTCTTTCTAAATACTTCTATTAAAACCTGTCTCACAAAAACTCATAAGGTTAACGTGATTGATAACTCTAGATTGGGTGAGACAGACTAGGTTGTGAAAATCAATTTAAGCTATCGTTAATTCTAATTGGATCCAAATCATCAAAACTCTTTATGTGTAGGAATATAAAGATTTGAACCAATGGATGTTGGATAGCGGGTGCTCCAGACACATGACTGGGGATAAATTGAAATTCACCAAACTCAAGTTCAAGAACCTAGGCTCAGTAGCATTTGGCAACAATGCTACACTCAAGGTCATTGGGTCAGGTAACATTGAACTCAAATCTGATTTTGTCATTAAAAAGGTTCTTTTGGTTGAAAACTTTAAGTTTAACTTGCTCAGTATAAGTCAATTGTGTGATACTGGCTATGTAGTTACCTTTACCAACTCTAACTGCCTAATTAGAAACTTGCAAAACTCAGAAATCATGCTTAAGGGCACTAGGAAAAATAATGTTTACACTATAAACCTACCCTTAATACCTAAATGCTTCTTAACTCAGTTAGAAGAATCAAACCTCTAGCATAGGAGATTAGGTCACACTAATCTAAGATTAATTTCAAAAATCACCCAACTTGGTCTAATTAAAGGAATACCAAAAATTAAGAACCATGAAAACTTGATATGTGAATTATGCAACCAAGGTAAACAAACCAGGTCTAACCACAAACTAATTCAATCAGATCTAACTCAAACCACACTTGAGCTCCTGCACCTTGACCTATCTGATTCACATGGAGCCAAGTCACTAAGCGAAAACCGGTACTGCTTAGTAATTATAGATGATTACTCTAGATTTACCTGGGTTAGGTTCCTAAAGACCAAAGATGAAACCCTAAACCTATTTAGTGATTTTTGTATGTTAATTGAAAATCAAAACGATACCAAAATCAAAAGACTTAGGAGTGATCACGGGGGAGAGTTTGAGAATCAACGGTTCGAGAAATTTTATAGAATAAACGGGTATATACACAAATTTTCGTGTCCTAGAACTCCCCAGCAAAATGGGATAGTCGAACGGAAAAATAGAACCCTATAGGAAGCCATTAGGACTATGCTCAATGAATTCAACCTAGCTAACCAATTTTGGGCAGAAGCAATTAGTACGGCTTGCTATATCCAAAATAGGGTCCTAATTAACAAACGACATAATAAAACTCCTTATGAATTATACTACCATAGACTTCCAAACCTATATTACCTAAGGGTCTTTGGATGCAAAGTCCATATTCTAAACACCAAGGACTATCTAGGTAAATTCCAATCTAAGTCAACCCCAGGGGTCTTCTTAGGATATTCAACAACAAGTAGGGCCTATAAGGTTTACAACAAAAAGACTAACAAAATTGAAGAAACAACAAATCTAATATTTGATGAGAAAATTAATTCAAAATTTGATAATTCAGATCTAAATCCATCAAATAGTCAACATGAAGATAATGAACAAATTGTTGAACCACTAATTGAACCCCTAAATGAACTAACTATTGCACCAACTATTGAGTCAATTGAACTAATAATTGAACTAACCCAAATAGTTGAACCAAATACTGAGCCGAACTTTCCAGCTGGACCTGAGGCTGAACCAAGTTCTAAAAAAACCAAGAAACCCAGACTCAGTCACCCAACTGATCAAATTGTGGGTGATCCAACCTTAGGAGTCAGAACTAGGTCTTCCTATAGAAATCTTAGTCAGATTGCACTATTTTCAAAAATTAAACCTAAGACTATAGAGAAAGCCTTACCTGATCCTAATTGGATTATAGCAATGCAAGAGGAGTTAGACGAATTTGAAAGGAACCAAGTCTGGGAACTAGTACCTAAACCTGAGGGCAAATCCATTATTGACACTAAGTGGGTTTTTAGGAATAAGCTAAATGATCAACGAGAAATAGTTAGAAATAAAGCCCGCCTAGTAGCCAAAGGGTTCAGTCAAGTTGAAGGGTTAGACTATGACGAAAACTATGCCCCAGTAGCTAGACTTGAGTCCATTAGGATGTTGTTAGCCTTTGCATCCCATAAAGGATTTAAACTTTACCAAATGGATGTAAAGTCAGCTTTTCTAAATGGATTTATTAAGGAAGACTCTATGTAGGACAACCCCCTGGTTTTGAGGACTTAGAAAAACCTGACCATGTTTACAAACTCACTAAAGCACTATATGAACTAAAACAAGCACCTAGAGCCTGGTATGAACGTTTATCAACCTACCTCATTTCTAAGGAATTTAACCAGGGACAAATTGACTCAACCCTATTTATTAAGACCTTAGAAAAAAAAATCTTTATTGCCCAAATCTATGTCGATAATATAATCTTTGGATCCACCAACTCAAAATTCTTAAAAGAATTTGTTAAAATAATGGAAAATGAATTCGAAATGAGCTTAGTTGGTGAGCTTAACTTCTTTCTAGAGTTACAAATTAAGCAAACTAGGGATAGAAATTATGTCCATCAATCCAAATATGCTAAGGAGTTAATAAAGAAATTCAAAATGGATAACTCCAAAAGCATAAGTACCCCTATGGCCATAAATGTAAAAATAGATAGTGACCCTGATGGTAAACCCATAGACCTTAAATTATATAGAAGTATGATTGGTAGTCTACTTTACCTTACAGCCAGCAGACCTAATATCCTTTTTGCTGTAGGAATGTGTGCTAGATACCAAACCTGTGCTAAGGAAACGCACTTAGTAGCCCTAAAAAGAATACTTAGATACATTAAGGGCACCCTAAATGTGGGTTTGGTATCCTAGGACCTCAAGTTTTGACTTGTCAGGATACTCGAATTCTGACTATGCTGATTGTAAACTAGATAGAAAGAGTACAAGTGGAAGCTGCAAACTTTTAGGAAATAGTCTAGTAAGTTGGTGTAGCAGAAAGCAACACTGTGTAGCTCTATCCACAACTGAAGCTGAGTATGTTGCTTTAGGAGAGTGTGTAGCACAACTCCTATGGATGATGCACACTCTTAAAGACTTCCAACTTAACTACACCCAAACTCAGGTCTACATTGATAATATAAGCTCAATTAATCTAACTAAGAATCCAATCCAACACTCAAGAACTAAACACATAGAAGTCAAACACCACTTTGTAAGAGATCATGTAGCCAGGGGTGAGATAGTCCTTAAGCATGTAGACTCAAAATCTAACCTAACTGACATATTCACCAAACCCCTACCAGAGTCTGAGTTCAGCTCACTAAGAAGGCAGTTAGGGTTATGCTTGGTAGGATAGGACTACCCTAATTATGTTTTTCAAAAACTGTTTTACTTTTTGCAAAATCATTTCTCACTACAAGAAAAAAGTGAAACAACAACGCTTTTTCCGCGTTGTTGTTAATGCTTAAAAAGCGTTGTTGATGAAGCCGTTGTAGAAAGTATATCTACGACAACGCTTTTTCCGCGTTGTGGTTTGGAGCAAAGACAACGCTTTTTTCGCGTTGTCTATTGGTTTTTAAAAAACGTTGTGGTTTGGCACAAAGACAACGCAAAAAACGTGTTGTGTATTGTTACTTAAAAAACGTTGTCTTTTTAATAGGCAGTGTTTTTCACAATTTATAATATTCACAATTTATAAACATTTTTATTCACAATTGATAATATTCACAATTTACAATATTCACAATTTACAAGCATTTTTATTCACAATTGATAATATTCACAATTTACACTGATAATAGTTTACAAAATTCACTTATAATACAGTGCATTATTTACAAAAGTGTTTGTATTCCATATTAAATACAAAAAATATCTCAATTCACAAGTTCTATAAAACTTCATCATTCACAAGTTGTTCTTTGGGGCTGCTTGTTAACTCGATCTGCTTTAACACTGCATAAAAATAATAAAACAGTGTATACCTCCACATGTAGCTCAGCTTCACATACTGGCAACAGTGTATACCTCCACATGTAGCTCAGCTTCACATACGAACCTGAAGTGATCAAATCAGGTACCTAGCACAACAATTCAAAAAAGAAAATGGTACCTGCTTTGATAAATAAGAATCTTATCAAATTCCCGTTTTTCAGCAAAAGCAGCAACAACTTTTGGTGTGGCCCTTGCTTTTATATAAATTTTCAGCGCAAGATCATTGTCCACGGTATACATAATGACAGTTTTAACAGTGAAACCAAAAAGGTGCAAGTTATATAATAATTGCATATGATAGGCTCATAATTTTAACAGCCAAGTATACTTCTGGTGTTTTGTAAGAAATACTAATTACCTTAACAAGATCCCCAAGTTCTTCACTGCACTCAAGCTTGTCTTCAGCCAGCCAATTCTCCAAAAGGTTCTTTTTGTTCTGATTGACAACAAGACGAGATAACTCCAAAGATTCAAAGGCATTAAGTTTTCCTCTAGTCAACAACGTTCCAAAGTACTGCAACAGTGGTGGTGTCTGCCCAGGTTGGACAGGGACACTCTGCATGCAAAGCAAATGCAGTAACAATGTTATTGCTAAATCCTCAATAATGTGTATGAAAAATATAAAGAGAAGAGAAAATATATCTTTTTGCTCAGAAAAGTACAACATTGACTAGGATATGAATTTTAGTTCAACTACTTTCTTCAAGTATAAATCATTTATTTACAATAGAGCATTATTAGGGGAAAAATCATAAAGAAGGAAGCAAATAAAAATTACCTGAAACTTCACGACAGTCTCTGGAGTTCGGAGAATTCCTTGTGGAGATTCAGCAGCAAGTTCAGCAGCTTCCTTGTATTTTGTCTGGGAAAATAGTTCTTGAAACCTTTGCACAACCTGGAAACATGACAAATTAGATATAATAAAATCATAAAGCTTGGCTTCCTAGAAAAGCCAAAATAAAACACCTCGAATTGCTAAAAGGAAATTATTCATCTTATGCTCATTCAGCAGGAAAAAATATTAACCCTATAATCTTTCTTTTTATATATGTTTTTTCTTGAATAATACTCAGCTCAGCCTTGATCAGGTTGAATGAGCAGATGAAGCTTTCAGAAATTTCTAAATTTGTTTATCTTAGAAAGATTCTATAGCTAAATAGTCAGCGCTTGTCAGGCTTTTAAAGAATTATTTGCTATGATTTCTGATATGTAAATTTACTCCTAGTGATTCAAATTAACATTTATTCAAACATACACGTCGATGCAAGATTTTAATTAGCTTGAGAACATTATTATAATAATAACTCTATGATTTGTCATTAAATTTAACTAGATCTTCATAATAGCAACTGATTACAGTGCAACGTCACCTCTCACAAGAAAAGATTTATTATTAAACATATTTTAAAAAAGAATAATTTTCCAGAAAACAGAAATATGAATCAAATGCACAAAATTTTAGATTAGCAATGCAACAGGTACACGAAACACCAACCAGAGCTCTTTCATTTTAACAAAATCACCATGTTTATAAAAAAAAATCAGTGTAAAAATAATTGACAAGTATTTAAAGGAAACCTGAAGAATAAAATATAGCAAGTACAACCAACAATGAATTTCAAAATTTTATTTTCTCAACAAATCATAACTTGAAGTGTCATAAGCAACTAACTAAAAGTGATCATTTAAATAAATCAAGACAGAAAAGGGAGGATCAGTTTATGTTAAAAATTTAGCAACCGGTGCAGTACAAGGAAATAATGTAAGCATTGCTGGTAATCAACAAATCATCAACACATAATACAAGTAGAGAGAAAAATAAAAAATCATGGTTACCAAATTCTCTGCACCAGGAAGGTTTCCGCGTTTTGCAAGGTTAACAGCAAGCTCCAAATTGTTCAACTAGTAAAGGTATATATGAATATTCATCAGTCCTCTTTTTTGTTAGAAGAATGCCCATCAGTCATGAAAGTACAAAAAATTAAAAAAATAATAATAAAAAGGTAAAACACAGCTGAAGCAGTTACATACTTGGCCACTGATAAATGGAATAATAGTTGCTTCATTTACAGTAGCTCGTAGGACCTGACCCCTTCTATTGACTGCATAAAAACCACCAATATTTGAAGCCTCTGCAGTGAGAAATATTGGATCTGGGCTGATTCGATTTCTGTAAACTGCAGTTGCAGTTTCCAGATCATAGACAAACAATAAACCAAGCTTTGTAATAACATATGTCAAACTGTATTTTTGGGATATCTGCCAAAATAAAACTGATCAGAGGGATAAAAAAACAACTTAAGTATACTCAAAACACATATACGGAGATAATTTCATCATCACCTGCATTGCTACAGGGAAATCATCTGCAAAATCTGGTGGGAAGAAAAGATCTGCTTGTTTCTTTGTAAATCCTGGCTTTCCTGGTATTGATTATATTTCAAAAAGAAAAAAAAGTCATAAAAAGGAAATCATGCACAAATAAAAATGCGAAGATTCTGCAATTTTTGGTATGTTTCTTGGTTCTCAAAAGAGTTTGGCAAAAAAAAATAGTGTAGTAATGCTAAAAGGAATACTTTCATGGAAACGTCTTTGATTTATTACTCTTGTGCAAGGTTTAATAGATTTTCTTTTCAATTTTCAACATTCTTGCCAAAGATTTTAACTTCAAAAAACTAATCTCATATTGCTTCTAACAACTACCAAGCATATTAACAATTAGATATCAGATGAATAGTGAGATACAATCTGAGACTAATACTCGTGCAAGTGACCAAGAATGAGAATCACAATCTCGATACCTGGTTGGGCTCCAAGTTCGATGACATGCAACTTTGAAGTGATTTGTCCAGCATTACTAGTCTTCGAGGCAAAAGAAATTAGAATGGAGGGATTCTCATTCCCAACTACCTATAGACGAGAGAACCATAAAGTCAAGACTCAAGAGAAGAACAGAAAAAATAGAAATAAATATTAATAGAAGCAGCAGAAACCAGTAAGAAAAGTATAAAGCAACTAAAGAAAGTAGAAAATCGAACCTTAAATGAAGCAAAGGATGCAGCATGTGGTTCAAGAGCCTGACTACGCTGTTGATCAACAGAAAAGAGCTGCATATTGCCTTTCACTAGCTGTGGTCTCTGTAACCAATATTCCGTTGTTTTCAACAAATAAGCAAAGTGCATCTCTAGAAAGTTACAAATAGAAAACACAATAGCATTTCTTGACTCAGTAAATTCTCAACTTTAGTAAGGGACTCGCTATCAGGTTATGCATGCAAATACAATTTTTCAGCTAGAAATTAACATTTTCATGGTAGACCAGAATCTGATGACAAATTTGAAGAATCAGCCAATATTGTACATGATAACATATTAATAGGTAATTGCCTAAAATAAGATAAAATATCAACTAGATAAAGCAAAATTGGAACTGAAAGTCCGTTAAACCCTCAACAAGATTAAACCAATAGGGAAAATAATAAATAGAATTTGTGATAGCTTAAAGCAGAGTCTAAACTTCTCTCATTCCTCAATTGTTTGTACAATAATGCAAACTGTTTGGACTATAGATCCAGCATCCTAGTCAATGATGCATGGAAATGGAAACTAGCTTACCAAGGAAGCACATCAACTGACCCTTAAGGAAACCCTTAAGGATTTCGGAAACCCTAAACTGGAAAATGCCTAAGGTTTTAGAATCTATCGATCTTACTCCCAAAGCGGTAAGAGAGAAGTGTGATTCGAGGAGGATGTACCTTGGTGTAGTAATTTGCAACCCCCTTCTCCCCGAGCGTCACCAGCAGAAGCTTGAAATCTGACCGCCACAGAGTCAGAACGTCGGCGACTGCGAGAGAGAGAGATGGAGAGGGTAGTGGCGAGCGTCGTGATGCTGCCGCTGGGGTTCAGTTTCCACTCGACGGACGAAGAGCTCGTGGAGGATACTTCTTGGTGGTGAGCTAGGAGAAGATGTATGTTCACCAGATCTTCGTGGAGAGGAGAGGGCGAGGGAGGTGGCAATGAGGGAGGTGGAGGGAGGTGGCAATGAGGGTTTGGGTTTGGAGCTTGCCAGAAAGGAAGAGGAGCGGAGATATTTCGCGGAGAAAAGAAGCGCGGAGAGATTTTTCGCGAGCCGCCGAGGTTTGGCAATAAGCGAGGGATGTGTTTTTTATTTTAGCGGGAAATACGACAACGCTTTTAAAAAACGCTTTTGTAACAGCGTTGTCTTTCATCCGAAACCACAACACTAAGCACATCGCATCATTATAAAACGTTGTCGTTATTAAAAAGTAAAACACATAGACAACGCTTTTCACTAAAAACGTTGTAAAACAAAAAAAGACAACGTTTTTTTTAAAAAACGTTGTCGATTGGGCGTTGTTGATTGCAAAAATTCTTGTAGTGTCTTTATTATCTTATTTTGTTATTTAAAATGATTTTTCTGACTTATTTTTTTTAAAAATTACCCCTTCAAAAACTAGGGCTTTTTCATAAAATGGACATAGCCTAGGCCCTAATCCTAGAACTGCATGCACCTATAGATCTAGAAGCCAGCATCTCACAAGCACCTTAAGGTACTTTTGATTGATCACCTAGAATGGGTTGAGATGCTTAGGTCTTAGCCTTGATTCAAGATGATTTATGTCAGTCCATCTACAGTAATTGGGGCACTAAATACAATTAAACAGTAATCAGGTTAAGTGTCAAGCTTAGAAAATCTAACTTGATCAGATCACTTAACTTGACTAACCCTAGCGAAAGCTACTGCTTATAACAGTTAGTAAGTAGCAAATTGGGTTAGACAGGACCCGAAAGCAGAAATTCAAATTGATTTGGTCGAGTTTAAATTTAGAATTGGTTCAGTACAACATTTTACCTTGATTACTCAATTTTAATGCTATTTTTTGCTATATTTTTTTTGATATATGCCAAAGGGGGAGAGATTGGAAAGGAGAGAAAAGGCTTTTAAATTTTTTTTCTCCAAAATTAAATCTTTTTCCAAAAACTTTTATCTCCTATTTTTCAAAAAGTAAAGTTCTTTAAATACTTAAGTTCATTTTTGAAAATTAATTTCAAAAAGTAAAGCTTTTAAAGTTCTATAATTAGTTGATTATAGACGGCCAACATAAATCGAAAGCCTATTTAGTCACACGCACTACGAGTAATCCGAGGGATTTAAAACGAGTTGAAAATTGGATTTTCTGATCAAGAGAAATAAGTCGAATCCACTAGTGGAAAAAAGGCTTTTAACACCGGTTATTTTCGACTTTTAACACCGGTTCCGGAACCGGTGTTGATCCAGCCGGCATTGTAAGTATAGACTTTTAACACCGGTTAACAAACCGGTGTAATATATAGATTTAACACCGGTTAATAACCGTTGTTAAAAGTTCAATTATGAGGCGGGAAAGCCATTTTAGACACCGGTTATTTTAAATAACCGGCGTTCAAACATCATTTTTAACACCAGTTCTGGAAACAACCGGTGTTAAAACATCATTTTTAACACCGGTTCTGGAAACAACCGGTGTTAAAAATGATGTTTTAACACCGGTTCTAGAAACAACCGGTGTCAAAAGTCTTAATTTTTTATATAAATTTCATATTTATTTTTATTTATAATTTTTCTAGACATATAAAAGAACACAATAATATAATAGTTTATCCATAATCAATAACACACCATGAATTAAGTAAATGCAACATCCAATTAGTTTCAAAAACAAAACAATCCATGTATTTTACAACTATCCATTTTTCTTTCAACAAAAGCAAAATGTAAATCAAATAACACATTATACTCCTACTCGCTATGTGATTTTCCAAGCAAAGACAATGTAGAAGCTTGCCACACGAGTTTGCAAGTAAACGGTCTAGTCCAAGATCAAATAGTGAGGAGTACGTTGCAGAACTTCGACCAGCTTAGCATTCCATCTCTTATAAGCGTCTTGCATATTTCCATACAGTACTTGAGTCAAGCTTGAATTTCTTTTCATGCTTTGGCGTGCAGTGGCTACCAGTCGATTGCGAAGCAACTGTGAGAAAATTCCAATGAAAAAATATCAAATAATGCTACGGAGAGAGAAGCAATATAATCAATCATTCACAATTTGGAGCTTACTTGGTGTTTGAGGGTGGCCAAACTTTTCGTGTGCATTGGAGATTGTGGGATGACACCATTTGAAGGTGGAACTCCAATAAGACCACATAACAAGGTCTAGCCAGCAAAACCAAGTAAATGATTCAGGAGTCAGATGCCATTTGAGATTTAACCAAAGAACTAGCTAGAGGCAGATAGATTAAGGTATAGTACCAAGAATCCCAAAACCAGTAAATCATAATGAATGATGGGGGCTTTCTCAGATTGAACTCCTTCTGTTGAGCAATCCTTTGGCCCCAGTAAGAACATGCAACAAATTACATGCTCCTGTATCTTGATCACTGAACATCAAAAGCTATGTGCCTTGAGAAGCAAATCCAAATAAAAAAAAATTGCAAAATGAGACCTTCACTTCCAGTATGATCTTCATGCATAATACATGTACAAACTGTTCAAGGCAGCACAAGTAATTAAATTTTCTGTTGGGTGCCACGCTAAATGAAGCATTTTGAATGTGAAATCATAAGAATTCCCATTAGCAAGTGAGTATATATGCTCCTGTGGCATTTAAGCTAACATGAGATGGTATAGAACAGAATATTGCAGGGATGAAAACAAATATAATAAAGAGGTCACAACTCACAAACCTTGTCTAATAATACGTGTTAAGCTGCACAGAGATATCGCAGGCTTCAGGTTTTGCACTTGCAGCCCATACCTGATGCTTCAATCATAAAATAAGATGAACTAATATAATCAACTGAAACTTAATTCCATTGATATCCTTTTACTGAATTACAGTTTACAGGAAACGCACAAATGTCACAATGTACCATTAAATATCAACTTTTGGAGAAGGGGAGAAAACAGCTGCTATTCAAGGTAACAAACTAAATTACATTAGGCAGAAGAACTCTCTTCGCTTAGCTCATCAAAGAAATGAAGAATGGACAAAGTCGAATGAACAAAATATTACCTTGTACAGTAACAGAGGGCAGTTGATGCCAAAGTCTGCACTGCTGTTAGAACTCCATCTGCCAAAAATCATATTGGAATGACTGGGATTGCTAAGGCGAAGAATATATATGTAGTTGGAGCCAGAATCCTAAAACATTAGTATTGAAGCATAAGAAAGGAAGCATTGTTCAAGTAGGAGTTCATCAGAAGTGATAATAATTCAGATAAATTTCTGAAGCAACGATCAATACCTGATGCCTGCACTGAAACCACTGGTCCAATCTTGCTTGTAGCACATCAATCTCCCTTGAAGATCATTCTTGATTCCGTGAAAAGGCTCGAATGTTTCCTCCATGTTCGTGCTCATTTTGGTAAAAATTTACTCTCAAAAGCAACTTTTGATCAAATGAGAAGAAGGAAAGCGCTAAAAGGACAATGGCAAAAGCCACATTAAAAAAATATGTGTGGAATCCGGTTGACAGGATGCAAAACTGAAACTACTTGATTGAAATAGTATATATGTAAGCAATTGAAGCTACAATGTAAGGAAGAACACTAATGGAAATCAATGCTAGTGGTCTCTAACTTTTACATTAATTAGTAATACTGCAAGCTGCCAAAATTAGCAACCTCTAACTTTTACATTAAACTATCCTAAACTTTTACATTGGCAACCTCTAACAAATAAGTTGCCCAACATCTTTTGATGTCATCAATCTCATCTTCGGAGAATGGATCCTTATTTGTGAATCTCTGCAAGGTACATTTATATAAAAAAATAGCTTATCAACTCAACCAGACATAATTAAATCTATAAAATTAAAAAAACTTCAATTACCTTGTCCCATGAATCAACTATGATCGCCGAGACAATGTTGAGCATATGTCTCATTACATAATGTTGATACTTTTCAATTAGTTGTCTGAGAAAACCCAAATTGATTTTCCAAACTGGTGCATTACCTAAACAACAAAAAACCACTCGCACCCCAAGCATAACTAAGCAGAAAACACACATTCTAATATGTAGCAATTAGCCTAAAATAAACTAAACTAACCTTAATTATCACAAATATAGAGAACAAGTGGCCGCAGGACTTTCCATTAGAAATTGTTATGTTGTTAGAACACATTATCACGTTGATTAAGTGAACACGCGTGTATTTTTTTAATTTAAAAAAAAATCACTCCGACACTGAAAGGCGTTCATTCAAAAACATTCATCGTTCTTGAGGATGCTATGTAAGTATGTTGATCGTCGATAAAGATTAGGCTTAGAGCTATAAAATGCCCCAAATCTAGCAAATCACGACGCTCGAGATGATATTTAAGTCAAATCAACAGAATTGGATACTGAAATTTGTAAAGATTTGATCTTAGAGCCTTCCAAGTGATTCAAGTGCCCACCTTAGGGAGCCACCGGAGGAGTTGATGAAGAGGCGGATGTCCTTGGTTGGATCCACGGCATCAAGGAGAAGGAGCTGGCTAATGATGGCGTCGGCCACGAAGTCGTCGATGCTGGTCCCCAAGAAGACAATCCTCTCGCGCAGAAGCAAGCCCAAGACGTCAGACTCGGCGCCCTTCATGGCCGAAGCCGGCGTCTGCGGTGAGGCCGAAATCGGCAACTGGAGGTCGGGGGACGAAGAGGCTGAGAGGACTCGGGGCCTGCCACGGGAAGAGAAAGAGAAAGGGAGGCGAGAGGGAGATGTGAGGCGGAGAGAGAGAGATCGAGGAGGCTTTCGAGTGGACGGGGAAGAGGTGAGGAAGGAAGGCTTGAGGGGAGCGGAGACGAAGAGCGAGGCCATGGCGTTCGTTGATCGGCGACGAAAGGCAGCGTCGCTCGGCAACTGTGCGACCAAGAGATAAACTCTTCGAGGGCGATCTACCAACCCTCACACTCTTCTTTCCTTTATTTATTTATTTATTTATTTATTTACATAAATGAAAAATAATAATATATTTTTAAAAATAAATTTTAAGTCAAAATTGAATTTTACCCTAATCAGGATTATTTCTGTTTTCGCTGCTTCCTCACTCGCTTCCGCCCATGGCTTCCGCGACAGTAACGCGGTCTTCCTCCTCGATCCTCCTCCATGACATCTGCAGCAGTAGGGTTCCTCCAACAGTCCTTATTCGCAAAACCTTGAGAGCGAAATCGCAAAACCTTCAGATTCTTACAAGAAGTCAAGTTCTATGTCACGTTCTAGGTCGAAATCGCAAAACCTTCAGAGCACCGTTCAACTCCTTTCGCAGCACCGTTCAACCCCCCCACCCCCCAACCCTACTCGAACTTACAAAGTAGAATATACTTGCCTTCCCTTGTCGTCTCGAGCTCTCCTTCAGCCGGGGATGCAGTCGTCTGCGCGCCTTCCTCCTCCTCTCCTCGTCTACGCACCTTCTTCCTCCTCTCCTCGTCTGCGCGCCGTCTGCGCGCCTTCTTTCTCCTCTCCTCCTCTGCGCGCGCCTTCCGTGTGTCGCACACAGCCCGCTAGGGTTGCAAGAAACAAATTAAGCAGAGGAAATATATGACCGACCAAAAGTTAGACTATTATAATTGACATGTATGACTTAATTAAGAACAAGGCATGCGCGCGAAAAACATATGACCACGGTTATTTACAAAACCATAGTCAAATATATTTTTAACACCGGTTGTTAAAAGAACCGGTGTTAAAAGTATTTTAAAGTTCAAATAATTATAACATATGACCCCGGTTATTTATAAAATCGTAGTTAAATATATTTTTAACACCGGTTGTTAAAAGAACCGGTGTTAAAAGTATTTTAAAGTTCAAATAATTACAAAAATGCCACCGCCTTTTTTTTAACACCGGTTTTAATACAACCGGTGTTAAAAGCCGTTGTTAAAGGTCTTTTTTGTACTAGTGATCTGAGTTAATTAGAGGCACAACGGAAGCTAAAAATGGCTAAGTCTTTTGAAGGCTTATTGGGCGAATTAAATGAGTTTAATTCGCGATGGGTTCGGCTCGATTTGGCCGGCCAAAGAGGGTGCCAACCCGGCCTCTTTGGTTTGGCCGGCCACAATAAAAGAGAGAACTAATTTATTTGGTTTATTTTATAAAATAAATCAAGTGCGATTTGTTTTATAAATTATGGATAAATAAATTGTATAAAGAAATTTATATAAAGAAATTTATAGAAATTTATTCTTTTTTATGGAATTTAAAATGATCCATGGAATGGTTTATTTTAATTTTATAAAATCAATTATGAATTGATTTTTCCATAATAAGAAAATTTATAAATTTCTTGTAAAATTTATTCCATAATAAAAGGAGAGATGTATTTGTTTTATTATAAAATTAGTTATAATAAAACTTGGCTTAAACGGAATAATTCATAAGAAAATTTATAGGATAAATTTCTTATTAAAATTCCGTTAAGAGGGAGACTTGGCAAGGGAGAGGATACTATATAAAGGAACCAAAGGCAAGCCTTGAATTCCTAATTAAGTGATCAAGAGATTAATTCTCTTCCTCTCTCTCTTAATCTCTCCCTCTCCTTCTCGTTTCCTCCTAGGGCCGGCGCCCCCCTTTGCTCACCCTAGGGCCGGCGTCCACCCACCTAGGGCCGGCGCATCTCCCTCCCAATCCAAGGGATTGCCGTGAGTTGTCATCACCAAGAAGGAGCCAACGAAGAAGAAGAAGAAGCGGATCGCGTCTCCTTCCTTCCCGGAATTTAGATTCCGTTTCTTGGTGGTTAGTTTCCTTTCTTCTCTCTTGATCTTCTAGTTGTGCCTTTAGAGAATCTAGTAGTTCTCGTCGGCACAAAACTCGTGACTTTGCGAAGTCATCCCGAAGAGAACTCGGCGTGGACGCGAATAGAGGCGGAGCTTCCAAGGGACGCTACGGTTGGATCTCGTCCCTTTCTTCGAGTTACGCAAGGTACAAAGTAAATTAGTTTACTTTTCCGTAAAGTTTTAATTTATGATCATGTCCATACATCATAAGGTTGCATGCTAGATACGTGGTTAAAATAATTTGAGAATTATTTTATGCTAATTCTTTCGCTGCACGTAAAAATTTAAAATTTTACGAACCCGTATCCTTGTCAACATGCACCCGGTCCCAACAGTAGGCAGCTAGGCTAGGCGCCCGGGAGGTCCCGAGCGCCCAAGGTCAAAGCCAAATAGCAGTAAAGCAAGAAGCGCTTCGAATCAACACTAGGCTAGGCGCTCTGGAGGTCCTGGGCACCCAAGGTCAAAGCCAAAGATGAGTTGAAGCAAAATCAGCCACGAAGCCAGCGGACCCAGTCAAGCTGGGCGCCCGAGTGGTCACGGGTGCCCCAGTCAGCTCCAGAGCCGATTCGAAGGGGATAAGCGCCGACCAAGCTTCGGATAGAGGTTCTCGGATCCGAATGCACGTGTCAGGCGCCCCCGACGTCCTAGGCACCCTAGGAGCACTATAAAAGGGGCTCGACCCCAAGGCTTCACAACAACAATTTTCCAACGTCTCTAAGCTTTTCGTTCAAGCGCGCTGCTCCAGCAAACTCCGTTCTCGACATTCTACCGCCGCCACCGACCCTCTGCTCAGAAGTACGATCCACACCGGGCGTCAGTAACGAAAAGTGTACTTGTTTATTTATTGCACTACTATTGTACCAAATTCTGTAAATCTTTGCGCTACTAGAGAATTGCCCGCAGTAAATGATCAAGGACCGTGGGCCTTGGAGTAGGAGCCGACCGCGACTCCGATCCAAGTAAAAAAATACTTGTGTTCCTAGTGTTTGTTTTTTTTATTCCGCTGCCTATTTTCTCTTAAGTTTTATCCGAAAAAGTTTTCACGATATTCACCCCCCTCTATCGTGTTTCTCGATCCAACACATAAGTGAGCTAGGTAGGTTTATGACATAAATGTTATTTTTCCTAGGTCCTTTCAGGGTAACCTCTGGGTCTTGTAAGTTCTTAATCAGGTAGTCTTGGTTGGTAAAAGTGACTAAGTATCCAGTATCATAGAGCTGACTAATAATAAGTAAATTAAATTTAAAACTATCAACCAAAAGGACCCTTTTAATAGTAAAGTCGAAGCTCAGTTCAATGTTACCTGGCCCGATTACCTAAGTGTAGCGTTGTTGCCAAACGCCACTGCTCCTAGGTTGTATTTTAACATGGTGAACTTTGACTTATTTCTAGTCATATGTCTGGAACACCCACTATCCAACTTCCACTGGTCCAAATCATTATGTTCCTACACATAAAGTGACTTAGTTTGGATCCAGTTTAGTAGAAGTACAGGATAGGTTGTTCAAGTTCACTTGCCTAGTCTGTCTCACCCAATCTAAGTGATCAAGCATGTTAGGCCTAAGTTGATTTGTGAGACAGAGTTCAGTCTAACCAGTTGATCTGATTAGCTAGATCAAAAAGAATTTTGAAAAAGAGTTTTTTGAGAAAAACTTGAAAAGAAATTTTTGAACAATATTTAAGTAAAATTTAAAAAAGAATTTTTTTGCAAAGGATTAAGTAGGATTTGGAAAAAGCATTTTTGAGAAAGTTTAAATAGAATTTGAAAAAGAAAAAAGGATTTGGGTTTGTCTGACTTTATTTATCCTAATCATCTCACCCATTTTTAAGTGACAATGTAGGAATCCTTATTGTTTTGTGAGACGATTTCAATTTTATCTTGAAATTAGGTTATGTCTAAGATATTATTGAAACATGAGTTAGATTCAGATTTAAGAATTAGTAATTTAAAAATATATTTCAATATTTGACTTCCAGATCTTGGTGAGGCACAGAGGCTTTCTTTGGCCTTAGCATTATTGGATCAACAACCCTTTCCTAGACAAAGACGCATAAAGAAATAATATTTTTAAATTCCTCATTCAGAAATCTTTGTCTAACTAATCAAGGATGTGGCGAGGTAGCTTCAGCTAGTTCCACCAGACTAAGAAGACCAAATAGGAGACGCCTTCTCCTACTTGACTCCCCAGACGGCTTTCCTAATATACTATAGACTCACCCCACCTTAATACTAGGTTGTGCAATTTTCAATCAGATCTGGTCCTTAACTAACCATTTCTAATCTTAAGAAAGAAATTAATAAAGAATAAAAATAAACAAGCATCAGAAAAGGTATTCAATCAAAACTACCTAACCACATGAATAGTCTTTTTATTTGCTCCCCCTGGATCATATACTCAATATGGTTTATCTAAATAATGGATATGAACCTTAGGGACCCAATATTGATTTGGTCCAGCTTGATTAGTCAAGCTTAATTTGGGGACCCATGCTTGGACTCGGGTGCTAGGGTGGTTCAGTACTGAATAATAAGACCTAAATCGCGAATTGGTTTTAAATCCTATTCCAGATTGATTTAGAACAAACTTATGTTTTCCAGGAATCAGATCAAGATTCTTAGAACGCAGGGTGAATCGTTCCAAATTGGTTCTGAGTTCTTTGACTTGAGCTTTCAGGGAGAAATTCTCTTCCTCAAGTCTTTGGACATGAGTTGAGGTTTCTTCTTGAACATGCTCGGTCAAAGGACTTGAGCTAGTCTTTTCCTTAAGGAGTTTTACCTCCTCTCGGAGAGACTTGACTGGGTCATGGGACTTAGCCAGTTTGCAAGATAAGTAAGAGATAAGTTCATAAAGATCCGATTCAGAATAACCCGTTACCTTAAGTTGTAACACCCGTAAAATTTTCCAGCATTTTTCCAGAATTTTTTCAAAATA
This sequence comes from Boesenbergia rotunda, assembly GCA_024364735.1. Classification (NCBI taxonomy): domain Eukaryota; kingdom Viridiplantae; phylum Streptophyta; class Magnoliopsida; order Zingiberales; family Zingiberaceae; genus Boesenbergia; species Boesenbergia rotunda. The sequence goes on along the minus strand of JAGFNQ010003841.1, from coordinate 516,748 downwards.
AAAAAAATATAAAAACTTTTTAAAAAGGGGGTCGAAGCCAAGGCTCGAACCAAAGACCTCTCGTTTAGTTTAGGTTTAAGTTTCCATTAGGTGATGGTAAAGTATCAAATTAGAATATGGAACCAATATTAGATACGTGATAGTAAGCGTCCTTTATGGAAGATGCTTCAACTTCCACTTAGTATATAAAGTGTTGGGAGCAATCAACCCATGTATGATTGGGGAGATCATGGTTTTGATGTGTGTGTGCCAATATGGTTAAGTTAGGGCTTCATGTGTAGCGACCCCGCCTCCATGGTCCTAGCAGGCAACCCTCTAGGCTGGCGACCCTACGGTCTTCCCACCCCTGGCAATGGGTTTTTGCCTTCCCCAGGATTCGAACTCTAGACCTCCAGGCTAAATACTAAAGTTCTTGAATCCTGGTAGCCAAGTGAGCTGGGCTCACTTGGCTACCAGGATTCAGGAACTTTAGTATTTAGCCTGGAGGTCTAGAGTTCGAATCCTGGGGAAGGCAAAAATCCATTGCCAGGGGTGGGAAGACCGTAGGGTTGCCTGCGGGGACCATAGAGGCGGGGCTGCTACATTAAAAAAAGGCACAGACAACCCTCTAGGCTGGCGACCCTGTGGTCTTCCCACCCCTGGCAGTGGGTTTTTGCCTTCCCTAGGATTCGAACTCTAGACCTCTACATCATGTTGATCTAATATGTGTATGTGAGTGTGCAGGGTTGCAGGATACACATGGACTTAGTTGGACGTCTTCGGGGCTGGTGAAGGATGGCATGGAGGCAAGCCAAGGGCTTGTGTGCACATCTGAGGGACTGTGGACAAAGCAGGGACGATGATCCGAGGGAAGCGGACTTCGAGGCATACGTGAAAGATGACATGAAGGCAAGCCGAGGGCTTGTGTGTGCATCTGAGGGACAAGAGCCAAAGTCGAAGAGGGCTTAAAGGCAACAGGTCGAGGCTGCTGGATGAAGAGTCAACTGAGTCGTGAGGATTCGAGTGCTGAGGGATTGTACTCGGGTAGGGAAACCCTGGGATTATGTCGTGAGGGTTCAAGTGCTAAGAGAAATGTACTCGGGAAGGGAAACCCTAGACTTAAAGGGTTGGTAGTCGACTGATGAAGTATCAGTTGACTGATGCAGTCGACTGGGCAGTCGACTGGTTGCGACCAATATTTGAATTGTCGGGCGGAGACTTTCAAATTCATGAGGACTAGTCGACTGGTAAGGGACCAGTCGACTGGTAACGGTCAAATCAGCCTCGAGCACTATTTAAGAGAGCTCGTTTATGGCTATTTCTTCTTGGTGAAACATGCTTGGTAAGAGCCTGTTAGTAGCCTGTATGTGCTCAGGGGTTGTTGAAGTGTTGTGGCGAGGTTTCTCCACCCATAAGGAGCGACAAGAGCTAGCTGGAGGTGCTCCAGGGAATCATCCACTGAAGGATCGGGATCGTCCACCTTACGGACAACCGTGGAGTAGGAGTGATAACCACCATTTTATTGATTATTTTAGGCTCTAAAATCCATGCTTGATCCACATTTTATATGCTTAAGTCTGCAATTGTATTAGGTTTCATGTATTTCCTCTATGTTGGCTTTTAATTCAAATCTTTGTATATTTGGGATATTGTTTGGCACTAAATTTGAATATCATTTTGTAGGCTTCAAATGATCATGGACCTAGATCAAATCGGGTCAGACTTGAGTCAGCATTGGATCCAGATCAAAGGGATCAAGCATCGGATTAATAGGAGTCGTTGATAAGTACCATTTTATTGATTATTTTAGATGTCAAAATCCATGTTTGACCCATATTTTTCTTGCTTAATTGTGAATTTACCCTAGGTTCTAGAAATTATTGCTATTTTGGACTTAATTGCAAATTTATACATATTTGGATTATTTGACCACTAAATTTTTGATCTATTTTTGTAGGCATGAAGGATCATGGACCTAGGGCATACTGGGTCAAACTTGAGTCGGAAGTGGACCCGGATCGAGTTATCAAGCTTCAAATTAATCTGGGCCGTCCGATTCAAAGCGGCTAGATCTGAGCTATCTGGGACCATCTGAGGCAATCCGAGCTAGGGTTAGGGTTGATCAAGCACTCTGATCAAGATCTGAAGGTTTCATCCCAATCAGAGCTCATTCAACCGTTGGATCAAGCTCAGAGGGCTCTAGACTGTTGTAACGCCCGCCTATTTACAGCCTTACGGCGGCGCTATGTGACATACATATACGCATATGGACTTCATAATGCAGCGGAATAATTTTAAAACTTTATCCACATGCGTTAAACCATGCACTTATAACTTAAATCATGTTAACACATTCTTAGCTATCATTCTTAAACATAGTGACATGGTAAACTTAGCATTCATTCTTAATCATATAGCATCATTCTTAAACATGTTTTCATGGTCATCATGTAAAGAGAGGAATACATAGGATCTTTTCTTTTCATTTGCCAAGTCATTGCCACACACACATATACTTTTGCCCCTCCTGCTGCTTCCCTTAATAGCCTCTTGCTTGATCTGCGGTACGAGAAATGTAAGACTATAAGCACATAAGCTTAGTAAGACCCTTTTTCCTACTCACTAAAACCATGCGTCACTTAACATAATCGCATAATGTACCTTAGCATAACATAATTCAGATATAAACATAAACTTAGTCTTGGCATAAATCATAAGCATAAACATAAACTTAAACATGAGCATAAACATAAACTTAAACATGAGCATAATCATAAACTTAAACATGAGCATAAACATAAACTTAAACATGAGCATAATCATAAACTTAAACATGAGCATAAACATAAACTTAAACATGAGCATAAACATAAACTTAAAAATGAGCATAAACATAAACTTAAATATGAGCATAAACATAAAATTAAACATGAGCATAATCATAAACTTAAACATGAGCATAAACATAAACTTAAACATGAGCATAATGCATAACATGAATGAATGCATGAGTCAAGTGCATATATCGTAAGGATGCTTAATTTTTGAAATCATAGTTTCATTTTAAATACTTGAACATAAACATAACATCATTGGGGTCCCCGGCTTGTACCACATACATACATCATAAGCGCGCATCCCTAAGTAAATACGAGGTAGCTAGCCTCGACCTACTAGGGTAAGGACAGCTTCGGTAGTCCTAGAACCGGGGCGTTCTTAAGGTGCCCATCCCTGTTGGACAGCTTCGGTAGTCCTAGAACCGTGGACAGCTTCGGTAGTCCAGAACCGGGGCGTTCTTAAGGTGTCCATCCCTTGGACCCTTACTTCGGTCCGGTACAAGCCCATTCATAAAGTAAAATACATATGCATACTTCATCATTCATACTTGACATATCATAGGAACAGCTACGGTAGTTCCAGAACCGTGGACAACTTAGTCGGTAGTCCAGAACCGGGGCGTTCTTAAGGTGCCCATCCCTGTTGGACAGCTTCGGTAGTCCCAGAACCGTGGACAGCTTCGGTAGTCCAGAACCGGGGCGTTCTTAAGGTGCCCATCCCTTAGCATGACATAGACATACTTAACATTTCATCATTCATACTTAACATCATGATGCCTTAAAGGCATGAACATTCATCATCATTCTTCATTTTCATTCATAAGATATGTCATGCTTACATCATTTTATCTTAGGCCATGGTTATCCTTTTCGTTCATCATCTTCATTCTTAAACATAGCATACATACATATCATCTATAAAGCATGACATACATTCATAGCATTCATGAGACATGACCTACATACATATTGTTCGTAAAACATAGCATACATACATGTCATTCCTAAAGCATGGCATACATACATAACATTCATAAAACATGCATGGTTAGGGTACATAGCATACATACATGTCATTCCTAAAGCATGACATACATACATAACATTCATAAAACATGCATGGTTAGGGTACGTAGCATACATACATGTCATTCCTAAAGCATGACACACATACATAACATTCATAAAACATGCATGGTTAGGGTACCTAGCATACCTACATGTCATTCTTGAGAACTTAACCCAAACCAAGCCCTAGATTAGGGACTTGGCCGAAAACCCTAGAGGGCCATAGGTCCTTAGAAAAATTTGCATAACCATGGTTAACCTCCAATACCTTACTTATCATGTCATAGGAACCCACTTGGACCCTTAATTGGTTTTAACCCCAAAGTCCAAGGCCTTATTCATGCTTGGCCGACACCCTAGGGGAGAAAATTCATATAAGTCTCCATTATCATCCATAGTCTATCATAGCAAAACATACCAATCATGCTTGAGGGATTAAAATTAATCCCTATCCCTATACTTGCTGTGACCGAAACCCTAGATGGGTTTTAGGGCATCAAAAATTTCCCTAGATCATAATCTATGCCTTACATAACATCATGAAATATTTAAGAGCACAAAAGAACATTTACATCATCCCTAAGCCCAAGCAATAGCCTTGGCCGAAACCCTAGGCTCCACTTCATGGTTTTTTTCCCAACTTAAATCTTAACCAAACATCTATATCTTGTTAAGCATCAAGAACAATCATACCATAGGTGAGAGGGGTCTTACCTTCCCTTATCTTGGATTAAATCCTTGGACAAGGAAGTAGGAAGGACCTTCTTGCCTCCAAACTTCTCCTTAGCCCTTGTAGTCTTGGAGGAGAACCTAGATCTTCAAAAAGGGAGTCTCCTTGTGGAGTTTTTTTCCAAGGGAATGGGGTTTGGGGTTTTCGGCTAGGAGGGGAGGAAGAAGAAGAGAAGAAGGAAATGAATTAATGGAATGAGAGAAGAGAAAGGTAACTTCTCCTCTTATGCTTTTAATCCACATTAAGGGGGGTAAGTGAAGAGTCATGGTGTCTCTTCCCTTGATGACTCCTCCTTCTTCCCAAGCCTTAACAAAAATCCACTTCATTTACTCATAGCACTCCCTTGCTAGGTGAATTGGTTAGAGCATGCATGGTTGTACAAGAGGTCCAAGGTTCAATCCTTGGTGCATGCACTAATTTTCTATTTTATTTCTCTATTATTCCGAAAATTCTCTAAAAATTCCCCTCATAATCATGTTAATATTCCTAATTAAAATCTATTTATTTTATATTAAATTCTACCTAAAATCCACTAAAATTATGGTACTAGAAAACCCATATAAGGCCCATTAGTACCTAGTTTCTCAATTTAAATGAGAAAATCATAGATTTCTAGGCTAAAGGTCATACTAGTATTTCTAGGTTCCTCAAGACTATCTAGACATGATCAATATTTTTAAAGAAAATATTGAGAGAATTTTCCGGGTCATTACAACTGTCCATTCAAAGATTAGGTTGATCTGGACCATCCGTTGCAAATCTGGAGGATCCGAGCTACCACGAGGTAGATCCTGACCCTTGATCAACATCTGGAAAGTTTAGGTTAGATCGGATGAAGATCAGCCGTTGGATTGAGTTAGAGAAATCTGGGCCGTCCATTGCTAAGTATTTAATCAGATTTTGCACAGCTTTAGCTTTATCGCGTCTTCGCCGCAAGCTTCATTTTCTTCGTAGTTCTTTGTTTTTGCTTCAATTTTCTTCAATCCGAGGGCGCAGCCACCTCAATTCTTCTATTAGATCGAGTGCTAGGTCATTGGGAAGATCATCCGTGAAGTTTCTAGCCTCAATTTGCCCAAGAAACATAGCTGAGTGAGGGTTTCCTCAGCTCTACCATTTGCTTCCTTTGGATTGGTTGTGCTCCATTTTCATCCACCCGAGCAGTTCAGAGGGGTTCCCTGGAGTGTTTGGATCATCCACAAGCTGCAGCGCAATCGGACACAGCTGAATTGAAGGAATTCGAATGGAAATTTCAGATTTGAGCAAGCTGAGTTGGAATGGATCGCAGATTGAGTTTTTCCATTGATTTGCTGAGCTTAGGGGTTCGAGGCTCACCCTTGCGTGACGGACAAGGAGATCTTGAGCTAATGGAGTGATTGGGGCTTAGATTTCTTATTGCATTTCGGTTTTTAGCTGTAATTTCATTTCTGCACTCATTTTCAGTTTTAAATCTTGGATTAGCTGTTGTAATTTCCGTTTTTGAATTGTTTCTGCAGTAGTTAAGTTTCAATTCTGCAGGTAGTTGGCTAATGAGTTCGTTTAGTGCACAATTGTTTCTAATTTTAGTTTAATTCCTACTTAATTTCTGGCGTATCAAGTTTTGTTTGCGTATCAGTTTTTCCCCTGCATTTTAGGTTGTTTTCTGCCATTTCTGATTTTTGTATCAAGCTAGCTTAGTTTTAATCCTTTGAATTCATTTTGCAGTTTTGTTTCATCTACATAGCTATTGAATATGATTTCTGCACTGGGTTTATTTATTGCGTATCAACTGGGTTCATTCCAGCGTATCAAGGTAGCTCCATGTGTCAACTTTCAATTAATCAACTCTGAATTTTGTCTCAGTAAATCTAGTTAGTTTCTGAATTGTGTTTGAACACTAGATTGGGACAATTGATCTCAGCTACATGTTAGTTTTCGCATTCAATTGGCTGCTGCAATCCTTGCATTCGTTTTCATGAAAGCCTGCATTTCATTTCTGCCTTAAAGTTGTTCTGCACAGCAGTTGGTTTCTGAATTTTTTCTTGTTCTGCACTCATTTGCTCCGGGATTCTGCTCCCAATTTGTTTACCTCACATCCAATTGTTTCACATAAGTATCTTGTTTGATTTGCATCTAATTTGCAGCAAATTTTCCTCCCTGCATTTCTGAAATGCTACAGTTTTGTGTGTGTCAAATTTCTGCAACGTTTCTGCCTAGATCAGCCCACTTTCTAAATGTCAGTTAGGGTTATTTGGATTTCTTTCCAAGCATGAGTTTATGCATTTGATCTCAACTGATCTTGTGAGTCTCTAATTAAACTTGCACCTGCTTTGATCAGTCTTCAAGTTTCGAAATTTCTTCATAAATTTTTGCAAGTGTTTTTCCTTGATAGCCTAACCATCCAAGCTGAGTTGATCGGCTGTAATTTCTGCAGCTAGTCTCAATCCTTGGCACATATGTTGTTCTCACCTTGGTATCAAGTTTGTTAAATTGCTTGCATTTTTTATCAAGTGAAATCTTGGCACGGTTTTTATATCAGTTCGGTTTATGGATTGCTTTTCATTTGGTTTGCCTTGAGCTTGGTCTTGGAAGTAAGTCTATACATTAGTTTCAATCAAAAGTTAGCCGCTGGGTTGCTTCATTGCTTAGCATGTGTTTTGCCCTTGAAATCAGATTGGTTTTCCAAATTGTTTAAATTCCTTTGCTTGATTAGGTTTCTTACTGGTTGAGTCCATGAATTGCCATTACTTGGCTTAAATTGGCTTGGTTAAGTTTCTTCCTCGTCTTTGTGCTTTTATTTCTAATTGAAACCAAACCCACATTTTATCTGAAACCCAAATTATCAACGACACATAAACACGAGCTCGAATCAAACAAAATCTCAACTAGCCTTAGGAAAAATATGACCTGTGGCCCCTTTACTACGTTTTCATACTTTGATTGCAAAAAGGGTTTCCAGCTTTATAAATATCTAAATTTTGAGACTCACATTCGTGACAACCTATTTTGAGGGCATCAAAATTTTTGGCGCCGTTGCCGGGGAAGCAACTAGTTGATTTGTTTGATTTTTGCTTGTGTGCTTATGGGCATATCATTTGATTCTATTTTCTTTTGCTTTATCTTTTGTATACGGTTGCTGCCATTTTTCTTGTTTGTTTTGTCACAGGGCTGTAAGATCAAAATGTTTTCACCAGAGGACTGTAAAGAGATCACAAGTGCACTGTCAGAGTTAAAGTTTTGGGTGAATCGTGTGAACCAACAAAGATCCAACAGTCATTCATCTATTTACCAACAACCATGTCAGCAATTTCAGCAGCAAAACCAAGCTTTTCAGCAATCCCATTTGAATTTTCAGCAACCAAATCAGTTTTTTCAGCCACCATTACAACAATTCCAGCAACCACAACAATTCCAGCAGCCACCACAGCAATTTCAACCGCAATTCCAACAATTTCAGCAAGATCTTCAGCCAAGTCTACCAAATTTCCAGCAAACTCAGATTGGGCAGCCACAATTCCAGAATTTTGAGCAACCAATTCAGCAATTTCAGCCCCAATTTCAGCAACCCTATCAACAAAATCAATTATCTTTTCAAGGAATTCAGCAAGGGTACCAAGTTAATTCGAATTTCTAGCAACCATGTCAATTTCCACATCAATTTCACCCTTGCAACCAGAATTTCAAGCCACAAAACCAGGGTTTTCAGTCCCAACCATTTCAGCCTTTCAATCAACAATGACAACCTCAAATACAGAATATCCAGGGCTACAATTCTCAGCAAATTCAACCATCATTCCAACCAAATTTTCAGCAGTTTAATCAGCCCATTCAACCATTTGAGCAGCCCCAACAGTTCCCATTTCAGAATGCACAAGCTACTCTTGGTCTTCAGCAGCCTTATGTTACATTTCAAGACCAACAGGAGTTCCACACTAATCAAGGAGGCTTTGAGAATCCTAATGAGAGTGAGGCTCAACAACAAAGGATAGAAGAAATGTTTCAACAAATTTTACTACAACAACAAGTTTTTCAAGAACAACAACAGCAAAGTTTTCAAGAACAACAACAAAGGCTTCAAAACTGTGGAAGACAATTGGAACAATTAGTTCATCAAATGAAACAAAGGCAAGCCCAAGAATCAGGACAATTATCTTCTCAAGCTACTCTTAATTCTGAGAGCCCCGGAGTTGATTTTATATCAGTTCAAGGTGACCCTAGTGCATGGCCAAGTCTATCTTCAAGTGATCTTGCAAATTTGGTGGAAGAAGAAGAAGAAAACATAAAAAATAGGGCACCTACAGCATGCATTCCTCCGGAGATTCCTATTCAAAATCCATTTTCAAATTTTTCAGCTCAAGAAGAAGATTCTGAAGCATTACAGGACCATTCTCAATTTTTATTTTGTGATGATAGTGTTATTGAGGGTCATAATTTTTCTGATATTGTTGTTGCAGATATTACTGAGGAAACATGCATAGAAGATGACTCTACAGGTGTAGGAAATTGCATTAAGCGCCAGGGACCACCACAATTGACTGGTACATTAGAAATTCAGAGGATGAACCAGAAAGTGTAGGGACTTGCATGGTGGAAGCAAGAACCCAAGGATCACCTGCTTTAGTTGAGTGTACACCAGAACCTGAACCTGAAGAGGAGATTGCACATTACCAGGAGGAGGCCACAGTCACATCTACTCTTGTAGAACCTCCAGGTATTCTTAAGAACGATCAGATAAATATTCCTCCTAATTTTTCTGAAAATTACTTAGAGGTACCTCAAACTGATCTTATTGTTTGTGATACACTTATTGATACATCTTTATAGAATTTGATTGTGAAAAATTGATAGAGGTACCTAGTGTTAAATTGGCTGAATATGAAACATGTGGTTATACATATCATGAAAATGCTGAATGTGAAAAATTTTTAGAAGTGCCTAGACTTGATGTTGATTATTGTGATGAGTCTCTTGATATATCTTATGCTGAAAATAATTGTGAAAAATTCATTGAGGCACCTAAAATTGATTTCATTGGTTGTAATACATTGCTTGATTCATCCTTGATGGAAAATAATTGTGAAATTTCTATTGAAGTGCCAAAAATTGAATTCATGGTTTGTGATGAGTTTCGGGATGCAATTTTTGTAGAAAATTATTGTGAAAAATTTATTGAGGCACCAAGAATTGATTTAATTGGATGTGATGCAGTTTTGGATACATTTCATGCAGAGACTGATATTATTTTATTTCCTTCTTACCCTGCACGCTTGAGAGAGGTATTACATTGTTTTGCAGGGTCCAGAAGACTTTTGGAGTAGGTACTCCATCTGAACAGACTCTAGCCTCCTGGAAGAACTTTCAAAAGGCATCAAGAAGGAGGAGTTGATTTTACTCTAATTCAAAGCACTCCACCTCTGACATGGATCTTGAACCTAAATCGCCTTCGGCCACCGGAGCATTTTTTTGTAAAGTTCAAGTGTGGGGGAGTCCTAATTCTCTCAGCCACCCATGTTCCTCCACTACCACGATGGAGGCTACTGCTTGATAGACTCCGTCCACCAGAAATAAAGGGGAGTTTGTTCCTTCTTGCATTTTCCTTCACTTTTATGACTTCTAGAATTTTCTTTTAAATTGAGGTCTTGTTAATAAATGTATGAGTATAGTAGAATGACTAGGAGTCATTGTAGATACCATGTTAGTTTTCTTGGACATTTGTTTCTTGCATGATTAGGAATAAATGTATCCCTTTTGGTTATCTTCATGTCATTTTAGAATCTCTTGGAAAATAAATTAAATTTGGTTGTTAAAACTTAGGGTTTGAGCTAATGGATGAAATCTTGGATGCTTGAGTACTACTTTGTTTTAGATTCTTAATTGAGGACTTGAGATGAATTATTTTTGCCTAGTGAGAATTAGCCTTATATTTGTGACACACATATGTTATTGTTCTCTAGAACTTGCTTAGGTTCTTTGAAAATCATATTTCGATGATTGGATCACATTTATAAAGATAAATCATTTTGCTTCTCATCTCATATCAATTTTCATAAATTTCCCTTGTATCACTTCATTTTTTCTCACTTTCCCTATCTAATCTCACTTTTTCTATGGACTTGTTGTTTGGGATGTTTCTTAATGCTACTTTGCCCGAGACGGACAAAGATTTAAGTGTGGGGGAGTGACTAGTGTTTTGGAAAGATTTGATATCAAAGAGGCATTTCAAAAAAAAAAGGTTTTTTTTTTGCAATTACATGTGCCAAGAATAAGTTTGAGTGAGTTTGAATTCCAAGAATGAGCAAGAGAGATGGAAGCAATTGGAGTATCTAGAGTCTTTATCATACTTTGAAGATCCAAGTGGCAATGAATGAAAAAAAAAATTTGCAAGTCCAAGTTCAAAGTGGCACGCAAATGAAACTTTATGTGCCAAAGTGAAGGAAAAAATTTGTGTGAAGCTATTCTTGGTCAGAGTTGTTTGGATTGCATGTAACGACTCAGAAAATTTTCTTAATATTTTCTTTAAAATATTAAGCATGTCTAGATAATTTTTCGAAGGATCTAGAAATATTAGTACGAACCTTAGCCTAGAAACCCATGGTTTTCTCATTTAAATTGAGAAAACTAAGTACGAATGGGCCTGATATGGGCTTCCTAGTACCATGATTATGGGTGGATTTTAGGTAGAATTTAATATAAAAATAAATGGATTTTAATAAGAAATATTAACATAATTATGGGGGAATTTTTAAGGAAATTTCGAAATGGTAGGAAATAAAATAAAAATAAAATAAGAAATTAGTGCATGCACCAAGGATTGAATCTTGGACCTCTTGTACAACCAAGCATGCACTAACCAATTCACCTAACAAGGGAGTGCTATGAGGGAATGAAGTGGATCTTAGTTAAGGCTTGGGAAAAATGAAGAGTCACCAAGAGAAGAGACATCATGACTCTTCATTTACCCCTTTTAAAGTGGTATAAAGTGGGCAAGGAAGTTACAACTTCCCTTCTCCTCTTCACTTCTTCTTCCTCCCCTTCTAGCCGAAAACTTCAAGCCCTCTTCTCCCTTGGAAAAAAAAATTCACATAAGCCCCATCTTGAAGATCTAAGGCCCCCTCCCTACAAGGATACAAGGACTAAGGAGAGTTTAGAGACAAGGAGGTTCTCTTGTTATCTTTTATTCAAAGTTTGTAAGCAAGATCAAGGAAGGTAAATCCCTCTCACCTATGGTATGATAGCTTTCAAAGTTATATGTCATGATCTAAGTCTTATTGGCATGATATGTTGGAAAAAAATCCATGAAAAGGGCTCATGAAGGTTTCGTCTAAGGCATATTTTGGGCTAGAAATCATGTTAAAGACTTGATTTATATTTGCAAATGGTTATCTATGATAGGTGAAGTATAAAAGCATGATGTTTGAAGTTTTAGGGCATCCTAAGAACCCCTTAGGGTTTCGGCCACTTTCAAGATTAGACCTAGCTAGGTTTAATCTTCAATTCTCCAAGCATGCTTAGTATGTCTTGCTATGATATAGTATGGATGAAAGTAGTGATTTGTATAAATTTTCTATGGGTTTGTTACCCTTATAGGTTTCGGCCAAGTCATGTACTAGGGCTAAGGCTTAGTGTTAAGTCCAATCAAGGGTTAAATTGGTCTTCCATGGTATGATATGCAAGGTATAGGATGTTAATCTTAACCTAGGAAAATTTTCTATGAATTTAGATCTCCTTCAAGTTTCGGCCAAGACCCCAAACTTAGGGTTTGGTTTGGGTTCGGGTCTCAAGAATGCATGTTATAAGTTACAATGATGATAGTACATTTTTAAGCATGATGTAAGGGCCTCCATGTGACTAAAATCCTAGTTTATGTGTTATATAACATGACTTTGTATGGTTGATGTTAGGTTATGTTTTAATCATGAATATTTAGATCATATGCCATGAATGCATGTAATTGATGTAGAAGTAGGTTATGATAAATATAATGATGCATGCATGTAATTGATGTAGAAGTAGGTTATGATAAATATAATGATGCATGAATATTGATAAATGCTTATAATGGATTTATGATTCATGAAGATATATACATGTTTTATGATGAATGCTATGAACCCTAGTAGTAGGTGTTAGGTTTATATGTAGCTTATCATCCATGTCTTATGATGAATACTAGGATTATGTATGCTAGATGAAATGTATCATGTATGAGGTGTATGTTTATTATGTATTATGATCATGCAAGCTTGATGAACCCGGATAAGGTTATGACTAGAACCATGATTATGCATGTATGTCCTATTATGTGAATAAAGAATGGTAAGTATGAATGAAGGTGATGGTTATGCCTTAAGTATGAATGATAAGTATGAATGATGAAGGCATGACGATGATATGAAATAAGTATGAATGATACTTATGAATGACAAGTATGAATGATGAAGCATACATGTTTATTTTTATGTATGAGGCTTGTACCGGACCGAAGTAAGGGTCCAAGGGATGGGCACCTTAAGAACGCCCCGGTTCTGGACTACAGAAGCTGTCCACGGTTCTGGCACTACCGAAGCTGTGCAACAGGGATGGGCACCTTAAGAACACCCCGGTTCTAGGACTACCGACTATGCTGTCCTTACCCTAGTAGGTTGAGGCTAGCTACCTCATATTTACTTAGGGATGCGCGCTTATGATATATGTATGTGGTACAAGCCGGGGACCCCAATGATGTTATGTTTATGTTAAAGCATTTAAAAGTATGATTTCAAAACTAAGCATCTTCATGTAGTAAATGCATTAGACTCATTCATACATCCATGTTATGTATCGCGCCAAAGTAAGTATATTTTATGCTTGTGTTTATGCTTATATTTTATGTCATGTATAAGTATGCCTTATGTTCATGTATGCTAAGAATTATGTTATGATGAGTATGCCTTATGTTCATGTATGTTGGAATTATGCCAAGTATAAGTATGTTTCATGTCATGTATGTATGTTTTATGCTCATGTATGTTAAGATTTATGCCATGTTAAGTAGGTTGTAGATCTATGGTGATGTTAGGAATTATGCTATGTTAGTCGTTCATATGCTTATGACTTATGCCATGACTATGCTTATGTTTATGTTCGAAGTTACGCTATTCCAGATACTTGATATGTTTATGTTTAAGTGACGTATGGTTTTAGTGAGTAGGAAAGGGTTTTACTAAGCCTATGTGCTTATAGTTTTATTTTCCTTTTACCGAAGATCAAGCAAGAGGCTATTAAGGGAAGCCGCAGGAGAGGTAGAAGCATGTGTGTGTGTAGCAGTGACTTGGCAAAAGATTCTTATATTCTCACATAATGCATGTCTTGGGTGTAACAATGTTTTCTTAAATTTTATGCTACGTTTTATGGTTATGATTAATGGGTGACTTAAGACTTATGATGCTACGTTTATGGATAAGTACATACTGCTTATGATGATTATGAATAAGTCATGGAATGGTTAAGTTATGATATGATGCCATGTATAAATGTTCCATGTGTTTAGTTGCATGATTAAAAGCATATTTAGAAAAAAAATGTTTCCGCTGCATTAAGATGTTGTTTTTTTATGCACATGTATGTTTAGCGTAACGACGCCTATCTCGCCACACCACGAGGTGTGGGAGAAAGGCGGGCGTTACAGCTGTACTTTGCTAGGAAGATCAGTAACAATTTGCTAGAATCCGAATGGCAGCTGAAAATAATCTGAATCGCAGCTGAAAATAATCTGAATTGAAGTTAAAAAAAAATTTCCAAGTGAAGCCGGATTTAGCTGGGTTGTCTTGACAGGAATCGTCAGAAATTCTGAAAGGCAGCAAGGTTGTAAACATGGCTGACATATGGTCAAATTCTTGAAGGAGATGAGAAGCAATTGAAATAAAAAACAGTGAGTATTAAGCACATTAAATGGAACAAGAGTTAGGAATCTGAGATACTTTGATTGGAAGCTGCTGAAATGATACAACAGAACTGTTCTGAATTGAAACAAATGCACGGGTTGCTGACAAGAGATTAACAAATTCTGGAAAGACAGCAGAGCTGCAATAAACTGCTGATACTTGGTCGAATGGAAGCTGAGAAATTCAGTTATATAAAAAAAAGAAGAAGAGAAGCTGATTTCAGTATCCTCTGGAACTGCAGCTGTTTTGGTCAGTTTACTTTGGAACTACAGCTTGGCAGATTTGAAATTTAAGCAGAAGTTCTGTGCCAAGGTGGAAATACAAATAGACAAGCAAGGTGTCAAGAATGAAATCTAAAACAGAAATCAGGTAGGGAAGTAAGCTATCAAGCAAATGTAATGGAAGAGGAGCTTCCATTACCTGAATATTATGGATCGTGGGTGTTGACAGTTGTTTGGAAATGAGCACTTCTTGAAGCTGTGGGATCTGGCACAGATGGTTCTCGACACAGAACAGGGAAATTCAGTGGAATGCTAGGATTAAGGTTATGCCTTCATACAAGCAGTCTTGGCGTAGTTTTGTATCAATCCAAAACTGAATTTGGTTTTCTTAAATCAGTAAGTCATTGCTGGGTTTCAACTGAACTGGCAGAATGACTTTCATCTGAATTCAACCTCGTGGGGAGCAGATTTCAAGATAAGGCAATTGGACGAAATCAGAACATAAAAAAAAACTGCAGTGCAGTGGCTGAAATTTAACTTGCTGATCAGAATTTTTTGAGTGGAATACTTTAAGTGCTCAACTACTCTAAGATGCCAACTGATATGAAGAAATCAGAGTTTTGCAAAATCTGAAAGGTTCCATTAGAAGACTTGAGAGCAGAGAAAGAAAAAAAAACAGAAAACAGTTTGAAAAAGATAAGAAGAGAAGGAAAGAGTCAAATGTCACGCAATTGAAGTTGGCACCATGAAATCATGTGAAGTTTTTTTTTTCTTATCCAAATTAAAGCCTTGTTCCATTACATTTTTGACTGTACTATAGAGAAAGAAAAGGAAGAAAATGATGATGAGAAAAGAGAAGGAAGCAAGGTTGGCACGCAATAGCAAAACTTGGCACATTGAGATCAATAGGGATATCTTCATCCAAATCAAAGGACTTATTTAAGTTTGACTTCACCACATTTTTATATCACTAGAGGACTGTAAAGAGAAGCAAAGTGCATTGGAAACATTCCTGAGCAACCAAGTCTCCCACTTCCTCAAATTGTCTATTTTCTTGACTTTTACTCCATTTCTTACCATTTTCTTTGTCTTTCACTTGTTTGAATAAATTTTTTGTAGATGTTGATCCTAATCATGAATAATGGTGGAGATTAGATAACAAGCAAGCCTATGGTAGTGCAAGAAGCATGTGTGTTTGAGTGAGCTTCATTTCCATCATTAACTTAGAACTTAAGGAGAGAGCCACCAAGATTTCCTTTGAAAGGCTAGTGAGTTAAATTCATCTCAATGACTCATGAAGGATGAAAATGCTAAGTTGTTGATTTAAGGACAAGATACTAATCCATAGAGCTTAGATTTTTGAGAATTGACAACCTTAGGTAATTTCTTTTCATTTGCTTCTAATTTTGCTTAAGAAAAGCTAGGGGATACATACTTAGTGGTTTCGCGAGACACTCAAGCTTAAGTGTGGGGGAGTTGATAAGTACCATTTTATTGATTATTTTAGATGTCAAAATCCATGTTTGACCCATATTTTTCTTGCTTAATTGTGAATTTACCCTAGGTTCTAGAAATTATTGCTATTTTGGAATTAATTGCAAATTTGTACATATTTGGATTATTTGACTACTAAATTTTTGATCTATTTTTGTAGGCATGAAGGATCATGGACCTAGGGCATACTGGGTCAAACTTGAGTCGGAAGTGGACCCGGATCGAGTTATCAAGCTTCGAATTAATTGTTAGTAATATGAGAGAAGTGTCCTAAGGCAATCGCCTTATGATTGTAAACATTTATTCTAATAAATGATAATTCACTATTTGAGTATACATGTTTGTGTATTTGATTGATATCTTAAACTCATCTACTGAATGTCCGCAATACAATTCACAGCATAAGAGAATTTGTGATGGGATCACAACTAATGATTATCTCTTAATGTGCAATTGTGAAGTATTGAAATTATCCCTAGTCGATGAATTGATAAAAACAGACACTATCAATTCTGTTGAGACTAGCATGGGTTATTCTCTAATCAGCTGATTGTCACTGGCTGGTGACATTGGGATGTCCGGAGATAAACATGGATGCTAGTTAAGGGAACTAGTTCATTGGAGTGACTAGCTGTAAGACTTCATATGGGAATCTACATGTAGATATGTCAATGAAGTTCTTACTACAGCTTAAGTGCGATGTTCCTTTGACTTGCGGTGTTCAAGTCATCTTGGTCATGGAGACTTATACTTTAACATCTTAAGCAAGCATCTCCAAGGAGGTGTGGACCCAGGATGATTGGGTATAAGCCGAAGTGCCTGAAGATGTTTGAACAACCTACAAAGGATTCACCACTCCTTGCGAGGAGATGTATACCCAGGCCTATCGTCGGATTGTTACTCAAAACCTCTGGCCAGAGTATATCATGTTTAGAGTGCGAGTCTCTTAAATACATGAGAGTAATTAGAAATCCAAAGGACGAGAAAGACACTACTTGGGCTAGGTGTGACGTAGTCACTCTAGTGGGGACTGACACAAACAGACCATGTCCTGAACCAAGTGGGTATAAGGTGGTGAAGGGAATGGGGTACGATTCATTAGAGCTGCTGAAGGGTTTCAGAATTACTTCTGAGGTCAAACCGTTGATTTTTCGATTAATTGGGGGTCATGATGTACTACTAGGTGCCACTCATGATCGTTCTATAATTAGTTGATTATAGACGACCAACATAAATCGAAAGCTTATTTAGTCACACACACTACCAGTAATCCGAGGGATTTAAAACGAGTTGAAAATTGGATTTTCCGATCAAGAGAAATAAGTCGAATCTGAGTTAATCAGAGGCGCAACGGAAACTTAAAATGGCTAAGTCTTTTGAAGGCTTAATGAGCGAATTAAATGAGTTTAATTCGCGATGGAATCGGCTTGGTTTGGCCGGCCAAAGAGGGTGTCCACCCTCTTGGTTTGGCCGGCCATTAAAAAGGGAATAAACCAATTTAATTGGTTTAATTAATAAAATAAATCTAGCTCGATTTGTTTTATAAATTATGGATAAATAAATTTGTATAAAAAAATTTATATAAATAAATTTATAGAAATTTATTTCTTTTTGGGAAATTAAAAAAATCCATGGAGTGGTTTATTTTAATTTTATAAAATCAATTATGAATTGATTTTTCCATTAAAAGAAAAATTTATAAATTTCTTATAAAATTTATTCCATAATTAAAGAAGAGAATAATTTGTTTTATTATAAAGTTAGTTATAATAAAAACTAGGCATAATGGAATTATTCATAAGAAAATTTATAAGATAAATTTTTTATGAAAATTAATTCCGTTAAGAGGGAGACTTGGCAAGGGAGATGCTACTATATAAAGGAACCAAAGGCAAGCCCTTAATTGATAATTGAGTTATCAAGAGATTAGTAGCTTCCTCTCTCTCTCTCTCTTATTCTCTTCTTCCCTCTCCCAAGCTAGGGTCGGCGCCCATCTTCCAAGCTAGGGTCGGTGCCCCTTGTCCAAGCTAGGGCTGGCGCAACCTTAACCTCCCTTGAGGTTGCCGTGAGCCATCAAGAAGAAGGAGAAGCCAACCAAGAAGAAGAAGAAGCGGATCACCTCTCCTTTCTTCTCGGAATTTGGATTCCGATTCTTGGTGGTGAGTTTTCCTATCTTTTCTCTTGAACTTCTAGTTGTGCCTTTAGAGAATCTAGTAGTTCTCGTCGGCACAAAACTCGTGACTTTGCGAAGTCATCCCGGAGAGAACTCGGCGTAGACGCGAATAGAGGCGGAGCTTCCAAGGGACGCTACGGTTGAATCTCGTCCCTTACTTCGAGTTACGAGAGGTACTTAGTAAATTTGTTTACTTTTCCGCAAAGTTTTAATTTATGAATATGTCAACACATCATAAGGTTGCATGCTAGATACGTGGTTGAAATAATTTAGGAAATTATTTTATGCTAATTCTTCCGCTGCACGTAAAAATTTAAAATTTTACGAACCCGTATCCTTGTCGACATGCACCCGGTCCCAACAGTGGTATCAGAGCCGGTTAGTGTTCGACATAATCATATAATTGTTTTGCGGAAAACTTTGTCATAATCTCAATTTTGGAAAAAATTTTCAATTATGGAAACTTTCCGATTATAATAAATTTTAGATTTAGGAATTTCTAAGTTTGGAAATCCTCATGAAATTTCGCAAACTTTTGAAATATCCTAGTTTCTAAAAATTTTATAATAATTGTGAAAACTTCCCATCTTTGGAAACTTTTCAATTTTGGAAATTTTCTATTTTAGAAATTTTCCAACTTTGGAAATATGTAAGTTTTCTTTGTACCAGAAACTTACAATTATTCTGAAAACCTATTATGAAATCTCACAATTTTGGGCACTTTCTTTCAAGAAAGTCTAGACAAATTTATGGACAATTAATTGATAATTAAATTTAAATTGGTTTTTAAATTGACAACAAAATTCTTTATTTTGGATTGAGCCTCGGGGAGCCGTCCAATTTAAAGTTAGTTGTTGTAATTTAATTTCCCAATTTTAAATGAAATTGTCATGTTTAATTTGGTTGCGCTTCCGAAGCGGACCAAATTGGATTTATGACAAATTACTTTTCTTTAGGTATCTGAGCCTCGGGGAGCCACCCTTAGAAAATGATTTGTTGTAATTAATTAAATCCATGAATAAAATATGCTTTAAGAGGTGATGCTCTTACATATTGTTGTCTCCAAAATTAATTAGGAAAATAGTTTCCTATAGAGTTTCTTAATTGATATTTTCATGAAAATAATATGTGGTTGAATTAAGGGAATTGTCTCTTAATTTAATAAGTTTTGATTTAGAGAAATCAAAGTCTTGAACATATTATTTCCGAAATTGATTATGACAATTTAGAAAATTGTTTCCCAAAACAATTCCTTTAATAAAGTATGAAATTAGAATGAGGAAATCCGGTTCCTAATTCAATTCATGAGACTTGATAAATTAAGTCACATACATACTTTATTAAGGAAATTGTTAGTCATGGCATAATCATGTGTCATGAATGTGCTTAGAAAAGATGAGACCCAAAACCCCTTACAAAATATTAAGGCTAACACCTTCCATTAATATGGTTAGAACCGGAGTTTTGTTTCTTGTTTGGGTTGATGGACACATCCATGCCCGACTTGAACCTCAACATGTTCAAACCATGGAATTAGTTTATGAATAATATAGTTGGAGTCAGAGGTCAATCCTTAGTTTTGGTTGTTGGACACATCCAAGCCTGACTAAACGGTTGAATGAGCTCCAACCATATTAAAACTATTTCTTGATTAATGGGTCAGCCTTAAGCTTGGAGCATCGATTTGTTGTGCCACAGCCAAGGTCGATGTAAAGAGAGGTGCAGTTGGGTGCTATGTATAATGTTACATACTTGTTAATGAGTTAACAACCCAATGATTTATGCAAACATTCAATTAGTTGATAGCATAAAGTGATAGTTACATATATGTGATATGTAATCGGTGTAATTACCTACCTTCATAGCTAAGAAAAACTTGATGGCCACAGTCATGGTTGTTCTTATCTATGGTTGGATATCAACCTATTTGGAGATGTTCCTACGATCTCCCGAATTGATAAAAAGGGTTATTCAATTTGAAAAATAAATAGGATTTTATTTATGTATGTTGATACATTCTTTAATCATTCTTCTCACATAAACTCAATTTGTATTTCTAGGATAATCACTCGATCATGTCTTCTCTAAACTTGCGTTCCATTTTGGACACCAATAAACTGACTGGGCCGAACTTCATGGACTGGCTTCAAAACCTGAGGATAGTCCTCAAGGCGGAAAAGCTTGCTTATGTCATTGAAAATCAACTTCTCGACCATCCTCCAGAAAATGCAACTCCGGACCAATTGTTGGCCCATCAGAAACATGTGACCGATTCTGAACTTGCGAGTTGCATTATGCTAGCCTCTATGGTACCTGAGCTACAAAAGCAGCATGAGCATATGGATGCTTATACCATCATCTTTCATCTTCATGAGTTGTTTGAAGAGCAGGCGAGATCCGAAAGGTTCGAAGTCTCCAGACTCCTCTTCACCACTAAGATGCAGGAAGGCACTTCTGCCTCGCAGTTTGTGTTAAAGATGTTGGGGTACATTGAGCGACTGAGCGCACTCGGTTTTGCAATGGATCATGAACTAAGTATTGACTTAATTCTGAGTTGTTTGCCCAAGAGTTATTCACAATTTGTGATGAACTATCGGATGAACAAACTGGAGACCACCATTCCTGAGTTGCTCAACCTGCTGAAGACTGTGGAGCCTTCTGTAAAGCCGGATCAAAAGGCAGTACTGTTAGTTGGTTCCTCGAAGAAAGGTTCTAAGAGGAAGGCCAAAGAACAGAACAAGGGGAAGAAGAAAAAGGCCAAGAAGACTGAAAAGAAACCAAAAGGAACCTGTCATCATTGTGGCAAGGAAGGTCACTGGCGAAGAAAGTGCAAGGTTTATCTTGAGTCCTTGAAGAAGAAGGCATCCGATGCCCCATCCTCTTCAGGTATCTTCGTTATTGAATGTCACTCTATTTCCTCAGATACCTGGGTACTTGATACTGGGTGTAGCTCACATATATGTAATGACATACAGGGGCTAAGGAATAGAAGAAGACTCGTCAAGGGAGAAGCGAATTTGCGGGTTGGAAATGGAGCAAGGATTGCTGCTGTTGCCATCGGAACATATTTGCTAAAGCTCCCAACTGGACGTGTCTTAGAATTGGATAATTGTTATTTCGTTCCTTCATTAATAAAGAACATTGTATCTATTTCATGTTTGAATGATAAGGGTTATCATTTAACTTTTAGTAAGAATTGTTGTTACATAACTTTAAATGACGTTCTTTATGGGAATAGAACTTTGTGCAATGGCATCTACACGTTAGATTTATCCAGTGACGTTTTCAATATCGAAGTTAGCAACAAACGTGCTCGAATAGATAATCGAATAGACTCCTACACGTGACACTGTCGTCTTGGCCATATAAGTAAGAAACGCATGACCGAATTACACCGATGTGGAATTTTAGAAACATTTGAACCCGGTTCATTTGATACATGCGA
Organism: Boesenbergia rotunda; assembly: GCA_024364735.1. NCBI lineage: Eukaryota > Viridiplantae > Streptophyta > Magnoliopsida > Zingiberales > Zingiberaceae > Boesenbergia > Boesenbergia rotunda. Next base: position 494,902 of record JAGFNQ010003841.1, on the reverse strand, counting down.
ATCATGCTTAAGAGGCAAGATGACCAAATTACCCTTTTCCGGAAAAGGTAATCCAGTGGGAGAATTGCTTGGTCTAATACATATCGATGTATGTGGACCAATGTCAACTCTAGCACAAGGAGGCTATGGCTACTTCATCACCTTTATCGATGATCACTCACGATTCGGGTATGTGTTCTTGATGAAACACAAATCTGAAGCTTTTGAGAAATTTAAAGAGTTCAGAAATGAAGTAGAGAAACAACTTGGCAAAAGTATTAAAATACTTCGATCAGATCGGGGTGGTGAATACTTAAGTCAAGAGTTTCAAGATTATCTTAGGGACAATGGGATATTGTCCCAATGGACTCCGCCGTATACACCACAGCATAATGGTGTATCTGAGAGGCGTAACCGAACCTTGATGGACATGGTTAGATCCATGATGAACCACGCAACTCTTCCAAAATCCTTTTGGGGCTATGCACTTAAGACAGCTGTTTACTTGCTAAACAGAGTCCCGACCAAGGTAGTCTCTACTACTCCATATGAAATATGGAATAGTAAGAAACCTCACTTAACTCACCTTAAGATATGGGTGTAACGCCCCGAAATTTCCCATATGAAATATTAGGAAATATATAAATTCATGAATATGAAATATGGTGAAATTCATGAAATGGTATCATGAAATATTATGAATTCATAAATAAATTCATGAATATGAAATATGGTGAAATTCATGAAATAGTATCATGAAATATTATGAAATATTATGAATTCATAAATATGAAATATTATGGAATTCATGAAATAGTATCATGAAATATTATGAATTCATAAATATGAAATATTATGGAATTCATGAAATAGTATCATGAAATGTTATGAAATATTATGAATTCATAAATATGCAATATTATTGAATTCATGAAATATTATTATCATGAAATATTATGTGAATAATATTTATAAAATATTATGTAAATAATGTTATGAATTCAGGAAAAATATTAGAAAATATTATGAATTCATAAACATGAAATATTATGAAATTTCATGATGGGCTTGGCTTAGTGGGCTTTGATATGGATTAGTGCAAAAGGTGATAAAAAGGAGGGGGCAAGGATTGAACCTTGAACCTCCTAGTTGCACTCTCCATGTCTTAACACTACACCAAGCATTGTTTCTTGTTGAGAGGATGAGAAACATGCTTGTTAAGTGTGTAAGAGTGAAGAGACATGTCTTTTCATGAGAAAAGTATAAATAAGGGGAAGTTGGAGTAACTTCCTTCTCTTCTTTTCTTCTTCCTCTTCACTCTTCCCCACCGAGACCCTCTCCCCCTCTCCTTCTCATTTTCGAAAATCAAGTCTAGGGTTCTAGCCCTAGAAAAGTTGGAAGGAAGAAGACCTTTGAAGGTTCTTGCCACTACTAAGTCTAAGGAGCCCTAGAGAAGATTCGGAAAGGATTTTCACTTGCCCTACAAATCTAGGGTACCCTACGGAGTAAGAGAAAGAGAAATCCAAGCGAAAGGATGTAAGTATCCTCTCGCCTGTGGCATAATCGCTATTGAATGTTTGCTTGTTTTGTTCTTTGGAAAATTCACAAGAACTTCCCTAGTGGAAGTTTCGGCCACTCCTTGTAAGGGGGTCCAAGAGAAGGCTTTTGATCATACTTTGATGCATGCTAGTACCCCTAGGAACTTTATACTCATATGTGATGTTTCCAAATTTTTGGAAAAACAAAAGTTAGGGTTTGGTACCCTACAAAGTTTCGGCCACCACCCACTTATGGGCTTTGGTTGCTTCTTGATGCATGAGGATATCCCTAGGAACTTAGGGTATGAATTTATGTTATTTTTCCATCATGTGTGATAACAAGAATTAGGGTTTTAGTGCCCTACAACTTTCGGCCAAGCATGATAGAAATTAGGGTTTGGGGATTTTATGATTTTCTATAATGGATTCATGCTTAGGAATGTAGATCAAGTGTTTGAATATATGTTTGTATGAATATTGGATACTCCTACCCTATGAAACTAGGGTTAGGGTTTAGATGGGTTTCGGCCAAGACCTAGGAATTAGGGTTAGTGAGGATTGAATTATCACATAATGTATCCATGCTTAGTATATTGTATGATAGTGTATACAAGGTGTTGTATAGATGGTTGTGTGAATATTTCATTGCCAAAAATTGAACTTGCCCTATCATAGGACTTTCGGCCAAGGCATAGACTTTAGGGTTTGTGAAAATTAATTATCCTATGATATATGTTTATGGTTGGGGATAATCATATGTATATGTATGTGGTGTTAAATGGAAGGGTTGATATGCAAACCTTAAATTGTTAGCATGCTATGATATGTTTATGTATGAGGTGCTTGAATAAATGTATGTGTGAATGATTAATGCAAAAGTCCTGATATTTCCCTACTCTTGATGTTTCGGCCAACCCACTAGGACTAGGGTTTGTAAAGGTCAAACTACCCTATGATATATGTTTATGGTTGGGGATGATCATATGTGTATGTATGTGGTGTTAAATGGAATGGTTGATAAGGAAACCTTAATTGTTAGCATGCTTTGATATGTTTATGTATGAGGTGTTTAAATGAGATGTCTGATTGAAATCTTAATTGATAGCATGCTACCACTTCCTACGATATGAGTATGACCTATGTGACCAAAGCTTGTCAGGTCTAAGGTAGGTTAAGTGGTTGAAATATGATGCATGATGAAGTATGTATGAACATGTATGGAATATGATATATGTATGAACAAGTATGAAATATGATGTATGTATAAACATGTATGAAATATGATGCATGTATGAACAAGTATGAAATATGATGTATGTATGGACATGCATGAAATATGATGTATGTATGAGCATGCCTTATAGCCCATGGGGCACACTTATGAAATTGCATGTGATATGTTAAAATGCTTGAAGGGATACTCAAATAGTATGGGATCAAGAGCACCCGAATGTGTGGTGTGTCCCTAGGGGATCAAGAGCACCCTTGAAGAGTGGTGTGTCCCATAAGAGTAAATATGGAGTATTCCTTAGCATATATGTAACAGCATGATAAGTATTTTACTTTTAAGTTGTGTACCCGACTCGGAAGGGGGTCGTTAAACAAATCCGGGGTGCATGTTAACGTGGCTCCGGTAGGACGGAAGGGTCCTGCTCTAATGACTTGGTGGCTCGCTACCCCAATTCATTAGGGAACGCGCAATAGTTCCGTGCGATAGTTGGTACACAACAGGGCCCAATATGATATGGATGTATTTTTAAGTAATACCATTATGGAAATGTTTTGAAAACATTCATTGAAAATATTTGTAATATGTGAAGAGTATGCTTAAGGTACTTGATATTGCATGTTAGAAACTTGAATGTTTAATATGCTTTGATGAACTTATGCTTATGATTTATTAGGTGTACATGTTATGCTTTCGTATGGATTTAGCGAGTAGGACAGGATCCTTACTAAGCATTTATGCTTACTAGTTTATGTGTTGTCTTATGCTACAGATAACACTTAAATGGAAGGAAGAGGCAGGAGGCTGAAGATGTGTGGGGTGGTGGCTCGGAAAAGAATGATCCTATATCTACTTAATGTGTCTATGTTTATTTTCCCTGACAATAAGTGTTGGTGATTAAGATTGACCTAGCATGACAATGTTTACCTTTAGAAGTCTTTTATATTTGATTATGTTATGAGTTACATTACTGGTGAATTTATCATGTTATAGAATGACTTTGATAGTTAAACAAGCATGCTTAGTCCTTAGCCCTTGCTTTATTGTTTTAATGTCATGCTAGAAATAGAAAAAAAAATATTACTATATGATTGAGTTGTACGTAACCTCGCCCCGAGAGTAGATATAAGGGCGGACGTTACAATGGGGTTGTCCTGCTTATGTGAAGCGGACTATATCAGACAAATTGGATGCTAAGTCTGATAAATGTCTATTTATTGGGTACCCTAAGGAAACGAAGGGTTACCAATTCTATCATCCCTTAGAGCAAAAGGTGTTTGTTTCAAGGCATGCTGTATTTCTGGAAAAGGAATTTCTTTTACAAGAAAACAGTGGGAGTGACATTGAACTTGATGAAGTTCAAGAAACTCTAATAGACATTATAGAGACACCTAGTCTAGGCCCACAACCGATAATTCATAATGATGAGCTATCAGTTGAACCTAAAACAACACCACCTCTTCGTAGGTCTGATAGGGCACGCAATATTCCAGAGAGATACGGATTTCTCGTAAGTGAATCGAACAACGTGTTACTCATAAGCGATGATGAACCTATCAGTTATGAAGATGTCCTGAAAAGTTCAGAAAGGGACAAATGGCTTGAGGCCATGAAGTCGGAAATGGATTCCATGTACGAAAATCAAGTATGGGACTTGGTTAACCCACCCGAAGGGATTAAGCCCATAGGGTGCAAGTGGGTTTTCAAGAAGAAAACCGACATGGAAGGTAATGTAGTTACCTTTAAAGCTAGATTAGTGGCAAAAGGATATCGTCAGAAACAAGGAATTGATTATGACGAAACCTATTCGCCAGTAGCTATGCTTAAATCCATTCGGATGCTCCTAGCCATAGCAGCTCATTATGATTATGAGATATGGCAAATGGATGTGAAAACAGCTTTCCTTAATGGAAACCTACTTGAGGATGTATACATGATACAACCTGAAGGTTTCACATCGGTTGATAAAACCAAAGTATGCAAGCTTCGACGATCCATATATGGACTGAAGCAAGCATCTAGGAGCTGGAACATCCGTTTTGATGAGACAATCAAAAAGTTTGATTTCTCACAAAATCCTGACGAACCTTGTGTGTACAAGAAGGTTAGTGGGAGTGCAGTCGTATTCCTAGTATTATATGTCGATGACATATTACTCATAGGAAATGATATATCAGTCTTACAGACAGTTAAAATTTGGTTGTCCAAAACTTTCTCCATGAAAGACCTGGGAGAAGCAACCTATATCCTTAGGATTAGAATCTATAGAGATAGATCAAAACGGTTGCTTGGTCTTTCGCAGTCTACATATATAGACCGAGTGCTAAAAAGGTTTAGCATGTCGGAATCCAAGAAAGGTTACCTTCCCATCAGGTATGGGATTAACCTTTCAAAGTCTATGTGTCCGCGCACAGAAGACGAGAGGATTTGCATGAGTAAGATTCCCTATGCATCCGCGATAGGATCTATCATGTATGCTATGTTATGTACTAGGCCCGATGTATCGTATGCTCTGAGCGTCACAAGCAGATACCAGTCTGATCCAGGAATGGATCATTGGGCGGCTGTCAAGACAATCCTTAAGTACTTAAGAAGAACTAAGGATGTGTTCCTAATATATGGAGAAGGAGATATGGTAATACGTGGGTATACAGATGCCAGTTTCCAGACAGATAAGGATGACTCCAAATCGCAGTCTGGATACGTATTTACTTTGAATGGAGGCGCAGTAAGTTGGAAAAGTTCAAACAAGACACCGTAGCGGATTCTACCACGGAAGCGGAATATATCGCAGCTTCGGAAGCAGCAAAGGAAGCAGTTTGGATCAAGAAGTTTGTCTCAGAACTTGGTGTGGTTCCAACCATTGATGAAGCAGTGCCGGTTTACTGCAACAACAATGGAGCTATTGCACAAGCGAAGGAACCAAGGTCTCATCAGCGATCCAAACACGTGCTTCGACGCTATCATCTGATCAGAGAGATTATAAGTAGGAATGACATACAAATTGAGAGAGTTCCCACTGAAAGGAATATAGCGGATCCTTTAACTAAGGCCTTGCCTCAAAGCAAGTTTGAGGGTCATGTTAGAGCCTGTGGTATTGGATACCGTAAGTGGGAGTTTGTTAGTAATATGAGAGAAGTGTCCTAAGGCAATCGCCTTATGATTATAAACATTTATTCTAATAAATGATAATTCACTATTTGAGTATACATGTTTGTGTATTTGATTGAGATCTTAAACTCATCTACTGAATGTCCGCAATATAATTCACAGCATAAGAGAATTTGTGATGGGATCACAACTAGTGATTATCTCTAAATGTGCAATTGTGAAGTATTGAAATTATCCCTAGTCGATGAATTGATAAAAGCTGACACTATCAATTCTGTTGAGACTAGCATGGGTTATTCTCTAATCAGCTGATTCTCACTGGCTGGTGACATTGGGATGTTCGGAGATAAACATGGATGCTAGTTAAGGGAACTAGTTCATTGGAGTGACTAGCTGTAAGACTTCATATGAGAATCTACATGTAGATATGTCAATGAAGTTCTTACTGCAGCTTAAGTGCGTGTTCCTTTGACTTGCGGTGTTCAAGTCATCTTGGTCATGGAGACTTATACTTTAACATCTTAAGCAAGCATCTCCAAGGAGGTGTGGACCCAGGATGATTGGGTATAAGCCGAAGTGCCTGAAGATGTTTGAACAGCCTACAAAGGATTCACCACTCCTTGCGAGGAGATGTATACCCAGGCCTATCGTCGGATTGTTACTCAAAACCTCTGGCCAGAGTATATCATGTTTAGAGTGCGAGTCTCTTAAATACATGAGAGTAATTAGAAATCCAAAGGACGAGAAAGACACTACATGGGCTAGGTGTGACGTAGTCAGTCTAGTGGGGACTGACACAAACAGACCATGTCCTGAACCAAGTGGGTATAAGGTGGTGAAGGGAATGGGGCACGATTCATTAGAGCTACTGAAGGATTTCAGAATTACTTCTGAGGTCAAACCGTTGATCTTTCGATTAATTGGGGGTCATGATGTACTACTAAGTGCCACTCATGATCGTTCTATAATTAGTTGATTGTAGACGACCAACATAAATCGAAAGCCTATTTAGTCACACGCACTACGAGTAATCCGAGGGATTTTGTAACACCCAATAATTTTCTGGTATTATTAGGGATTTTTCGAAATTTTATAGCATTTTTTCAGATTAAAAATAGAAAGAAAAAAATTAAAGGGGTCGAGTGGGGATCGATCCCGCAACCACAAGGCAAGCAGTGACTTAAGCGAATCCAAGGAACCAGCTGGGCTAGGGTATCAAGCACAAAAAAAGATGAAACGAAATAATATTATAGTTGATTTAGCCCATTTCATGAAGAGGTATCAAATCTTCCACTTAAGTTGAGTTAAGACCCCATTAGGGCTTGGAGGAGGCCGCGCGAGCCAAGGGAGGAAGCTGCGAAAATAGGGAGAAAGGGGGAGTTTTCTTCTTCCTTCTTCTTCCTCTTGGAGTAGAAAACCTAGGGCTTCTTCCCTAGGGCCAAGGGTGAAGTTTTCTTGAGAAGGAAGAGAAAAAGAGCCTTACACTAGAAATTTCGAGATACTTAGTGAGTTTTCTTCAAGAAAAGAATAAGTAAATCACTCACCTGCAATAGGAGTAGCTTCGCATGTAGTTTTCTCATTGTAGAACCTTGATTTTGTGATTTATGTGCATGCTTGGAGAATAGGGCTTATTGTGTGATTAAGTTTCTCAAGAATACATGTTTTTAATCATAGAACTTGAATTGGAGTAGATTTTTATGTATGTGATCTAAGGATGGAAGATCAAGTTCTTGAAAAGTCCCAAAATTGAGTTTTGGGTTAAGGGCACGCAAGGTGCTCGATGAAAGTTCCAAGTAAGAAAGGTAAGGTTTTGTAGTGCAAAGATTTATGTAAAAAGAAAGATAGCTTGATAAGTATAAGCATTATGAATAAGAAAGTATTTTACTTTTGTAAAGTGACATGTACCGGGCAAAAGAAAGGCCCGCAGAAAGTTAGAAAGAAGCTCTAATAGGGTGCGGTGGCTAGCTACCCCGAAACCTATTAGGGATGCGCGCATTGGTACATTGATACCATGGTACAGTGTCAAGGCCTGAGAAAGTTGATTATTATTTTGAAGTATATGAGTATATGTAAGTGTTTTCAGTTTAAGCATATATTTTGCTAAGTATGTTAACATTGTTATGTTACAAGCATGTTAAAGAGCAAGAGCAAGGAAGTTAGTGGTTTAAAGTATGAAAATGCATAAGTAGCAAGTCTCAAAAGAAATTATGAGCATGTTAGATTTGCCAATGTTTTAATGCTAGTAAATGTTTTCAAGCATGATTGAGCATGATAAGTATGTGAAAGTTTCCATGTGTAAGTATCTCAAAGTGCATGTGTTTTGAAGTAAGCATTATTTGAAAAGAGCATGTTTATCCCTTATCGTTTGGATTTGTGAGTTAGGATTTACTTACTAAGCAATTTGCTTATCAGTTGCATTTTCCTTCTATTGCAGATAAAGGTAAAGAAAAAGAATAAGTTAAGGAGGCGAAGGGACTTGCATTGATGTTCAGTGGCGGCGGAACCGTGGAAGAGATCGTTGGGCTAAGTCTTGTAGAACATGTGTTTTGATGTCTTGAATTGGTAAAATGAATGACTTTGTTTAAACCTTGCATAGAGACAAAGTTGGGTACAAACTCTAGTCTAGAGTTCATAAATTTTGATAGCTTATTTACTTCCGTAAAGTTCCTAATTGCATGTTTATGAGGTTGTTTTGGGTTGCTAAATTGGTTATAAAACTAGTATAGAGTATAGAAATGGAGTTATGTCTTTGTATGTCTTGAAAGTATATGTTTTGTGGATTGTTGGAGATGGTTTTCAGGTCTGAAATGCAGGTTTTCAGGCGTACCAGTCGACTGGTTCAGAACCAGTCGACTGCCCTATCGAACAGAATGTTTCTGTTCGATGCACCAATTGACTGCCATGAGGCCAGTCGACTGGTGCCGGGCACAGAAAGTTTCTGTGGCCGATACCAGTCGACTGGCTATATAGCAGTCGACTGGTACCATTGAAAAGAAAGTGGTATAGAGCAGCTGGTTAGTGCCTTAGTGTTACAACTAAGAGGTCTAGGGGTCAAATCCTTGCAAAGCAAATAAAATGAAAGTTGTTTTATTTTTTTTGAAAAAAAAAGTGATAAGGAAAGAAAAAATTCATAGCAAGTTAAAGGAAGTCAAGTAGTTATAATCTAAGGCTAAGAATAAGGGTAAAGTTAAGGTCCAGTAAATGTGGCGCCCGCCTTAAGGAAGAGAGAGAAGTTAAGGAAGGCGGGCCGTCACAGAGTGGTATCAGAGCAAAAGGTTCCACCCTTCCGCCACACTGACATCAAGCATCAATCCTGCCGCCTACCAAGTAAGAAGTTCATATGTTGTAGTTTTGTATGCTTTTCATTATTCACTGCTAGTATCAGTAAGTGCATGATGATAAGTATGTTAGTATTATTATATGCTATTATGTGCATGATTAGTAAATGTTATTATGAGTATGATGATCAGTAATGCTATTATGAGTATGATGACAGTATGATGATATGAGTAGGATGATAGTAAAGTAATAAAATGTCCTTATTGATGAAATGTCATTACCTTCTTTATGATATAAAGTAAGAGAATGTCAAGAGGACGTCCTAGATGATGTAAAGTAAGAGAATGTTAAGAGGACGTCCTAGATGATGTAAAGTAAGAGAATGTCAAGAGGACGTCCTAGAAATGCCCAAAATGAGGAGCGAGCTCCTAAAGGGCAAGAGGCAACAAAGTCAGTACCACCACCAAATCTTTTAAAGGCGATGGCTCGGTTACAAAGGTAAGTAGTAGAATAGCAGCAAGTTATTGCCACCATGATGACTAATCAGTAGGCCGCTCCCATTACCCCGTTGGTGGAGAAGGTAGTGGCACCAGTTGTGAACGACGATCCATCGGTTACATCTATAGTCCCGGCAAGGAGGGTAAGGCAAGAAGCGTACCTCATCTAGTGGTAGAAACTGAAGCCAGAGAACTTCTCAGGCACAAGTGAACCATGGGATTCTCAAGATGGTTCAAAACGTTGGAAAGCAAAGTAGAGCAACTGGACTGACCTGAGGTAGAGAAGATAAAGTGCGTCTCCTTCTGTCTTACCGGAGATGCTAGATTGTGATGGGAGAGAGTCTAGGTCAAGAGAAATGTCAGCCAGATGACATGGGCCGACTTCGAGATTGAGTTCTTTGAAGAATACATTCATATGCGAGTAACCAACAAGCATTATGATGAATTCACGGAGTTCAGACCTGGAGAACTATCCGTGGATGAAGCAGTGAAGAAGTTTAATCGGTTAGCTCATCTGTACCCAGAGCTAGTTAGCACAGAAAAAGAGAGAGTCAGGCTAAGGCTCAAGATGTTAAGGCCTGAGATAGCGTTAAATGTGGCCAGCAGTGTTAAGAGGTCGCAAACCTCCGAAGAACTGATAAGTAGTGCTTTGATCATCGAGCATTACTTAAACAGTACAAAGACCACCAGAAATGTTAAACGATGAAGTTCTTAATGACCTTACCTTCGATAGAGGTCATGACATCTACTCAGTGGCTAAGAGCTGTATTAATTCGGATTTCCAATCGAGAGCTCTATAGTGACTTGGTAGTCCTTGAGATGAAGGATTACGATGTCATCTTAGGGATGGATTTCTTGAGCATGTACAGTGCTTCTATAGACTGCCGCAAGAGAAAAGTCAAGTTCACACCAGAAGCAGAACCTTCATTTGAGTTTATTGGAGACCCAAGGAGAAAGACAAAGAGGTTCCTATCTACCTTATAAGCTCAGAGAATGTTAGAGAAGGGGTGCTCTGGTTTTCTAGCTCATATAGTGGATGCAAGTCAAGGAGAAGGATTGAAGAGAGAAGAGGTGAGGGTAGTCTGTGACTATCCTGAGGTGTTTCCTGAAGAGTTACCAGGACTCCCTCCCAATCGGAAAATTGAGTTTGAAATTGAGTTGGCCCCAGGAACCAACCCAATTTCAAAGGCACCATATCGCATGGCACCAGCAGAGCTGAAAGAGCTGCAAGAACAGTTACAAGAGCTGCTCGACAAGGGTTTCATCCGCCCTAGTCATTCACCCTGGGGAGCTCCTATGTTGTTCGTCAAGAAGAAAGATGGATCTATGCGAATGTGCATAGATTATCGAGCTTTGAATAAAGTAACCATCAAGAACAGATATCCTTTGCCAAGGATAGATGATTTATTTGATCAGCTGAAGGGAGCCACAGTGTTCTCCAAAATAGATCTGCGATCAGGTTACCATCAGCTTAGAGTGAAGGAGAGTGATGTGCCAAGGACTGCTTTCAGTACAAGATATGGGCACTACGAGTTTGTGGTCATGCCCTTTGGAGTGACAAACGCCCCTGCGACATTTATGGATCTAATGAATAGAGTGTTCAAGGATTTTCTGGACAAGTTCGTCATTGTCTTCATTGATGATATCCTAGTGTATTCAAGGACTCAGGAAGAACATGACGAACACCTGAAGATGGTATTACAAACCTTACATCAGAAGGAGTTGTACGCCAAATTCTTAAAGTGTGAGTTTTGGCTTGATCAAGTGGCCTTCCTAGGCCACATCATTTCCAAGGAAGGTATTATGGTAGACCCAGCCAAGATTGAAGCAGTTAGTAACTGGAGTTGACCAAAGAATGCCAGTGAGATCAGAAGTTTTCTGGGTTTAGCAGGGTACTACAGAAGGTTTGTAGAGGACTTTTCAAAGATAGCTTCTCCACTTACAGCTCTTACCAGAAAGAATAAGAAGTATGAGCGGACTGAGGACTGTGAGCAGAGCTTCCTTCAGTTGAAGAAGAGACTGACCAGCGCTCCTATCCTTACAGTACCCGAAGGTGATAAGAGCTTTGATATATACAGTGATGCATCAAAGCTAGGACTAGGAGCAGTCCTTATGCAAGAAGGCAAAGTCATAGCTTATGCTTCCAGGCAACTCAAGGACTATGAAAAGAATTACCCCACTCATGATCTGGAGTTGGCAGCTGTAGTCTTTGCTCTAAAGATATGGAGGCATTACTTGTATGGAGTGCAGTGTAAGATTTATACAGATCACCAGAGTCTAAAATATTTCTTCACTCATAAAGACCTCAATATGAGACAACGAAGGTGGCTCGAGTTAGTGAAGGACTATGACTGTGAGATTCTTTACCACCCTGGTAAGGCAAATAGAGTAGCAGATGCACTGAGTAGAAAGGCTTGTGCCACTTTGATGTCCTTATCAGCATTGGCACCACCATTACAGAAGGAGATAGTAGATTATGGAGTGGAGATTATTGATGGACAGCTAGCCCTATTGACACTAGAGTCAACTTTGCTTGAAGAGATACAGGAAGAGCAAGCTAAGGATTCTGATATCCAAAGGATCAAACAAGAGGTGCAAGAAGAAGAGGGTAAAGAGTTTAGAGTATCTGACAGTGGGATACTCTATTATGGTGACCGTTTGTGTGTTCCCAAGAATGAAGAGCTGAGAAAGAAGATTCTTGAAGAAGCCCATGGAATCCCTACTCCATGCATCCTGGTTCTACCAAGATGTACCAGGACTTGAAATGAAGATTTTGGTGGTCAGGGATGAAGAGAGACATAGCTAAGTATGTCAGCACCTGCCTGACATGTCAGAGAGTTAAAGCAGAACACCAGAGACCAGGAGGTGTCCTACAGCCCATTCAGATTCCAGAGTGGAAATGGGAAAACATAGCCATGTATTTCATAGTTGGTCTACCAAAGACAACTAATGGCTATGATGCTATTTGGGTGATAGTAGACAGATTGACCAAGTCTGCCCACTTTTTGGCAATCAGAGTGTCTTACTCAATTGAAAAGTTAGCCCAATTATATGTGCAGGAAGTGATCCGACTACACGGAGTCCCGAAGACCATTATCTCTGATAGGGATGGTCGTTTCACTTCACACTTTTGGGAGTGTGTACAGACAGCGTTAGGCAATAAACTGAAATTCAGCACAGCTTTCCATCCCCAGACTGATGGACAGATAGACAGAGTGAATCAGGTTCTAGAAGATATGCTCAGAGCTTATGCATTGGACTTCAAGGGCAGTTGGTGCAAGTATTTATGTTTAGCTGAGTTTGCCTACAACAACAGTTACCAAGCCACTATTGGTATGACACCCTATGAAGCTCTTTATGGTAGGAAGTGTAGATCTCCCCTCTGTTGGTATGAAGGTAGTGAGAAGAAAGAAATGGGGTCACAGATTGATCTCATAGATGATACCACAGAAGCTATAAGGAGTATCCGCCAGAGAATAGAAACTGCTCAGAGTAGGCAGAAGAGCTACGCCGATGTACGGCGTAGGCCGTTAGAGTTTGAAGTTGGGGATACAGTTTTCCTCAAAGTAGTTCCTATGAAGGGTGTGATGAAATTTGGCAAGAAAGGCAAGCTAAGTCCTCGATACGTAGGACCCTACCCAGTGACGAAAAGAGTTGGCAAAGTAGCTTATGAGTTGGAGCTACCCTCAGAGATGTCAGCAATACACAATGTGTTCCATGTCTCAATGCTAAAGAAGCATACCCCAGATGCCAACCAAGTGATTGAGCCACAGATGGTACAAGTTCAAGAAGATCTCAGTTATAAAAGTCGACCTATTCAGATAATAGATCGAGCAGATAAGAAGCTGAGGAACAAAGTGGTACCACTAGTAAAAGTTTTATGGCTGAATCAGAAGTATGAAGAGGCAACCTGGGAGTCAGAAGATAGCATGAGGCAAAGGTATCCAGAGCTGTTCTAAGTTCGAGAGCGAACTTTTTATAAGGTAGGGAGGATTGTAACACCCAATAATTTTCTGGTATTATTAGGGATTTTTCGAAATTTTATAGCATTTTTTCAGATTAAAAATAGAAAGAAAAAAATTAAAGGGGTCGAGTGGGGATCGATCCCGCGACCACAAGGCAAGCAGTGACTTAAGCGAATCCAAGGAACCAGCTGGGCTAGGGTATCAAGCACAAAAAAAGATGAAACGAAATAATATTATAGTTGATTTAGCCCATTTCATGAAGAGGTATCAAATCTTCCACTTAAGTTGAGTTAAGACCCCATTAGGGCTTGGAGGAGGCCGCGCGAGCCAAGGGAGGAAGCTGCGAAAATAGGGAGAAAGGGGGAGTTTTCTTCTTCCTTCTTCTTCCTCTTGGAGTAGAAAACCTAGGGCTTCTTCCCTAGGGCCAAGGGTGAAGTTTTCTTGCAAAGGAAGAGAAAAAGAGCCTTACACTAGAAATTTCGAGATACTTAGTGAGTTTTCATCAAGAAAAGAGTAAGTAAATCACTCACCTGCAATAGGAGTAGCTTCGCATGTAGTTTTCTCATTGTAGAACCTTGATTTTGTGATTTATGTGCATGCTTGGAGAATAGGGCTTATTGTGTGATTAAGTTTCTCAAGAATACATGTTTTTAATCATAGAACTTGAATTGGAGTAGATTTTTATGTATGTGATCTAAGGATGGAAGACCAAGTTCTTGAAAAGTCCCAAAATTGAGTTTTGGGTTAAGGGCACGCAAGGTGCTCGATGAAAGTTCCAAGTAAGAAAGGTAAGGTTTTGTAGTGCAAAGATTTATGTAAAAAGAAAGATAGCTTGATAAGTATAAGCATTATGAATAAGAAAGTATTTTACTTTTGTAAAGTACATGTACCGGGCAAAAGAGAGGCCCACAGAAAGTTAGAAAGAAGCTCTAATAGGGTGCGGTGGCTAGCTACCCCGAAACCTATTAGGGATGCGCGCATTGGTACATTGATACCATGGTACAGTGTCAAGGCCTGAGAAAGTTGATTATTATTTTGAAGTATATGAGTATATGTAAGTGTTTTCAGTTTAAGCATATGTTTTGCTAAGTATGTTAACATTGTTATGTTACAAGCATGTTAAAGAGCAAGAGCAAGAAAGTTAGTGGTTTAAAGTATGGAAATGCATAAGTAGCAAGTCTCAAAAGAAATTATGAGCATGTTAGATTTGCCAATGTTTTAATGCTAGTAAATGTTTTCAAGCATGATTGAGCATGATAAGTATGTGAAAGTTTCCATGTGTAAGTATTTCAAAGTGCATGTGTTTTGAAGTAAGCATTATTTGAAAAGAGCATGTTTATCCCTTATCGTTTGGATTTGTGAGTTAGGATTTATTTACTAAGCAATTTGCTTATTAGTTGCATTTTCCTTCTATTGCAGATAAAGGTAAAGAAAAAGCATAAGTTAAGGAGGCGAAGGGACTTGCATTGATGTTCAGTGGCGGCGGAACCGTGGAAGAGATCGTTGGGCTAAGTCTTGTAGAACATGTGTTTTGATGTCTTGAATTGGTAAAATGAATGACTTTGTTTAAACCTTGCATAGAGACAAAGTTGGGTACAAACTCTATTCTAGAGTTCATATATTTTTATAGCTTATTTACTTCCGCAAAGATCCTAATTGCAAGTTTATGAGGTTGTTTTGGGTTGCTAAATTGGTTATAAAACTAGTATAGAGTATAGAAATGGAGTTATGTCTTTGTATGTCTTGAAAGTATATGTTTTGTGGATTGTTGGAGATGGTTTTCAGGTCTGAAATGCAGATTTTCAGGCGTACCATTCGACTGGTTCAGAACCAGTCGACTGCCCTATCGAACAGAAAGTTTCTGTTCGATGCACCAGTTGACTGCCATGAGGCCAGTCGACTGGTGCCGGGCACAGAAAGTTTCTGTGGCCGATACCAGTCGACTGGCTATATAGCAGTCGACTGGTACCATTGAAAAGAAAGTGGTATAGAGCACCTGGTTAGTGTCTTAGTGTTACAACTTAGAGGTCTAGGGGTCAAATTCTTGCAAAGCAAATAAAATGAAAGTTTTTTTGTTTTTTTTTGAAAAAAAAAAGAGAGAAGGAAAACAAAAATTCATATCAAGTTAGAGGAAGTCAAGTAGTTATAATCTAAGGCTAAGAATAAGGGTAAAGTTAAGGTCCAGTAAATGTGGCGCCCGCCTTAAGGAAGAGAGAGAAGTTAAGGAAGGCGGGCCGTCACAGATTTTAAACGAGTTGAAAATTGGATTTTCTGATCAAGAGAAATAAGTCGAATCTGAGTTAATCAGAGGCGCAACGAAAACTTAAATGGCTAAGTCTTTTGAAGGCTTAATGAGCGAATTAAATGAGTTTAATTCGCGATGGAATCGGCTTGGTTTGGCCGACCAAAGAGGGTGTCCACCCTCTTGGTTTGGCCGGCCATTAAAAAGGAAATAAACCAATTTAATTGGTTTAATTAATAAAATAAATCTAGCGCGATTTGTTTTATAAATTATGGATAAATAAATTTGTATAAAGAAATTTATATAAATAAATTTATAGAAATTTATTTCTTTTTGGGAAATTAAAATAATCCGTGGAGTGGTTTATTTTAATTTTATAAAATCAATTATGAATTCATTTTTCCATTAAAAGAAAATTTTATAAATTTCTTATAAAATTTATTCCATAATTAAAGAAGAGAATAATTTGTTTTATTATAAAGTTAGTTATAATAAAAACTAGGCATAACGGAATTATTCATAAGAAAATTTATAAGATAAATTTCTTATGAAAATTAATTCCGTTAATTCCGTTAAGAGGGAGACTTGGCAAGGGAGATGCTACTATATAAAGGAACCAAAGGCAAGCCCTTAATTGATAATTGAGTTATCAAGAGATTAGTAGCTTCCTCTCTCTCTCTCTTATTCTCTTCTTCCCTCTCGCAAGCTAGGGCCGGCGCCCATCTTCCAAGCTAGGGTCGGCGCCCCTTGTCCAAGCTAGGGCCGGCGCAACCTCAACCTCCCTTGCGGTTGCCGTGAGCCATCAAGAAGAAGGAGAAGCCAACCAAGAAGAAGAAGAAGCGGATCACCTCTCCTTTCTTCCCGGAATTTGGATTCCGATTCTTGGTGGTGAGTTTTCCTATCTTTTCTCTTGAACTTCTAGTTGTGCCTTTAGAGAATCTAGTAGTTCTCGTCGGCACAAAACTCGTGACTTTGCGAAGTCATCCCGGAGAGAACTCGGCGTGGACGCGAATAGAGGCGGAGCTTCCAAGGGACGCTACGGTTGGATCTTGTCCCTTACTTCGAGTTACGAGAGGTACTTAGTAAATTTGTTTACTTTTCCGTAAAGTTTTAATTTATGAATATGTCAACACATCATAAGGTTGCATGCTAGATACGTGGTTGAAATAATTTAGGAAATTATTTTATGCTAATTCTTTCGCTGCACGTAAAAATTTAAAATTTTACGAACCCGTATCCTTGTCAACATGCACCCGGTCCCAACATTAATCTGGGTCGTCCGATTCAAAGCGGTTAGATCTGAGCCATCTGGGACCATCTGAGGCAATCCAAGCTAGGGTTAGGGTAGATCAAGCACTCTGATCAAGATCTGAAGGTTTCATCCCAATCAGAGCTCATTCAACCGTTGGATCAAGCTCGGAGGGCTCTAGACTGTCCATTCAAAGACTAGGTTGATTTGGACCATCCATTGCAAATCTGGAGGATCCGAGCTACCACGAGGCAGATCCTGACCCTTGATCAACATCTGGAAAGTTTGGGTCAGATCGGATGAAGATCAGCTGTTGGATTGAGTTAGAGAAATCTGGGCCGTCCATTGCTAAGTATTTAATCAGATTTTCCACAGCTTCAGCTTTGTCATGTCTTCGCCGCAAGCTTCATTTTCTTCGTAGTTCTTTGTTTTTGCTTCAATTTACTTCAATCCGAGGGCGCGACCACCTCAATTCTTCTATTAGATCGAGTGCTAGGTCATTAGGAAGATCATCCGTGAAGTTTCTAGCCTCAATTTGCCCAAGAAACAGAGCTGAGTGAGGGTTTCCTTAGCTCTGCCGTTTGCTTCCTTTGGATTGGTTGTGCTCCATTTTCATCCACCCGAGCAGTTCAGAGGGGTTCCCTGGAGTGTTTGGATCATCCATAAGCTGCAGCGCAATCGGACACAGCTAAATTGAAGGAATTCGAATGGAAATTTCAGATTTGAGCAAGCTGAGTTGGAATGGATCGCAGATTGAGTTTTTCCATTGATTTGCTGAGCTTAGGGGTTCGAGGCTCACCCTTGCGTGACGAACAAGGAGATCTTGAGCTAATGGAGTGATTGGGGCTTAGGTTTCTTATTGCATTTCGGTTTTTAGCTGTAATTTCATTTCTGCACTCATTTTTAGTTTTAAATCTTGGATTAGCTACTGTAATTTCCATTTTTGAATTGTTTCTGCAGTAGTTAAGTTTCAATTCTGCAGGTAGTTGGCTAATGAGTTCGTTTAGTGCACAATTGTTTCTAATTTTAGTTTAATTCCTGCTTAATTTCTGGCGTATCAAGTTTTGTTTGCGTATCAGTTTTTCCCCTGCATTTTAGGTTGTTTTCTGCCATTTCTGATTTTTGTATCGAGCTAGCTTAGTTTTAATCCTTTGAATTCATTTTGCAGTTTTGTTTCATCTACATAGCTATTGAATATGATTTCTGCACTGGGTTTATTTATTGCGTATCAACTGGGTTCATTCAAGCGTATCAAGGTAGCTCCATGTGTCAACTTTCAATTAATCAACGATGAATTTTGTCTCAGTAAATCTAGTTAGTTTCTGAATTGTGTTTGAACACTAGTTTGGGACAATTGATCTCAGCTACATGTTAGTTTTTGCATTCAATTGGTGTAACGACCCGACCCGTCTACCGGCCCATTTACCGGCCCATTTACCGGTCCTCACGACCGTCGTACCATCGTACCGTCGACCATCGACCGTGCTGTTACTCATACTAGGTCTTCCCACCCCTGGGTGTGGATTTTTGCCTTCCCAGGATTCGAACCCTAGACCCAGGCTTAAATCTAGTTCTTTATGAATCCTGAATACCAATTGAGCTATACAATAAAAAGGCGCATTTTTATTGTAACGACCCGGCCCATTTACCGGTCCTCACGACCGTCGTACCGTCGACCATCGACCGTGTCGTTACTCATACTAGGTCTTCCCACCCCTGGGTGTGGATTTTTGCCTTCCTAGGATTCGAACCCTCCAGGCTTAAATCTAGTTCTTTATGAATCCTGAATACCAATTGAGCGCCTTTTTATTGTAACGATCCGGCCCGTCTACCGGCCCATTTACTGGCCCATTTACCGGTCCTCACGACCGTTGTACCGTCGACCATCGACCGTGCCGTTACTCATACTAGGTCTTCCCACCCCTGGGTGTGGATTTTTGCCTTCCCAGGAATCGAACCCTAGACCCAGGCTTAAATCTATTTCTTTGTGAATCCTGAATACCAATTGAGCTATAGCTCAATTGGTATTCAGGATTCACAAAGAACTAGATTTAAGCCTGTGTCTAGGGTTCGAATCCTGGGAAGGCAAAAATCCACACTCAGGGGTGGGAAGACCTAGTATGAGTAACGGCACGGTCGATGGTCGACGGTACAACGGTACGACGGTCGTGAGGACCGGTAAATGGGCCGGTAACTGGGCCGGTAGACGGGCCGGGTCATTACAATTGGCTGCTGCAATCCTTGCATTCGTTTTCATGAAAGCCTGCATTTCATTTCTGCCTTAAAGTTGTTCTGCACAGCAGTTGGTTTCTGAATTTTTTCTTGTTCTGCACTCATTTGCTCCTGGATTCTGCTCCCAATTTGTTTACCTGACATCCAATTGTTTCACATAAGTATCTTGTTTTATTTGCATCTAATTAGCAGCAAATTTTCCTCCCTGCATTTCTGAAATGCTGCAGTTTTGTGTGTGTCAAATTTCTGCAACGTTTCTGCCTAGATCAGCCCACTTTCTAAATGTCAGTTAGGGTTATTTGGATTTCTTTCTAAGCATGAGTTTATGCATTTGATCTCAACTGATCTTGTGAGTCTCTAATTAAACTTGCACCTGCTTTGATCAGTCTTCAAGTTTCGAAATTTCTTCATAAATTTTTGCAAGTGTTTTTCCTTGATAGCCTAACCATCCAAGCTGAGTAGATCGGCTGTAATTTCTGCAGCTAGTCTCAATCCTTGGCACATAAGTTGTTCTCACCTTGGTATCAAGTTTGTTAAATTGCTTGCATTTTTTATCAAGTGAAATCTTGGCACGGTTTTTGTATCAGTTCGGTTTATGGATTGCTTTTCATTTGGTTTGCCTTGAGCTTGGTCTTGGAAGTAAGTCTATACATTAGTTTCAATCAAAAGTCAGCCGCTGGGTTGCTTCATTGCTTAGCATGTGTTTTGCCCTTGAAATCAGATTGGTTTTCCAAATTGTTTAAATTCCTTTGCTTGATTAGGTTTCTTACTGGTTGAGTCCATGAATTGCCATTACTTGGCTTAAATTGGCTTGGTTAAGTTTCTTCCTTGTCTTTGTGCTTTTATTTCTAATTGAAACCAAACCCACATTTTATCTGAAACCCAAATTATCAACGACACATAAACACGAGCTCGAATCAAACAAAATCTCAACTAGCCCTAGAAAAAATACGACCTGTGGCCCCTTTACTACGTTTTCATACTTTGATTGCAAAAAGGGTTTTCAGCTTTATAAATATCTAAATTTTGAGACCCACATTCGTGACAACCTGTTTTGAGGGCATCAGCCGTCCATTCCAGAGAACGGCTAGATCTGAGCCATCGGTCAACTTCTGGTCAATACGAGTTCAAGATAGAGTCAATCATGACTATAGATCAAGATCTGAATATTTCAGCCAAATCAGAAGTAATCTGACTGTTGGATCAAGCTCAAGATGTTCTAGACCATCCATTCAAGAAAAGGGAAGATCTGGACCATCCACCACTGATCTGGTGAATCCGAGCTGGGGACAGGTAGATCAGGACCATTGATTGAGATCTGTAGAGTTTGGTTCAGATCTAAAGAGATCCGATCGTTGGATGAAGCCAAATTGATCTCAGCCGTCCGTTGCTTCCATCATCATATGGCTGAACCCAAGGCATTGGCTGAACCCAAATGCTAGGTCAAACTCAAGGGCTGAGCTGGGTTAACTCAACTACTGGGCTGAGGCTGATCGAATCCAACGGTTGGGCTGAAGAAATCGAACTAGGGGCTGAGCTATGAATTGCTAGACCGAACCCAAGGCTGGGTTGAACCCAACTACTGAGCGAACCAAACTGGGCTGAACCCAGGGCTGAAGTGAGCTGAACCCAGGTCCGGGCTGAGCTGGAACGGGATCGCACTCGCGAGGGCGAGACAAAAAGGGATCATCCACTCGATCATTTCATCTCGATCGTGAGGGCAATCTTCTTTTTCCGCTGCCATTTCTCCTCTTCTCCTCCGGCCGACGGATCTCCTCCATTATCATCGCCACCGGCCGGACCATCATCACACAGCTAGGGCCCGAGGTTCAAACCCTAGCTGATCTCCATCACCTCTCCCTCTCGCCACTGACCACAAGCTAGGGCTCGGGGTCCGAACCCTAGTCGACCTTCAATCCAACACTCTCTCGGGTTGAGGGAGAGTAGGATTGGGAGGCGATCATCCACATCTTCTCCACCACCTTCCTTCTTCATCCGGACGCAAGGAGGACTGCTCGAAGGGGGTTCCTTCACAGTTTCTTCTCCACTCCACCGCCGCCAGCAGCTCTTCACAATTCTAGCAGTTGTTTACAGCATTAGCAGTTCTTCACATTTCCAGCAGCTCTTCAAAATTCCAACACTTCTTCACAGCATTTTTGTTTCTTCATAGCATTTCTATTTTTTCTTCTTCACAGCAATTGTTTTCCAGCAGTTTTTTTCTTCCTTCGTAGCTTCTTCACAGGGCCAATTGGCAGCAGCTTCATTCCTTTACAGCAATTCAAATTCTTCACAGCTTCAATTCCAGCAGCTTCTCTTCACAACTGGCAGCAATTCCATTTTCCGGCAGCTCCTTCCATTTGCCATCCACATCTTAACAGCCGACACTTAATTTTTGCTTGTTGTTTGTTTCCTTGAGTTGTTATGTGTTGGAAGTTGAATGTTTGTATTAGATGGATCTTCCCCAATTCAAATTACACGTACTTGATGCCATTTAAAACATGTCTATCTTGTGTTTGATTAAATGCCTCTTAGATCAGTTACTTTCAATTGTGATGTTTCTTAGTTAATTAACTCTTGTTTTGTGTTGCTCTTCCCATTGCTTTAAGTTTCATGTCTTCATTTAAATGCATTTAAGTTATATCAGACTAGATTTCTTTAATGCCATAGGTTTTGCTCCATGTCTAGGTTTCATTGATGCCCTATTTCTTGAATGCTTCTTTCATGTTGCCTTTTCTCTTTTCTGCAAGTATAGTTTAGATTATATTAGATTTCCTTACCTGCATTGTCTTTCATTAATTAGAACTAGATTTCATACTTGTTTCGCTGTTTCTTTTCGTAGTCTTAACGTTCAAATCCAAACCCCAGTTTCATATCCAAAATCCAAAAGCAATAACATACGAGCTTAAGGTTTATCATGTATCAACTACATTCGTTGGGAGACGACTTGAGTTACTCTATGCTACATTAGTTTAGAGGAGTTTGATATTTTAATTGTATTTGATATTCGCGGTACGACATGCGGTATATCAAATTTGGCGTCGTTGCCGGGGGAATGTAGTGGTTTTTGATAATTGTATCCTTTGATTCTATTCTTGATTGCTTTATCTTTTGTATACAGTTGCTACCATTTTGTTTGTTTTGTGACAGGACTGCCAGTTCAAAATGTTTTCAACTGAACAATCAGAGATCAAAAGTTCTTTGTTGGAGTTAAAATGTTGGGTTAAGCTGATGGAGTGCCAACAAAGGACAAATGCTTATTCATCTACTTACTAGTAGCCGTGTCAACAATTTCAGCAGCAGAACCAATATTTTCAGCAGCCCCACTCAAATTTTCAACATCCAAATTATCAATTTCAGCAAGGGCAGCCAGAATTTCAATCTTTTCAACAATTTCAGCAGCCCTATTCAGATTTGCAGTAGTACCAAACTTTCAATCAGCCACCACAACAGTTGCAACCACAATTTCAGAATTTTCAGCAAGGGTACAATCCAAATTTTCAACAAAATTTTCAACCATTTCAGCAGTTTCAGCAAAATTTCCAAGATTTTCAACAATCATTCAATTATGATCAGCAAGGATGGCCACATTCACAGCATGTTTATCAGCCACCATTCCCGAATTCTCAGCAAGATTTTCCATCCTCTCAGCCCCAGAATTTTCAGATTTTCAATCAACATTTTTAGCAAGCAGATCAGCCCCAACTATTTGATTTTCAGAATTCACAGTCTACTCATGGTCTTCAGCAGCCTTATGCTACAATTCAAGACCAACAGGAGTTCCACACCAATCAAGGAGGTTTTGAGAATCCTAATGAGAGTGAGTCTCAACAACAAAGACTAGAGGAGATGTTACAACAAATCATACAACAGAAACGTTCACAACAACAAGAGTATGATTCTGCTCTTAAAAATATTGAGAGACGCTGGGACATTTGGTTAGTGAAATGGAACAAAGGCAAGCCCAAGGATCAGGACAATTACCTTCTCAGGCCACTTTTAATTCTGAGGGGCATGTAGAGGATCCTCCTAGCATTAGCATGGATATTTCAATGAAGTTGTTGAGGCAGAGTTTATCGCCGATGATGTTTCACTTGACATAGTAGGAGGAGATTTTAGCTCAGATAAGGTTGAAGATGCAGTAGAGACAGAGGCATTGGAGGAGATGGATGGAAAAGCTTGTGACAACCTTGGACTTGATTCTGAAGCACTACAGGACCCTTCTCATTTTTTATTTTGTGATGATATTGTTATTGATGGTCCTAATTTTTCTAATATGGCTGTTGCAGATATGGTTGATAAAGAATGCGTTGCAGATAAATCTATAGGCGTAGGAGATTGCACTGAGCCCCAGGGACCACCACCATTGACTGGTACACTAGAAGATTCAGAAGATCAACATGGAAGTGTAGGGACTTGCATAGTGAAAGCAAGAACCCAAGAATCACCTGTTTCAGTTGAATGTCCACCAGAACTTGAGCCTGAGATGGAACCTGTACTTGACCGGGAGGAAGCTATAATTACATCTACTCTTGTAGAACCTCTAGGTATTCTTCAGCACGATCAGGTAAATATTCCTCCTATTTCTTTTGAAGATTGCATTGAGGTACCTCAAACTGATTTTATTATTTGTGATACACTTATGGATACATCTTTTATAGAATTTGATTGTGAAAAATTCATAGAGGTACCTAGTGTTGAGTTTGTGGAATGTAAAGCATGTTGTGATACATCTCATGTAATTGCTGATTGTGAAAAATTCGTAGAGGTGCCTAAAACTGATTGTGTTCATTGTGATGAATTTAGTGACATATCTTCTGTAGATATTGTTTGTGAAAAACCTGTAGAGGCACCTAAAATTGATTTTGTTGAATGTGGTGAATTACTTGGTACATCTTTTGTAGATATGGATTGCGAAGAATTCTTAGAGGTGCCTAAAATTGATGTTGTATGTTGTGATGAATTTATTGACACATCTTCTGTAGAAATTGTTTGTGAAAAACCTGTAGAGGCACCTAAAATTGATTCTGTTGATTGTGGTGAATGTTTGGACACACCTAGTGTTGAGTTTGCTTGTTGTGATGATATTCTTGATACATCCTTTGTGGAAAATAATTGTGAAAATTGCATAGAGGTACCCAATGTTGATTTTATTGGTTGTGATGCATGTCTTGATACATCATATTTAGAAATTGATTGTGAAAAATTCATGGAGGTACCTAGTGTTGATTTTATTGGTACTGATGAATTACTTGACACATCCTATGCAGATATTGACGGTGAAAAACTAATAGAGGTACCCAAGACAGATTTCATTGGATGTGATGCATACCTCCATTCTTTTTATATAGAGATTGATGGTATTACACTTCTTTCTTACCCTGCACGCTTGAGAGATGTATTACATGATTTTGCAGGGTCCTGAAGACTTCTGGAGTGGGTGCTCCATCTGAACAGACTCCAACCTCCTAGAAGGACTTCCAAAAAGCATCAAGAGGGAGGAGTTGCTTTTATTTTGACTAGTAGCACTTCACCTCTAAAGTGGATTTTATACCTGAATCGCCTTCGACCACCGGAAGATGCTTGTGCAAAATTAATAAGGGAGAAATATATCCATTACGAGGTTGATTACATGAGGATAGTTCTCCTAAGATGGATGCTACGTGCTCTCTACCCTACTTGAAGGGGAGTTATTTTCTTCTTCCTCTCCTATTTCATTGTAAATATCACTTCCATGTTTTCAAGTAGTAATTTTTCTTTTCAAATGAGTTCTTGCTAATAAATGTTTGCGTAGAGTAGAATGCATAAAAGTCATTGTAGATATCATGTTAGTCATTTGACATTTTATTTCTTGCGTGACTAGAAATAAATATATTCATCTAGATTTCCTTATATCATTTTAGAGTCTCTTGAAAGCAAATTAAATTTGGTTGTTAAAACTTAGGATTTGAGCCATTGGATGAAAATTCTTGGTTGCTTGAGTACTTCTTAGTATTGGATTCTAAATTGATGAATTGAGATAAATTCTTTTTACCTAGTGAGGAATTGGCCAAATTTTTTTGATACACACATGTGATTGTACTCTAGAACTTGCTTAGGTTCTTTCAAAGCTATATTTCTATAATTGGACAACATTTATAGAGGTAAATCACTTTGTTTCTTTTCTTATATCATTTTTGCAATTTCCTTGTTGATACACTCTTATTCCATATTTCCTTTCCCTCTTTTTCATGTTCATCATAATATTTTGCATGGATTTGGATACCTTAATGTTTCTTAATGTTATTTTGCCCGAGACGGACAAAAATTTAAGTGTGGGGGAGGAATGCAAGCATACTATCAAATTTTGAGACAATTGAAGAAATTTTTGACAACCAACAAGCAAAAATGTGCCAAGTGGGTTACAAGAGCTAAAAGTGTATAAGTGGAGCTCTTAGTTCTCAATTATCATGAAAAGCTCCAAGTTATGAAGATGTGAAGCTATGGAGTAGCTGAATCATTGAAAAAAAAACAAACAGAGAAGTTGAAAACAGAAGAAAAGAAAAGGAAAAGAAAAGAAAAATATGAAGTGGAAATCAAGGTTACATTTTGAATTTGAAGTTGTGAACGAGGACGGAATTCATTAGAGGTCATCAAAAGAGGGCAAAGGGCATTGGAATGCGTTTTTGAGTGTCCAAGTCTTCCACTTTCTAAACTTTTTCCATTTTTTCTTATTTTGTCATATTACTTCTCCATATTTTTTTATCATGTCATATTTCTTTTCTATGTTTCCTTTTTATATCACATTTCTTTACTTCCTTTATTATAATTTCATTGAACTTTCACATCATTTCTATCATTTCATATATCTTCTTTAAATGTTCTAATAAAGCTTTTGTAGATGTGAATCCGAATCATGAATAATGGTGGAGAGTAGATAACAAGCAAGCCTATGGTAGTGCAAAAAGCATATGTGTTTGAGTGAGCTCCACTTTCATCATGAACTTAAAAACTCAAGAAGAGAGCTACCAAAACTTTTCTTGAAAGGCTTAGTGAGTTAAATTCATCTCAATGAATCATGAAGGATGAAAATGCAAAGTTGTTGATTTAAGGACAAGTCTCTAGTCCATTGAGCTTAGATTTTTGAGAATTGACAACCTTAGGTAATTTTCTTTCAATTGATTCTAACTATGATTGAGAATAATCTAGGGGGATACATCCTTAGTTTACTAGTTAGCTTGTGCGAGACTCCCAAGAGTAAGTGTGAGGGAGTTGATAACCACCATTTTGTTGATTATTTTAGGCTCTAAAATCCATGTTTGATTCACATTTTATATGCATAAGTTTGCAATTGTATTAGGTTTCATGTATTTCCTCTATGTTGGCTTTTAATTCAAATCTTTGTATATTTGGGATATTGTTTGACACTAAATTTGAATATCATTTTGTAGGCTTCAAATGATCATGGACCTAGATCAAATCGGGTCAGACTTGAGTCAGCATTAGACCCAGATCAAAGGGATCAAGCATCGGATTAATAGGAGTCGTCCATTCCAGAGAACGACTAGATCTGAGCCATCGGTCAACTTTTGGTCAATCCGAGTTCAAGATAGAGTCAATCATGACCATAGATCAAGATCTGAAAATTTCAGCCAAATCAGATGTAATCTGACTGTTGGATCAAGCTCAAGATGTTCTAGACCATCCATTCAAGAAAAGGGAAGATCTGGACCATCCGCCACTGATCTGGTGAATCCGAGCTAGGGACAGGTAGATCAGGACCATTGATTGGGATCTATGGAATTTGGTTCAGATCTGGAGAGATCCGACCGTTGGATGAAGCCAAATTGATCTCAGCCATCCGTTGCTTCCATCATCATATGGCTGAAACCCAAGGCATTGGCTGAACCCAAATGCTGGGTCAAACTCAAGGGCTGAGCTGGGTTAACTCAACTGCTGGGCTGAGGCTGATTGAATCCAACGGTTGGGCTGAAGAAATCGAACCAAGGGCTGAGCTGTGAATTGCTGGACCGAACCCAAGGCTGGGTTAAACCCAACTGCTGAGCGGAACCAAACTGGGCTGAACCCAGGGCTGAAGTGAGCTGAACCCAGGTCTGGGCTGAGCTGGAACGGGATCACACTCGTGAGGGCGAGACAAAAAGGGATCATCCACTCGATCATTTCATCTCGATCGCGAGGGCAATCTTCTTTTTCCGCTGCCATTTCTCCTCTTCTCCTCCGGCCGGCGGATCTCCTCCATTTTCATCGCCGCCGGCCGGACCATCATCGCACAGCTAGGGCCCGGGGTTCGAACCCTAGCTGATCTCCATTTCCTCTCCACCTCTCCATCTCGCCGCTGACCACAAGCTAGGGCTCGGGGTCCGAACCCTAGTCGACCTTCAATCCAACACTCTCTCGGGTTGAGGGAGAGCAGGATTGGGAGGCGATCATCCACATCTTCTCCACCACCTTCCTTCTTCATCCGGATGCAAGGAGGATTGCTCGAAGGGGGTTCCTTCACAGTTTCTTCTCCACTCCACCGCCGCCAGCAGCTCTTCACAATTCCAGCAGTTGTTTACAGCATTAGTAGTTCTTCACATTTCCAGCAGCTCTTCAAAATTCCAGCACTTCTTCACTGCATTTTTGTTTCTTCATAGCATTTCTATTTTTTCTTCTTCACAGCAATTGTTTTCCAGCAGTTTTTTTCTTCCTTCGCAGCTTCTTCACAGGGCCAATTGGCAGCAGCTTCATTCCTTTACAGCAATTCAAATTCTTCACAGCTTCAATTCCAGCAGCTTCTCTTCACAACTGGCAGCAATTCCATTTTTAGGCAGCTCCTTCCATTTACCATCCACATCTTAACAACCGACACTTAATTTTTGCTTGTTGTTTGTTTCCTTGAGTTGTTATGTGTTGGAAGTTGAATGATTGTATTAGATGGATCTTCTCCAATTCAAATTGCACGTACTTGAAGCCATTTAAAACATGTCTATCTTGTGTTTGATTAAATGCCTCTTAGATCAGTTACTTTCAATTGTGATGTTTCTTAGTTGATTAACTCTTGTTTTGTGTTGCTCTTCCCATTGCTTTAAGTTTCATGTCTTCATTTAAATGCATTTAAGTTTGATCAGACTAGATTTCTTTAATGACATAGGTTTTGCTCCATGTCTAGGTTTCATTGATGCCCTATTTCTTGAATGCTTCTTTCATGTTGCCTTTTCTCTTTTCTACAAGTATAGTTTAGATTAGATTAGATTTCCTTACTTGCATTATCTTTCATTAATTAGAACTAGATTTCATACTTATTTCGCTATTTCTTTTCGTAGTCTTAACGTTCAAATCCAAACCCCAGTTTCATATCCAAAATCTAAAAGCAATAACATACGAGCTTAAGGTTTATCATGTATCAACTACATTCGTTGGGAGACGACTCGAGTTACTCTATGCTACATTAGTTTAGAGGAGTTCGATATTTTAATTGTATTTGATATTTACGGTACGACACGCGGTATATCAAGGAGTTTCATCTTCGAACCACGTAAATTGGTGTGTCGTTCTTAGTTGTTAGTTTTTATTGTTTTAGTTTTTGTTATTCCGCTTGCGCATTAACAACTTGTAAAAAGAAAATCGAATCAAAAGCTATTCACCCCCTCTAGCTTGACGCAAAGGTCCTAACATAAAGGATAGGAAAGATAGAAAACCAAGGGTTTTCTCATCCTCCTTCTTCCCTGCCGAAAAACAAAGACAAAGGAGACTAGGGTTCTTGCCAAGAGGAACTAGGGTTTCTCTCCTAGTGCCAAGGGTTGGCGAATCGTGCAAGGATGAGGATCCTACGTTCGGTATAGTGAGTTCTAAGCATAAGGATCTAAGTAGATCACTCACCTGCAGTAAAAGTAGTTCTCGAATGATTTCTAAATATGATTCTAAGTCTTTTTGGTGGTTGTGATCTTAGTATAGCAAGACCAAGGTCTTGATTTACCCCAAAATAAGTTTTGGGATTATGGCATACAAGGTGTTCGATAAAAGTTCTGAGTAAGACCGAGGTCTTACTAAATTCTAGAACGAGTTCTAGGACTAAGCTTTTATGTAAGTACAAGACCAAGGTCTTGATATGTTTCAAACAAGTTTTGGGAACATTACTTTTTAAGTGCAAAAGATATGCTATATTATGCATTTTAAATACAAGCATGAGTACAAGTTTAAGTATATTACTTTGAAAGACCATGGCCTTTTGGCATGTACCGGGCCAAGGCCAACAAGATCTAGGCAAACCTAGTAGATGCTCAGTAGGGTTCGATGGCTAGCTATCCCGAAACCTATTAGGGATGCACGCATTGGTACTATGTCGGGCCCAAGAAAGGATGTTTATTATTTTAATGTATAAGAATGTATAAGTTTCAAGTTTTCAAAAGCAAGCATTTGTTCAAGCATGTTAAGCATTTTACATTTCAAGCAAAGATTTTAAATGCAAACATTTGTTACAAATGTATTCATGAGCATATTCATGTTGTTGGTGGCGGAAGCACCAAAGTCAAACCTGTGTTTTGATAATGGCAAAGGGTTCAGAAGTTAAGGTTTTATTGTGATCTAACAATACTACTCAAGTGTGCAGGAAAAGTCCTAGGTATACCAGGCATGAAGTCCTATTTTTAAGAATTGGGCAATAAGTCCTGGCCGCAGGCTGGGCACCTAAGTCCTGACATAAGGTTGGACAATAAGTCCTAACATAAGGTTGGGCAATAAGTCCTGGTCGTAGACTGGGCACCTAAGACCTGGTGAGTGAAGCTGGGCAATAAGTCCTGGTCGTGGACTGGGCACTGAAAACCTGATGAGTGAAGCTGGGCAATAAGTCCTGGTCGCGGACTGGGCACGAAGACCTGATCCGAGGGATTGGGCAAAAGTCCAACCGAAGGAGTCGGTCGGCAAAAAAGGTAAACTCTCATGAGAGGAGTAGGTGAGGGCGCGTTCCCGTAGGAGGGAACATTAGGCGTCGGTTCGACCTAGGCTTCCATTTCGGAAGCGCAAAGTTAGAACCAAGATAGCTCAGGCTGTTAAACTATGCTTAACATATATTATTTATATGTTATTTGTGTTTTAGAACTAACGATGGTTGCAGGAACAAAGGGATGGAAGTTTTTGCTCCCAGACGCCTGTTTGATCAGGTGCCTGTGTTGATACAGGCGTCCCAGACAAGGGTGTTTCCAGGCGCAATCGAAGCAAGCCTCCAGAACAGCATATGAGGCACTTGTGTTCATACAGGCGCCCCAGTCAGCTCAGGCGCCCCAGATGAAGGGATAAGCGTTGGCCAAGTCTGCGGATTGAGGTTCGCGCTGAATGGGCCATGTGTCAGGCGCCCCCTTCAACACAGGCGCCCTAGCATTGACTATATAAAGGGGTTCACCCCCTTGGCTTTAGACATAACTTCTTTCTACGAATTCTTTCTAGCGCTTTGCTCGAAACGCTCTGTGCTTAAGACTCAAGCGCCAATGACGACCCGCGGCTCCGATATTCAATTTTCTCCGTTCGTTGATATAACTTTTTTGTATTAAGTGCTGTATTTTAATTCTATATTCGAGCTTCAAATTATAATAATTTTACGCAATATAGAATTGCCCATCGTAAACGGTCAAGGACCGTGGGCCTTAGAGTAGGAGCTGACTGCGACTCCGAACCAAGTAAAAACAAAAGTGTTAGCATTGATTTATTTTTCCGCTACGCAAATTACTCTAAGTATTCCGAAAATTTGTCGATCGATATTCACCCCCTCTATTGATTCTAACCGATCCCACAAGTGGTATCAGAGCGGGTGGCTCAAATCTGGTGCAACCACCAGTTGAGCATTTTTTTAGATTTTTCGAATTTTAAATATTTTTTGTTCGTAATTTTTTTGTTAATCGAGGTTGGTGCAACACCACTCGATTTTTTTATTATTACTATTTTTCCCGCACTACTAATCCAAGACTTAGTCTTGGAACAAGTTTTTTTTTATAATTTTCTTTTCATTTTAATTAAATGGCCATGCAAGAGGGATACAACACCGCCAGACCACCTATCTTCAGCGGAGAAGATTTCTCCTATTGGAAGGGTAGGATGGAGGTCCACCTGAAAACTCAGGTGGACATGTGGATCATCATCCAGTTTGGACTGGAGATACCTAAAAATGCACAAGCCGTGGTGCAACACTACACTAAGTGGGACGGTCCACTAAAAAAGATGATCGAGGCTGACGCTAAAGCTACACAAACACTACAATGCGAACTGACGAAAGAGGAGCTGAACCGTGTCAGACCCTTCAATAGTGTGAAGGAGCTCTGGAACAAGCTGATTGAACTACACAAAGGTACGTCTGATACGCGGATCAGCAAAAGGGATCTATTACTCAACAGACTCTACACGATAAAGATGCATGACGGTGAAACTGCAGCACAGCTCCACGCAACAATCTAGGAGCTGATGAACAGGCTGCACACCATAGGTCACAAGGTCGAAAATCGTGACCTAATAAGGTATACCTTAAACTCATTCCCGAGAAACACACTGTGGGCATCTATGGTGGATGCCTACAAGGTTTCTAGGAATCTTTCTGAAATAAAATTAGATGAATTGTTTTTTGAGTTAGAATTATATGAACAAACTAATACTGCATTGGTCGAGAAGAGTATTGTGTTTGTTGCAGGTAAAACTCAAGGAAGATCTTAGAAGAAGAAGGCTCTTCAAGCCACAAGGGACGAGTCATCCTCCGAAGAAGAAGAAGAAGCTCCGCACTCAAATCTCCTCGCTTTGACCGCCTTAGAAAACATCGACTCCGGAACGAAATCAGAACCGGACGAGGACGTCAGCACCGGAAAACTCTCAATCTTGGAGGACGGACAAATCATGGTAAGAGGTTATCCAGAATCTGAACTGTATGATTTAATTTCTTACTTGTCACGAAAATTGGCAAAAGCCAACATCCAGGTTGAAACCCTCCGACAAGAAGTCAAACTCCTGAAGGAGGAAGTCAACTCGAGTTCCTTGACCGAACCAGTTCAAGAAGGAAACTCAACTCAAGTTCAAAAGCTTGAGGAAGAGAATTCCTTCTTGAAAACTCAAGTCAAGGAACTCAGAGTTGCCTCAGAACGATTCACTTCGGGTTCCAAGAATCTTGACATGATTCTTGGAAAACAGAAGGTTGTTCTAAATCGATCCGGACTAGGCTATCGAACCAAATCGCGACAACAACCTTACTATTCTGTATTGAACCAACCTAGAACTCGAGTCCAAGCATGGGTCCCAAAGTTATGTTTGAATAAACTAGTTAGACCAAACCAATATAGGATCCCCAAGGACAAGATTCACATCTTGCCTAACCCTTATCGAGGCTTCAGTCTAGTGGGAGCCAATATAAAAACCATCTTTATAATTAGATGATTTTCTTTTACTTGCTTGTTGCTTGTTTATTTTTGCAATTTCTTTATTATGCTTAGATTTAGGGATGGTTAGTTTAAGGACAAAAGATTTACTTAAAATTTGAACAACATAGTATTAGGTGGAGGTGAGATGATAGTACGTTAGGGAAGCCTTTCTAATAAGGTCAAGTAAGGTAAGGCGTACCCTACTTGGTCTGTTTAGTTTAGTGGAACTAGCTGAAGCTACCGATCCAAAACCCAAGCTAATTAGACCAGAATTTTTCAAGAAGTAATTTGAAAATGAACTTTCGATAAAAGGCTTTGTCAAGGAAAGGATTGTTGCTCCAATAAGGCTACGGCCAAAGAAGGCCTTTGTGCCTCGCCAAGACCTGGAAGCCAATTATCGAAACTCAAATTCAATTTACGATTTGATAAATTTGAATCTAACACAAATTTTAATTAAATCCTAGATTCAACATCTTTTCAAAATTAATAATTTTAACTCTACAATTTTTTCAAAATTAATTCAACATTTTCAAAATTAATTGCCTTTCAAAAATTAAATATTTTTTCTTATATTGAAAACCTGTCTCACAAAAACCCATAAGCTCAACATGTTTGATAACATTAGATGTGGGTGAGACAGACTAGGTAGTGAAATTCAATTTAATCTATCCCTACCTCTACATAATTGGATCCAAATCAAACATACATTATGTGTAGGAACATAAAGATTTGGACCAGTGGATGTTGGATAGTGGATGCTCCAGATACATGACTAGGGATAAATTAAAGTTCACCAAAATCAAGTTCAAAAACCTAGACTCAGTAGCATTTGGCAACAATGCTACACTTAAAGTAATTGGGGTCAGGTAACATTGAACTTAACTCAGATTTTATCATTAAGAAGGTATTATTGGTTGAAAGTTTCAAATTCAATTTTCTTAGCATTAGCCAACTCTGTGATACTGGTTATGTTGTTACCTTCACCAACTCGGACTGCCTTATTAGAAATCTACAAGACTCATAGATAACACTTAAGGGTAGTAGGAAAAATAATGTTTACACTATTAATCTACCCGTAGTATCCTAATGTTTTCTGACTCAATTAGAAGAAACTATCCTTTAGCATAGGAGACTAGGCCACACTCATACCAAACTAATTTTAAAAATAACTCAACTTGGATTAATTAAAGGTGTACCTAAAATTAAGAACTTTGGCAATACAATCTGTAATTCATGTCAAGGCAAACATACCAAGTCAACTCATAAACCAACCCAATCAGACTTAACCCAAACCACACTTGAGCTCCTACACCTTGACCTATTTGATTCACATGGTGCCAAGTCACTAAGCGGGAATCGGAGCTGCTAGTAATCATTGACGATTATTCTAGATTTACCTGGGTTAGGTTCCTAATGACTAATGATGAAACTTTTAACTCATTTAATAATTTGTGCAAAATGATTGAAAATCAAAATGACACAAAAATTAAAAGACTTAGAAGTGATCATGGGGGAGAGTTTGAAAATCAAAAATTTGAGGAATTCTGTAAAATTAATGGGTATGTCCATGAGTTTTCATGTCCTAGAACTCCCCAACAAAATGAGATAGTTGAGAGAAAGAATAGAACCCTTCAGGAAGCTGCTAGGACCATACTCAATGAATATAATCTAACCAATCAATTCTGGGTAGAAGCGGTAAATACAGCGTATTACATTCAAAATAGGGTCTTAATTAATAGAAGACACAATAAGACACCCTATGAACTTTATTATCATAGAATACCTAATTTACTGTTGGGACTGGGTGCATGTCGACAAGAATATGGGTTCGTAAAACTTTAAATTTTTACGTGCAGCGGAAGAATTAGCATAAAATAATTTCACAAATTATTTTAACCACGTATCTAGCATGCGACCTTATGATGTGTGGACATGATCATAATTTAAAAACTTTTGCGAAAAAGTAAACTAATTTACTTTGTACCTCACGTAACTCGAAGAAAGGGACGAGATCCAACCGTAGCGTCCCTTGGAAGCTCCGCCTCTATTCGCGTCCACGCCGAGTTCTCTTCGGGATGACTTCGCAAAGTCACGAGTTTTGTGCCGACGAGAACTACTAGATTCTCGGAAGGCACAACTAGAACAACAAGAGAAAAGAATGGAAACTAACCAAAAGGAAACGAAATCTAAATTCCCGGAAGGAGGGAGATCCGATCCGCTTCTTCTTCTTCTTGGTTGGCTTCTCCTTGGTGTTGTTGGCTCACGGCAACCACTTGGAGAAGATGGAGTGCCACCCTAGGGTTTGCAAAGGGGCGCCGGCCCTAAGATGCCCTAAGGGGCGCCGGCCCTAAGGGGGAAGAGAGAAGAGAGAATAAGAGAGAGAGGGAGAGAAATAAATCTCTTGATAGCTCTATCGATTAAGAATCCAAGGCTTGCCTTTGGTTCCCTTTTATAGTGCCCTCTCCCTTGCCAAGTCTCTCCTATAACGGAATTAACGAAATTAGTTATCATAAGAAATTTATCTTATAAAATTTCTTATGACTTATTCCGTTATGCCTAGTTTTATTATAACCAACTTTATAATAAAACAAATTCTCTTAACGGAATTTTCATTACAAATTTATCCTATAAATTCTCTTATGAATTATTCCGTTTAAATCAAGTTTTATTATAACTAACTTTATAATAAAACAAATATATCTCTCCTTTTATTATGGAATAAATTTTATAAGAAATTTATAAACTTTCTTTTTATGAAAAAATCAATTCATAATTGATTTTATACAATTAAAATAATCATTCCATGGATCATTTTAATTTCCATAAAAGAATAAATTTCTATAAATTTATATAAATTTCTTTATACAAAAATTTATTTATCCATAATTTATAAAACAAATCGCGCTAGATTTATTTTATTAATTAAACCAATTGGTTTATCCCCCTTTTAATGGCCGGCCAAACCAAGAGGGTGGACACCCTCTTTGGCCGGCCAAACCGAGCCGATCCCATCTCGAATTAAACTCATTTAATTCGCCCAATAAGCCTTCAAAAGACTTAGTCATTTTAGCTTCCATTGCGCCTCTGATAAATTCAGATTCGACTTAATTCTCTTGATTGGAAAATCCAATTTTCAACTCGTTTTAAATCCCTCGGATTACTCGTAGTGCGTGTGACTAAATAGGCTTTCGATTTATGTTGGCTGTCTATAATCAACTAATTATAGAACGATCATGAGTGGCACCTAGTAGTACATCATGACCCCCAATTAATCGAAAGATCAACGGTTTGACCTCAGAAGTAATTACGAAACCCTTCAACAGCTCTAATGAATTGTGCCCCATTCCCTTCACCATCTTATACCCACTTGGTTCAGGACACGGTCTATTTGTGTCAGTCCCCACTAGGCTGACTACGTCACACCTAGCCCAAGTAGTGTCTTTCTCGTCCTTTGGATTTCTAATTATTCTCATGTATTTAAGAGACTCGCACTCTAAACATGATATGCTCTGGCCAGAGGCTTTGAGTAACAAGCCGACGATAGGCCTGGCTATACATCTCCTCGCAAGGAGTGGTGAATCCTTTGTAGGCTGTTCAAACATCTTCGGGCACTTCGGCTTATACCCAATCATCCTGGGTTCACACCTCCTTGGAGATGCTTCCTTAAGATGTTAAAGTATAAGTCTCCATGACCAAGATGACTTGAACACTGCAAGTCAAAGGAACATCGCACTTAAGCTGCAGTAAGAACTTCATTGACATATCTGTATAGATTACCATATGAAGTTTTACAGCTAGTCACTCAAATGAACTAGTTCCCTTAACAGAATTGATAGTGTCCGTATTTATCAATTCATCGACTAGGGACATTTTCAATACTTCACAATTGCACATTTAGAGATAATCACTAGTTGTGATCCCATCACAAATTCTCTTATGCTGTGAATTGTATTGCGGACATTCAGTAGATGAGTTTAAGATCCCAATCAAATACACAAACATGTATACTCAAATAGTGAATTATCATTTATTAATATAAATGTTTACAATCGTAAGGCGATTGCCTTAGGACACTTCTCTCATATAACTAACAAACTCCCACTTGGCCTAATGCCAATCGCTACGGTATCCAATACCACAGGCTCTAACATGACCCTCAAACTTGTTCTGAAGCAAGGCCTTAGTTAAAGGATCCGCTAAATTCCTTTCAGTGGGAATTTTCTCAATTGTATGTCATTCCTACTTATAATCTCTCTGATCAGATGATAGCGGCGAAGCACGTGTTTGGATCGCTGATGAGACCTTGGTTCCTTTGCTTGTGCAATAGCTCCATTGTTGTCGCAGTAAACCGGCACTGCTTCATCAATGGTTGGAACCACGCCAAGTTCAGAGACAAACTTCTTGATCCAGACTGCTTCTTTTGCTGCTTCCGAAGCTGCGATATATTCCGCTTCCGTGGTAGAATCCGCTACGGTGTCTTGTTTGGAACTTTTCCAACTTACTGCGCCTCCATTCAAAGTAAATACGTATCCAGACTGAGATTTGGAGTCATCCTTATCTGTCTGGAAACTGGCATCCGTATACCCACGTATTACCATATCTCCTTCTCCATATATTAGGAACACATCCTTAGTTCTTCTTAAGTACTTAAGGATTGTCTTGACAGCCGCCCAATGATCCGACTGGTATCTGCTTGTGACGCTCAAAGCATACGATACATCGGGCCTTGTACATAACATAGCATACATGATAGATCCTATCGCGGATGCATAGGGAATCTTATTCATGCAAATCCTCTCGTCTTCTGTGCGCGGACACATAGACTTTGAAAGGTTGATCCCATGCCTGATGGGAAGGTAACCTTTCTTGGATTCCGACATGCTAAACCTTTTTAGCACTCGGTCTATATACGTAGACTGCGAAAGACCAAGCAACCGTTTTGATCTATCTCTATAGATTCTAATCCCAAGGATATAGGTTGCTTCTCCTAGGTCTTTCATGGAGAAAGTTTTGGACAACCAAATTTTAATAGTCTGTAAGACTGATATATCGTTTCCTATAAGTAATATGTCATCGACATATAATACTAGGAATACGACTGCACTCCCACTAACCTTCTTGTACACACAAGGTTCGTCAGGATTTTGTGAGAAATCAAACTCTTTGATTGTCTCATCAAAACGGATGTTCCAGCTCCTAGATGCTTGCTTTAGTCCATATATGGATCTTCGAAGCTTGCATACTTTGGTTTTATCAACCGATGTGAAACCTTCAGGTTGTATCATGTATACGTCCTCAAGCAGGTTTCCATTAAGGAAAGCCGTTTTCACATCCATTTGCCATATCTCATAATCATAATGAGCTGCTATGGCTAGGAGCATCCGAATGGATTTAAGCATAGCTACTGGCGAATAGGTTTCGTCATAATCAATTCCTTGTTTCTGACGATATCCTTTTGCCACTAATCTAGCCTTAAAGGTAACAACATTACCTTCCATGTCGGTTTTCTTCTTGAAAACCCACTTGCACCCTATGGGCTTAATCCCTTCAGGTGGGTTAACAAGTCCCATACTTGATTTTCGTACATGGAATCCATTTCCGACTTCATGGCTTCAAGCCATTTGTCCCTTTCTGAATTTTTCAGAACATCTTCATAACTGATAGGTTCGTCATCGCTTATGAGTAACACGTCATTCGATTCGCTTATAAGAAATCCGTATCTCTCTGGAATATTGCGTGTCCTATCAGATCTACGAAGAGGTGGTGTTGTTTTAGGTTCAACTGATAGCTCATCATTATGAGGTATTGGTTGTGGGTCTAGACTGGGTGTCTCTGTAATGTCTATTGGAGTTTCTTGAACTTCATCAAGTTCAATGCCACTCCCACTGTTTTCTTGTAAAAGAAATTCTTTTTCTAGAAATACAGCATGCCTTGAAACAAACACCTTTTGTTCCAAGGGATGATAGAATTGGTAACCCTTCATTTCCTTAGGGTATCCAATAAATAGACATTTATCAGACTTAGCATCCAATTTGTCTGATATAGTCCGCTTCACATAAGCAGGACAACCCATATCTTAAGGTGAGTTAGGTGAGGTTTCTTACTATTCCATATCTCATATGGAGTAGTAGAGACTACCTTGGTCGGGACTCTGTTTAGCAAGTAAACAGCTGTCTTAAGTGCATAGCCCCAAAAGGATTTTGGAAGAGTTGCATGATTCATCATCGACCAAACCATGTCCATCAAGGTTCGGTTGCGCCTCTCAGATACACCATTATGCTGTGGTGTATACGGCGGAGTCCATTGGGACAGTATCCCATTGTCCCTAAGATAATCTTGAAACTCTTGACTTAAGTATTCACCACCCCGATCGGATCGAAGTATCTTAATACTTTTGCCAAGTTGTTTCTCTACTTCATTTCTGAACTCTTTGAATTTCTCAAAGGCTTCAGATTTGTATTTCATCAAGAACACATACCCGAATCGTGAGTGATCATCGATAAAGGTGATGAAGTAGCTATAGCCTCCTTGTGCAAGAGTTGACATTGGTCCACATACATCAGTATGTATCAGACCAAGCAATTCTTCCACTGGATTACCTTTTCCGGAGAAGGGTAATTTGGTCATCTTGCCTTTTAAGCATGATTCGCATGTATCAAATGAACCAGGTTCAAATGATTCCAGAATTCCACATCGGTGTAATTCGGTCATGCATTTCTTACTTACATGGCCAAGACGACAATGCCAAGTGTAGAAGTCTATTCGATTATCTATTCTAGCACGTTTGTTGCTAACTTCGATATTGAAAACGTCACTGGATAAATCTAACGTATAGATGTCATTGCACAAAGTTCCATTCCCATAAAGAACGCCATTTAAAGTTATGTAACAACAATTGTTACTAAAAGTTAAATGATAACCCTTTTCATTCAAGCATGAAATAGATACAATGTTCTTTATTAACGAAGGAACGAAATAACAATTATCCAATTCTAAGACACGTCCAGTGGGGAGCTTTAGCAAATATGTTCCGATGGCAACAGCAGCAATCTTTGCTCCGTTTCCAACTCGCAAATTTGCTTCTCCTTTGACGAGTCTTCTTCTATTCCTTAGCCCCAGTATGTCATTACATATATGTGAGCTACACCCAGTATCAAGTACCCAAGTGTTTGAGGAAATAGAGTGACATTCAATAACAAAGATACTTGAAGAGGATGGGGCATCGGATGCCTTCTCTTTCAAGGACTCAAGATAAATCTTGCAGTTTCTTCGCAAGTGACCCTCTTTGCCACAGTGATGGCAAGTGCCTTTTAGGGTATTTTCAGTCTTTTTGGCCTTTTTCTCCTTTCCCTTATTCTGTTCTTTGGCCTTCCTCTTAGAACTTTTCTTCGAGGAACCAACTAACAGTACCGTCTTTAGATCCTGCTTCACAGAAGGCTTTAAAGTCCATATATTGAATACTAAGGACTACCTAGGTAAGTTCCAATCAAAATCAACCCCAGGGACTTTCTTAGGATATTCAACAACTAGTAGAGCCTACAAGGTTTACAACAGACAAACACATAAAATTGAGGAAACTACCAACTTAATCTTTGATGAAGAAGTTGAACCAAAATCTGACAATCAAAATCTAAACAAGTCAAATCTTGATCAAGAAGATAATGAACTATCAATTGAACCAACTACTGAGGTATCAACTGAACCAATAACTGAACCTGTTGGATCAGAGAAAATGATAGAGGGGGGGGGTGAATATCGTCAACAAATTTTCGGACAGTTAAAAAATATACGCAGCGAAAAATGATAAAGTGCACGAGAACACAAGTCGATTTTTTACTTGGTTCGGAGTCGCGGTCGGCTCCTACTCCAAGGCTCACTGTCCTTGACCATTTACTTTGGGCAATTCTATATTCGGAAAGATTATTATAGATTGATAGTACATATATAGAATTTGAAAACTAAATCACAACACTTTCGTAAATTGAAACTTTATCGACGCCCGAGATGGATCGAATTTCGGAGCAGAGGGTCGTCGTCGGCGCTGAAATCTCGAAATGGAACTTTTTCGGAGCGCAGCGTGTGAGCGAAAGTGTTTGGAGCATTGGAAAGAATGGATATTGAAGCCTTGGGGGTGAGCCCCCTTTTATAGTGCTTATACGGGCGCCTGTGACGTTGGGGGCGCCTAACACGTGCCCTTCCCTACGCGAATCCTTATCCGCGGGCTCGGTCAGCGCTTATCCACCTCCACTTAGGCGCCTGAGCTGATGGGGTCGCCCGTGACCTCACGGGCGCCTGATCTGGCTTGGTCCAGAGGTTTCGCAGCTATGTTTTGGGTTTTGCCTTCACTCTTGGGCGCCCGTATCCATACGGGCGCTTGAGCCCATTCGGGCGCCTGTCTCCATTCGGGCGCCTAGGCCCAGTGAAGTACCTCACTTGCAGATGACCAGTACTTCGACGCTGCAACTAAGGTTAGTCCCAAAACATAATAAGCATTAGTTACAACCATAGCTATCTTGGTTCTGACTTCGAGTCTCCCAAATGGAACCCTAGGTCGAACTGACGCCTACTGTTCCCTCGACGGGGAACGCGTCCTCACCTACTCCTCTCAGGAGAGTTTACCTTTTGCCAACCTGCTCCTTCGATTGGACTTTTGCCCAATCCACCTGACCAGGTCTTCGTGCCTAACTTCCGATCAGGTCTTCGGTGCCCAGTCCCTTGCCAGGACTTCTTGCCCAGTCCTCGACCAGGACTTCTTTGCCCGACTTCCGGTCAGGTCTTCTTGCCCAGTCCTTGACCAGGACTTCTTTGCCCAGCCCTTTGCCAGTACTTCTTTGCCCAACCCTTTGCCAGGACTTCTTGCCTAGTGTACCTAGGACTTCTTCTTGCACACTCAGTGAACAAGTTAGATCACAATAACATCATAACTTCTGAACCCTTTGCCATTATCAAAACCCAGGTTTGACTTAGGTGCTGCCTGCATCAACAATCTCCCCATTTTTGATTTATGGCAACACGGTTCAAAAAGTTAAGTTAATGAAGCAAGTAAATAAACAAGTACGTAATTTCCTCCCCATGGAAGAAATTCTCCCCCTAAGTTTTTCAAGAATACGTGGAGTTTTTGAAAATATTTCTAAGTCTTTGTCTATCATAAAATGAAAAGATTTTTTAGGTTTTCAACACTTAGAAAATTTTTCAAAAGGGATTTTCAAGTAATTTTTTTTTTCAAAAAGCACTTAGAAGATTTTTCAAACCAATTAGTTTTAACACTTAGAAAATTTTCCAAAATAATTTTGAACTTTTAACACTTAGAAAATTTTCCAAAATAATTTTAAAGTTTTTAACACTTAGAAAATTTTTCAAAATAATTTTAAAGTTTTTAACACTTGAAAAATTTTCCAAAGTAATTTTGAACTTTTAACACAGAAAATTTTCCAAAATAATTTTGATCTAAGTGCTTTCAAAATTTTCAAAGAGAGTTTTGAATTAAGT
Organism: Boesenbergia rotunda; assembly: GCA_024364735.1. Lineage (NCBI taxonomy): Eukaryota > Viridiplantae > Streptophyta > Magnoliopsida > Zingiberales > Zingiberaceae > Boesenbergia > Boesenbergia rotunda. Next base: position 452,723 of record JAGFNQ010003841.1, on the reverse strand, counting down.
ACTTAGATAATTTTCAAAACAGTTTTTATTACTTTACTTTTTGAAAAAGGAGATAAAAGTTTTTTGAAAAAAAAATTTAATTTGGAAAAATTTAAATTTTAAAACCTTCTTTTCTCTCCTTTCCAATCTCTCTCCCTTTGCCATATATCAAAAAAAAATATAGCAAAAAAAAATGAGTAAGGAAAGTAAAAATGCTGTATTGAACCAATTCTAAGCATAAATTGGACCAAATCAATTTAGATTTTCTCTTTCAGGTCCTGTCTAACCCAGTTAGCTACTTACTAGCTGTTATAAACAGTAGCTTTCGCTAGGATTAGTCAAGTTAAGTATTCTGATCAAGTTAGATTTTCTAAGCTTGACACTTAACCTGATTACTGTTCAATTGGTATTTATTACCCTAATTACTGCAGATGCACTGTCTTAAAGCATCTTGAATCAAGGAATTGACCTAAGCATATCACCCCAGTCTAGGTTATTAATCAAAAGTACCCTAAGGTGCTTGTGAGATGCTGGCTTTTAGATCTATAGGTGCGTGCAGTTCTAGGGTTAGGGCCTAAGCTAAGTCCATTTGCGAAAAAATCCTAGTTTTGAAGGGGGTATGTTTTTAAAAAAAAACTAAGTCGGAAATCATTTTAAATTTCAAGATAAAAATGATTTTTCAAATATATTAAATAACAAATAATAAATAAAATAGTTTTTGAAAAGAAACATAAGTAGAGCAGTCCTATTCTATTAAGCATTGACTTAGCATACTAATTGAAAATGGTATAATACTAATAACTCAAGTAAACCTGATAGATGGATAAGAGTCACCTGGTCAGCAGTAGGACCAGTAAAGTCAAGCCATAGTCAAATACATATCAACCCTACTCAGTAGGGGTAGTTAAATAGTCAATAGTACAGCTGAAAATGATCTAGAAAGAAGGTCCAGGATGGTCAGATGGGCCAGGCTGCCAAGATCAAAGTAGCGACATCATTTCATTGTATTGTGCGTTGCTTGCCTCCCGATTGGCTCGGAGGGCGTCCATGTGCTCGATGTGATAGGCCTCGACCTCCTCCCTGAAGTTGTGCATCTCTGTCTACAACTGGGTAATGCGCTGATCGGTGGTCAGAGGAGGGGGCTCCTGTAACTACTCATTGATCTCGGCTACGAGATCAGCTACGTCTACCTCCACCTCCTCGTTGGAGTCGTCCTACCGTCTAGCCCTCTCCCGACTCCAAGCTAGGACCCCCGTGGCTGAAACGTCTATCCCCGCTAAAGAAAAGTTTCTAATCCCTATTTCATCGAACTTAGTCATCGAAATAATCTCTCCGGAAATGATGTCGCGACCATGGTGGTGAAGAAGGGCGGTGATGACATGGCAGTAAGGCGTACGTATTCGATCGTGAGTAGATACGCTCGATGCGTAAATGATAGTGTGGAATATGTGGAGACCTATGTCGATATCTAGCTGATGAATCATGGCGTAGAGTAAGAAGGTGTGGAATGGTCGCATGGTCGCGACATCTCGGGTGGTATGTGGGAGTACACATCGAACTATCACTCAGTAAAGGGTATAATCCAGGACTCGAAGGTCAACGGATTGAAATCGTCGAGCCAACGGATTTCACACATCTCCAAAGAAATAGGAGTAAAGAGTATCTAGAGTAATGTGCAAATAGGGGGTGCGAAGGGAGGGTCATCCGCAGGATAACAAGAAAAGGTAGACTGCGACTGTCGTAGTCCGAGAAACCGATTAAACAGGGTCGGAGAAATGGTTAGGGGAGTGCCTTGTACTGTGGTAGAGTAGAGTAGGTCATCAATCTTTACTAGATTATTGTAAAATTCTGCACACAGGGTCGAGATCACAGGATGTGTGCAGAAGACTAAGTGATCTACTTGATAAAAGTTGATCACGTCCATCGCTAAGGGACATGATTGAGTGAAGAATTGCCTATTTAGGAAGCTAGTCTTAATAGGCTTATAGGTTGTTTGGGAAAATTTGTTGAATAATTCTATGTTGGGGAACCTTGGGTCAGGGCTAGGTTCGGCCACGGGGTTGGGTTGAGAGACGCGACGTTTTCTAAATATGTAAAAGAAAATTGATCATTTAATAAGCAAAGTAAGGAAAAAAGGAAATTGCTTGAAAAATGCAAAATAAAATTGATACCGGGGCGGCATTTTCGAGGTAGACTGTTTGAAGATGAGGAAGGAGCGTCCGGGCGCCTTGGGAAGAAGAGAGGTGAAGGAAGGTTTTGGTTTTGGTGTGGGGGAAGAAGAAGGAACCATGCTCCTTATATACTGTCATACGGGGGCCCGTGTTTATTGGGGCGCCCGTAAGGTCACGGACGCCCGAGTCAGTGGGCAGCTTTTAGGCAGACTTGACTGCCTTGGATGAAGACAAAGACCTAGGCGTCCGATAGGTCACGGGTGTAATGCCCGTTTTTTTTTTCTTTTTTTTTCTTTCGTAAGTGGCGTTACGCTGACATACTTAAGGCATGTAACATCATATTGCAGCGGAATAACTTAAACCTTACATATACATGCCCCTACTACCATCCCTAATATAATGACATGGAACTTAGCATATGAACGTCATGCTTAACATCATATCATCACATACTTAACTTCATACCATAAGGTTCATATCATATTATACTTAACATCTTATCATAAAGTTCCATATGTCACTATTCGAGCATATAGGTAGCAAAATAAAGTTCTTAGCATAAACGGTTAACACATTCGATTTCATGGGCCAAGTCACCATCACACACATATTTCAGGCCCTCTTGCTGCTTCCTTCATTGTCCCCTTGAATGATCTGCGGTATAAGGAAATAAGACTATAAGCACACAGGCTTAGTAAGACTCTTTCCTACTCACAAAACCATTCATCATTCATCATCTCATAATGAGCACATAAAACATTAACATACTTGGTGCTCTACTTGGAACATAACATCTTACATCACTTATCGTATACATAGCATGGCATGAACATAAACATAGTAGACATTCTAAGCATGGCATAATTCATGGCATAACTCATAGACATAGTAGACATTCTAAGCATGGCATAAATCATAAACATAGTAGCATGACATCTTTCATGGCATAAATCATAAACATAGTAGCATGGCATCTTTCATGGCATAAATCATAAACATAGTAGCATGGCATCTTTCATGGCATAAATCATAAACATAGTAGCATGGCATAATACCTATCATAGCATATGAACATCTTCCTAATATAATCATGGCATAGAGCATTCATTCTCATGCATACTTCTTAACATGAAACGTAAGCACATCATCTTATCAACATAGCATAATGCATAGCATGAATGGATGCATGAGTGGAATGCATATACATAAGGATGCTTAACTTTTAAAACATACTTTGAAAATGCTTAAACATCATCATCATAACATTTGGGGTCCCCGGCTTGTACCATATACATACATCATAGCGTGCATCCCTAGTAAATCCAAGGTAGCTAACCCCGACCTACAAGGGTAAGGACAGCATAATCGGTAGTCCCCGAACCGAGGCGCTTCTTAAGGAGCCCATCCCTGTTGCACAACTTCGGTAGTGCCAGAACCGTGGACAGCTACGGTAGTCCAAAACCGGGGCGTTCTTAAGGTGCCCATCCCTTGGACCCATACTTCGGTCCGGTACAAGCCCATACATAAAGTAAAATACTTTTCATGCTTCATCATTCATATGACATTCATGGCATCTTTAACATAGCATAACTTGTTACGGCTCGGTCCGTTTACCGGCCCATTTACCGGCCCTCTCGACCGTCGTACCGTCGACCATCGACCGTGCCGTTTAGCATATTTATGCCTTAAAGGCATAAGCATCATCTTTCATTCATCATACTTGCCATTCATCATTTTCATTCTTAGTCATGGTGTTTGTACACATCATTCATAGAGCATGGCATACATTCGTATACATGGCATATCATTCATAACATGACATATCATTCATAACCATGACATATCATTCATAAACATGACATAACATTCGTAAACATGGCATATCATTCATAACATGACATATCATTCATAAACATGACATATCATTCATAAGCATGACATAACATTCGTAAACATGGCATATCATTCATAACATGGCATATCATTCATAAACATGGCATATCATTCATAAGCATGGCATATCATTCATAACATAGCATATCATTCATAAACATGGCATATCATTCATAAACATGGCATATCATTCATAAACATGACGTATCATTCGTAAACGTGGCATATCATTCATAAACATAAATCACATCTTACCATAGGGCCATTGGGACCCTTACTTGAAATAAATCTTAACTTTTACCCTATTAACCCTTATATGGCTGAAACTTGTGGAGTCCCAAGGCCATGTGAAACTTCACATAATCCCCATCCATCATCCTTATATCATGGCAACACATAAACATATGCTTGAAGTTAAAGACTCAACCCTAACCCTTGGGTCCTTGGGGTTGGCCGAACCATATGGGCGTCTAGGATGCTCCAAAAATTCCCAAAAATTATATATAACTTCTAAAAATCATAAGGGAACATAAAATAACATTATCATGATTTTTAACATATTTATAGACATTTAAATCATGGTGGCCGAAACCCATAAACATAGGGACCTCGGTTTTGCCCCTTTCATGTTGGCCGAAACCCTAGAGTGTCCTAGGGTACTCCAAAAATTCCCAAAAAATATACATAACCCCTAAACATCATAATGGAACATAAAATAACATTATCATGATTTTTAAAATATTCATAGACATTTAAATCATGGTGGCCGAAACCCATAAACATAGGGACCTTGGTTTTGCCCCTTTCATGTTGGCCGAAACCCTAGAGTGTCCTAGGGTACTCCAAAAATTCCCAAAAATTATAATTAACCTCTACACATCATAAGGGAACATCAAGTAACATTATCATGATTTTTAACATATTTATAGACATTTAAATCATAGTGGCCGAAACCCTTGAACTTAAGGTTCTGGGTTTTGCTTCTTTCATGTTGGCCGAAACTCTAGGGTGTCCTAGAATACTCCAAAAATTCCCAAAAATTATACTTAACTTCTAAACATCATAAGGGAACATTGAATAACATTATCATGATTTTTAGCATATTTATAGACCTTGAAATCAGAGTGGCCGAAACCTTTGAACATAGGAACCTTGATTTTGTTTCCTTTCAACATTAAATTCGAAAACTAACCCATATATCATGCTAAAAATCATGTAAATCATAGGTAACTATTATACCACAGGTGAGGGAGTCTTACCTTAGATTTCTTGATTTTTCGAACCTTGAAAGAGGAGAAGGAAGAGGACTTGGTATCTCTTGACCACAACTAGTCCTTGTCACCTTGTAGGAACTTTAGATCTTGAGAGATGAGACCTGATAAGTACCATTTTTGTGATTATTTTAGATGTTAAAATCCATGTTTGACTCATATTTTTATTGATTAATTGTGAAATTGCCCTAGGTTTTAGAACTTACCTTTATTTTGGACTTAATTGCAAATTTACATTAAATTGGATTAATTGGCCACTAAATTTTGGATTTATTTTTGTAGGCACCAAAGGTTCAAGGACTTAGGGCATATTGGGTCAAACCTGAGTCGGATGTGAACCGGATCGAATTATCAAGCCTATGATCAATCCGGGCCGTCCGATTCAAGAGCGGTTAGATCTGAGCCATCCGGGACGATCTGAAGCAATCCGAGCTAGGGTTAGGGTTGATCAAGCTCTATGATCAAGATCTGAAGGTTTCATCCCAATCAGAGCTAGATCAACCGTTGGATCAAGCAAGGAGGGCTCTAGAGCGTCCAATCACAGATAGAGTTGATCTGGACCATCCGTTGCACATCTGGAGGATCCGAGCTACCACAAGGCAGATCCTGACCCCAGATCATCATCATAAAAGTTTGGCTCCAATCAGACCAAGATCTACCGTTGGATCTCCTCCGATTAATCTGAGCCGTCCATTTGTTTCTATTTAATCAAAAAATCAGCGCAGCTCATCCTCGTCGCGTCTCCGCCGCAGTCACCTTCTTCTTCGAGTTCTTCACTATTTTAGCTCATTTTCTTCATCCAAGGGGCGCGACCCCTCAATTCCTTCCCTAGATCATGTGTTAGGTCATTTGGAAGGTTTCATCGGTGAGGTTCTAGCTCAGATTTGCCCAAAAACAGAGCTGTTGAGAGGTTTCCGTAGTTTTGTTCAATTGCTACCTTTGGATCGTTTGTGCTCCATTTCCATCCACCCGAGCTTCTGGAGGGGTTCCCTAGATTGCTTGGATCATCCCCAACTCATCACCAATCGCGGACACAGCTGAATTGAAGGATGCCGAATGGGAAATTCAGTTTTGAGCAAGCTGAGTTGGAATTGAATTGCAGAGGCAATTTCTTGATGATTTGCTGAGCTTGCGGGTTCGAGGCTCACTCTTGCTTGACGACCAAGAAGCATTTGAGCTAGAGAAGCATTGAGGAGTAGATTACTTTAGTTAATTTCGTTTATTAGCTGTAATTTTCAATTCTGTTTAGTTTTGTTTCTGTTCTTGGTTTCAGAATTAGTTAATTTCAATTTCTGAATTCGTTTGCTGCTTAATTAGGTTTAATTTGGCAAGTAGTTAGTTAGTAAACTTGTTCAGTGAACTTTAGTTTGAGATTTCAAATTATTTCCTGTCAAAATCCATGCGTATCATTGTATTTCTGCACACTAGTTTTAAGATGTTGCGTGCCAGATTTGAGTTCTGAAATTTTCAGTGGTAGCTTCCATAGTTTGTGCCAGGTGAATCTAGATCTTTTGCTTCGTGTATGAACATTAGGTGGTGCACTTACTCACTGTTGTTTACGTGCTTTTGAATTTGGATGCAATCTGATTTCAGCCTGCAGGTTCTGTTTTCTGCAATTCACTTCTGCAGTTTCTGATTTAATTTTTTTCCTTCCAGTTGTTACTGAATTCCTGTCTGAATTGGTCAGCTCCACTTCTGAAGTCTTCAGTTTATCTTCTAGCAAGTGTTCTCAATAAATTTTCAATGTTGTAATCTGATTTTCTTTTCTGAATTCCTGTCTGAATTGCTGCGTGCCAGATTTCCCTGCGTATCATTATTTCTGCAAATTCGTTCTGTTGCTGCAATGTCTTTGTAGCTGCATTTCTGCAAGAGAATCAAGTCAGCTTTATGCATTGAGATCATTCATGAAACTCTGCAAACTGAATTCTGATGGTTTCTGAACATTTCTGCATTCATGGACAATTTCTGAAATTTTGATTTAGGCTAAGTTATCTGAATTCTTTTTCCTAAGCATTGGTTTATGCTCCAATTCGGAAATTGTCCAATGAAAGCTATGCTCTTAGTATGAGATTCTTTTTGGTACATTAGCTTCCTTAATTTGGTATCAAGTTTGTTCACTTGCTTTCATTTTGTATCAAGTGAAATCATGGCACGATTTTTGTATCAATTTGGCTTTAGTTTGCTTGTATTTGGTTTGTCTCGAGTTTGAATTCATTGCTTCATTGATTGGCATTTGTTTTGCTTTTGAAATCAGAAATCAGTTTTCAAAAATTGCATTAAGGTCTTAGATGAGTAAGTGATCCTTTTGGTTGAGCTAATAACTTGCCATCACATTATTTGATTCATTAGCTTGATTTCCTCCATTTTGATTTCCATTTTATTTCTGAATAGTAACCCAAGAACCCAACAGTTATTCGAAACCCAAATTCGCAAACGACACATAAATACAAGCGAGAATCACACAACGTCAACTAGCCCCGAGAAAAATACGACCTGTGGCCCCTATATTACATTTTTAGATTCTGATTGTAAAAGGGTTTCCAGCATTTCATTTACATCTAAATTTGATGAGCCCATACATTTCGTGACAACTTTAATTAGTATATTTGGGCCCGTCAAGACCTCTTGTGAAGTTTTCCCCAAGGAATTCCTCCCTTTGTGCTCGGCAAGAATGAGGGATGAAGTGGAGAGGAAATGCAATTGATTGAGAGAAGAAGTAACTCCCAAAACTCCTCTCATTATAACCCATCAAGGAGGCAAATGAAGAGCCTCTCCATGACCCTTCACCTCCTTTTACCTCTTAACCAACCTCCACTTCAATTACTCATAAAAATTCCTTGCTAGGTGAGTTGGTTAAAGCATTCTTGGTTGTACAAGATGTCCAAGGTTCAATCCTTGGCTCATGCACATTTATTTTTATTTTTATTTTTATTTTATTTAAATCCTTTTTCTTATTTTCGAAAATTCCCCTTTATTTCGAAAATTCTCCTAAAATCACCCATAATTATGCTAATATTCCTAAATAAAATCCTTTTATATTTATATTAATTTTTACCTAATTAAGACCTATTTTTGGGACCCATTTAAGGCCCATTAATACCTAATGTCTCCATTTACATAGGAAAATTAAGCTAAGACTTACCCATAATCTTGCTAATATGTCTAATTAAATCCTACTTATATTTATACTAATCTCTACCTAAAATCCCTCTATAGTTATGGTACTAAAACGCCCATATAAGACCCATTAGTGCTGAGTTTTCTCAATTTAAATGAGAAAACATGGGTTTTCTAGGCCAAAGTTGGTATTAATACCTCTAGGTCCTTCGGAAAATTATTTAAATATGCTCAATATTTTCATAAAATATTAAGAGAATTTTCCGGGTCGTTACAATCCCCATACCTCGTGAATGTTCGTCCTCGAACTTAGAATAACTCCGGGTACTTGCGCCTCATTTCGTCCTCGCGTTCCCAGGTAGCTTCCTCGAACCGCTGGCTTTGCCATAAGATCTTGACTAAGGGTACCTTCTTGCTCTAGTTTTGTCTATTATTAAGCTATTCACGAAAGAATATAATTATTTAACTTATTATTATAGGATTCTCCCTTATTACATTCAGTATCATACTTCAAGTCTACTCCTCAACAACATAATTTCCGCTTTATACAAGTACAACTCTTTCTCCTTTCCACTCGAATCTCCTTACCCCCTTTTTCCGAGAATTATTATTACTTTGTTATTATCTATTCTAATAGTATATTTATTTCTATGTAACATAACTTCTCATAGTACATAAACTCATGTATCGCTTGTCCTATTACTTCCTATTCTCGTTATTCGAGCTACTTACTCTGTTTTAACTACCTAACCTATAATACATATCGTCCCTGTTAATTATACTAAAATTTCTCAATTAAATTCATAAAATTAGCTTATTATCTTAGCTATAATGCCTATTCGTCATAGTGAATTTGCGTTATTCATCTTAGCCTATTATCTTTTATGCTGGTCTATTTTACTCACATGTATCGTTTCTGATATATCCTATCTGTTACATTATATTATCATTACATACTAATTCCGGTACTCATAATTCATCTTGTAAAATTAATGGCAAAGTCTCATCGAGGCTTTCAACTTACCTTTCACTGAAATAACACATTGACATTGCTTTTAACTTAACCTACTTCTATAATGGTTATTTATTTATTTTTATCTCAAAGTTTCTACTAACAAACTACAACTATTGTATATACTATCTTTTATTAGGACACGACAAGAATTCCGATTATATTTTACTTACTAATAAATTATATTAAATATTCATTGCCTAACTCTACCCATCATAATCTAAAAGAAATACCACTTACACTTGTAAGAAAGATGATTTGGAGTATTCATTTCATTGTTTTCGCTCAATCCAAATTACTTTACTGTCCATTCTTTACTGTTCGCATGAACTGTTACTATCTTAATTGAACCACATCTTATACTAAACTTCTAACTTTCTGTTCTATCTTTCCACAGTCTCCTTTCACGTATCCAAATACCTTTTCTCATTTATCAGCCATGCTTTCTCCACTCTAATCGCAAAAATCACATTCTTATGATCTCCGTATCTCCCTTCTCTATCAAGAATTTATAAAATATTCCTATATCGATCTTTTCCAAAATCCATACCTTATTAGATCGTTTCACCTAGTAAGTTTGCTTGAACAGAAGCTCTTACTACCTACTTGCCTCTGATAACACTAACCTCTAGTTCCTTCATACCGAGTTATAGCTAAGGTCCTATTCGCTGATCTCTATCACGCCTACTTCTGCACATCTAGTTCTTACTCTCTTTCTTTCCTGTATCAAGAATATTACCCTATGGCTACTACTATATATATATCTGCTTGAGAATTCAAATAACTTATCACATTAATCTATTCCTAATAGATATACATCACTATGTCTTCATTTCATAACCACTACAATCTCTTAGAATACCCATACCAAATACTCTACTCCCTTAATACTACAGTTAATAAGTCTCCCTTAATAAAGCACCATCATTTCTTTACTTCTATGCTCATCACTAAATATTAACATACACCTTTTATCAGCAGTACAAACTTGCTTTGGTCCACCACTTTTCTTAATTCCAACCAGTCATGACACTCATACAGATAATGTCCTCATTACTTTACACATTCCTCCTCTCACATCTACTTGCTCTCCTTTTCCGATTTACTCCGTTTTGCCACCACTCAATCATTTCCTATATCCATTCTACCTGACGGTAGCTACTTAGGTTAAATCTCTACGGATCACCCTCGCTCTCTATCACTCACATATAAAATACAAGTAAGGCTACTATAAGTGATTGCTATTCCTACCCCTATATTATTCTGAACATTTAATTCCTAAAAGAAGATAAAGCATCATTCGTCGTTACTTATCGTAACGTACTTTTCATCATCAATACCGTTCATACTTGCATATTCTATAGTCATAGGTATCATCATTCTAGAACCATAATAGAACATAAAATACACTTAAAGGTACTTACTTGGAAGCTGCAGGAGAGGGCTTGATGTGTGTGTAGTGAGATGGTAACGGCTCTGATACCAACCTGTAACGCCCGCTTTTTTTTTTCTTTTTTTTTCTTTCGTAAGCGGCGTTACGCTGACATACTTAAGGCATGTAACATCATATTGCAGCGGAATAACTTAAACCTTACATATACATGCCCCTACTACCATCCCTAATATAATGACATGGAACTTAGCATATGAACGTCATGCTTAACATCATATCATAACATGCTTAACTTCATACCATAAGGTTCATATCATATCATACTTAACATCTTATCATAAAGTTCCATATGTCACTATTCGAGCATATAGGTAGCAAAATAAAGTTCTTAGCATAAACGGTTAACACATTCGATTTCATGGGCCAAGTCACCATCACACACATACTTCAGGCCCTCCTGCTGCTTCCTTCATTGTCCCCTTGAATGATCTGCGGTATAAGGAAATAAGACTATAAGCACACAGACTTAGTAAGACTCTTTCCTATTCACAAAACCATTCATCATTCATCATCTCATAATGAACACATAAAACATTAACATACTTGGTGCTCTACTTGGAACATAACATCTTACATCACTTATCGTATACATAGCATGGCATGAACATAAACATAGTAGACATTCTAAGCATGGCATAATTCATGGCATAACTCATAGACATAGTAGACATTCTAAGCATGACATAAATCATAAACATAGTAGCATGGCATCTTTCATGGCATAAATCATAAACATAGTAGCATGACATCTTTCATGGCATAAATCATAAACATAGTAGCATGGCATAATACCTATCATAGCATATGAACATCTTCCTAATATAATCATGGCATAGAGCATTCATTCTCATGCATACTTCTTAACATGAAACGTAAGCATATCATCTTATCAACATAGCATAATGCATAGCATGAATGGATGCATGAGTGGAATGCATATACATAAGGATGCTTAACTTTTAAAACATACTTTGAAAATGCTTAAACATCATCATCATAACATTTGGGGTCCCCGGCTTGTACCACATACATACATCATAGCGCGCATCCCTAGTAAATCCAAGGTAGCTAGCCCCGACCTACTAGGGTAAGGACAACATAATCGGTAGTCCCCGAACCGAGGCGCTTCTTAAGGAGCCCATCCCTGTTGCACAACTTCGGTAGTGCCAGAACCGTGGACTGCTACGGTAGTCCAAAACCGGGGTGTTCTTAAGGTGTCCATCCCTTGGACCCATACTTCGGTCCGGTACAAGCCCATATATAAAGTAAAATACTTTTCATGCTTCATCATTCATATGACATTCATGGCATCTTTAACATAGCATAACTTGATACGGCTCGGCCCGTCTACCGGCCCATTTACCGGCCCTCTCGACCGTTGTACCGTCGACCATCGACCGTGCCATTTAGCATATTTATGCATTAAAGGCATAAGCATCATCTTTCATTCATCATACTTGCCATTCATCATTTTCATTCTTAGTCATGGTGTTTGTACACATCATTCATAGAGCATGGCATACATTCGTATACATGGCATATCATTCATAACATGACATATCATTCATAACCATGGCATATCATTCATAAACATGACATAACATTCGTAAACATGGCATATCATTCATAACATGACATATCATTCATAAACATGGCATATCATTCATAAGCATGGCATATCATTCATAAACATGGCATATCATTCATAAGCATGGCATATCATTCATAAACATGGCATATCATTCATAAACATGGCATATCATTCATAAACATGACGTATCATTCGTAAACGTGGCATATCATTCATAAACATAAATCACATCTTACCATAGGGCCATTGGGACCCTTACTTGAAATAAATCTTAACTTTTACCCTATTAACCCTTATATGGCCGAAACTTGTGGAGTCCCAAGGCCATGTGAAACTTCACATAATCACCATCCATCATCCTTATATCATGGCAACACATAAACATATGCTTGAAGTTAAAGACTCAACCCTAACCCTTGGGTCCTTGGGGTTGGCCGAACCATATGGGCGTCTAGGATGCTCCAAAAATTCCTAAAAATTATATATAACTTCTAAACATCATAAGATAACATGAAATAACATTATAATGATTTTTAACATATTTATAGACATTTAAATCATGGTGGCCAAAACCCATAAACATAGGGACCTTGGTTTTGCCCCTTTCATGTTGGCCGAAACCCTAGAGTGTCCTAGGGTACTCCAAAAATTCCCAAAAATTATAATTAACCTCTAAACATCATAAGGGAACATTAAATAACATTATCATGATTTTTAACATATTTATATACATTTAAATCATGGTGGCCGAAACCCATAAACATAGGGACCTTGGTTTTGCCCCTTTCATGTTGGCCGAAACCCTAGAGTGTCCTAGGGTACTCCAAAAATTCCCAAAAATTATACTTAACCTCTACACATTATAAGGGAACATAAAATAACATTATCATTATTTTTAACATATTTATAGACATTTAAATCATAGTGGCCAAAACCCTTGAACTTAAGGTTCTGGGTTTTGCTTCTTTCATGTTGGCTGAAACTCTAGGGTGTCCTAGAGTACTCCAAAAATTCCCAAAAATTATACTTAACTTCTAAACATCATAATGGAACATTGAATAATATTATCATGATTTTTATCATATTTATAGACCTTTAAATCAGAGTGGCCGAAACCTTTGAACATAGGAACCTTGATTTTATTTCCTTTCAACATTAAATTCGAAAACTAACCCATATATCATGCTAAAAATCATGGAAATCATAGGTAACTATTATACCACAGGTGAGGGAGTCTTACCTTAGATTTCTTGATTTTTCGAACCTTGAAAGAGGAGAAGGAAGAGGACTTGGTATCTCTTGACCACAACTAGTCCTTGTCACCTTGTAGGAACTTTAGATCTTGAGAGATGAGACCTCTTGTGAAGTTTTCCCCAAGGAATTCCTCCCTTTGTGCTCGGCAAGAATGAGGGATGAAGTGGAGAGGAAATGCAATTGATTGAGAGAAGAAGTAACTCCCAAAACTCCTCTCATTATAACCCATCAAGGAGGCAAATGAAGAGCCTCTCCATGACCCTTCACCTCCTTTTACCTCTTAACCAACCTCCACTTCAATTACTCATAAAAATTCCTTGCTAGGTGAGTTGGTTAAAGCATTCTTGGTTGTATAAGAGGTCCAAGGTTCAATCCTTGGCTCATGCACATTTATTTTTATTTTGATTTTTATTTTATTTAAATCCTTTTTCTTATTTTCGAAAATTCCCCTTTATTTTGAAAATTCTCCTAAAATCACCCATAATTATGCTAATATTCCTAAATAAAATCCTTTTATATTTATATTAATTTTTACCTAATTAAGACCTATTTTTGGGACCCATTTAAGGCCCATTAATACCTAATGTCTCCATTTACATAGGAAAATTAAGCTAAGACTTACCCATAATCATGCTAATATGTCTAATTAAATCCTACTTATATTTATACTAATCTCTACCTAAAATCCCTCTATAGTTATGGTACTAAAACGCCCATATAAGACCCATTAGTGCTGAGTTTTCTCAATTTAAATGAGAAAACATGGGTTTTCTAGGCCAAAGTTGGTATTAATACCTCTAGGTCCTTCGGAAAATTATTTAAATATGCTCAATATTTTCATAAAATATTAAGAGAATTTTTTGGGTCGTTACAATGGGCGCCCGGGTCAGCTGGGTATGGTTGGCAGCTTTTGCTGTCTTGGTCGAAGAGAAAGTTGGGGGCGCCCGACAGGTCATGGGCGCCCGAGCTGACCATGGATTGACTATTGACCAGTTTGTCCGTTTGACCAGGTTGGACAGTTTTGACCCAGATTGACTCTTTTGACCAACTAGCAATTAAGTCAATTAAGCTCTAAATTGCATGATTCAATGTTTTTACTTGACAAAAGTACAAACACCAGATGAATTTGAGTTAGATCCTAACCATCTCACCCAGACTATGGTTATCAATCACGTTATCCTTATGGGTTTTGTGAGACAAGTTTTTAATAGAAGTAAGGATTTTATTTTGAAAAACATGATTAATTTTGAAAAGTTGAATTAATTTTAAAAACAGTTTACTTGAATTTTAAATTGATTTTTTTTTAAAAGTGGTTGAATCTAAGATTAATTGAAATTTGTGTTAGATTCAAATCTGACAATATTAAAGTGAATTTGATTTTAAATAATTGGCTTCCAGGTCTTGGCGAGGCACTAGGCCTTCTTTGGCCGTAGCCTTATTGGATCATCAACCCTTTCCTTGACAAAGTCTTTTATTGAAAATTCATCTTCAAGTTACTCCTTGAATGATTTTGGTCTAACTAGTTTGGGTCTTGGATCGGTAGCTTCGGCTAGTTCCACCAATAATGGCTTCCCTAACGTACTATCATCTCACCTTCACCCAATACTATGTTGTTCAAATTTCAGTTAAATCGTTTCAGTCCTTAGTCTAACCAGTCCTAGGTCTAAGCATGATAATTTGCAGAAATAAATAAACAATCAACCATGCAATTAAAAAGAAATTTATCTAATTATAAAAATTGGTTTTAAATTGGCTTCCCCTGGACTAAAGTCACGATAATGGTTAGGCAAGATATGAATCTTGTCCTTGGGGATCCAATACTGGTTTGGTCCAGCTTGGTTGTTCAAGCAAAGTTTGGGTACCCATGCTTGAACTTTGGGTCTAGATTGGTTCAATACAGCATAGTAGGACCGTTGTCTCGACTTGGTTCGATACCCTAACCCAGATCGATTTAGAATGGACTTCTATTTTCCAAGGATCATGTCAAGACCCTTGGAACCCGAAGTGAATCGTTCTAAGGCCGCTCTAAGGTCCTTGACTTGAGTTTTCAAGGAGGAGTTCTCTTTCTCAAGCTTTTCAACTTGAGTAGAGGTTCCTTCTTGAACCTTCTAGGGCAAGGATCTAGAGTCAGCTCCCTCTTTCAGGTGTTTTACTTCATGTCGGAGGGACTCGACTCAGATTTTGGCATTCGCCAAGTTACGAGATAGGTAAGCAATTAACTTTGATAATTCAACTTCAGAATAACCACTTACCGTTATCTTGCCGTTCTCCGAAATTGTTAGCCTTCCGTCCTCCGGCTCCGATTCCGATCCGGTGTCGATGTCTTCCGAAGTGGTTAAGGCGAGAAGGTTTGATTGTGGGGCCCCTTCTTCTTCTTTGGAGGAAGATTCATCCCACGTGGCTTGAAGAGTCTTCTTCCTTCGAGTCTTATTAGCTTCCTTTATATTGGGGCACTCCGATTTGTAGTGTCCCTTCTTGTTGCATTCGTAGCAGGTCACATTTGGTTTGGTCTTTGATGTTGATGGTTCAACTGGATCTTCCTTTCTTTGGCTGGCTATCCATCTGTTGGTCTGATGCTTCAGCTCCTTGTAGTAGTCCCGGGCTAGCCGAACCAACTTGGGTCGATCCCCTTCACTATCATCTGAGTCTGAGTCAGACTCGGGTGCAGGTTGAGGCTTTTTCTTGGCTTCCTTTCCTTGGGTCTTACCTGCAAGAAAAGCAATACCTTTCTCGGCCAAAGTGTAGTTAGTCTGTTCATGTAATTCTAATTCTGAAAACAATTCATCTAATTTAATTTTAGAAAGATCCCTAGAAACCTTGTAAGCATCTACCATAGGTGCCCACAGAGTATTTCTTGGGAAAACATTTAAGGTATACCTGATAAGGTCACGATTTTCTACCTTGTGACTGATTGTGTGCAAATCGTTCATCATCTCTTGAATTCTGGCGTGGAGCTGTGCTGCTGATTCACCCTCATTCATCTTTATGGTGTAGAGTTTGTTCAGCAGCAGATCCCTTTTGCTGATTCTGGTGTCGGAGGTGCCTTCGTGCAGTTCAATTAGTTTGCTCCAGAGTTCTTTAGCACTGTTGAAGGGACCCACCCGGTTCAGTTCCTCCTTGGTTAATCCACATTGCAAAGTTTGAGTTGCCTTTGCATCAGCCTCGATTTTTTTCTTCAACGAGGCATCCCATTCTATGTAGTGTTGTGCCACTCCTTCAGCATTCTTGGGGATTTCAAGGCCAGATTGGATAATAATCCATATATCCACCTGAGTTTTCAGGTGGACTTCCATCCGACTTTTCCAGTAGGAGAAATCTTCTCCACTGAATAGTGGTGGTCTGGCTGTGCTGAAACCCTCTTGCATGGCCATAATAATTTTTGTGAAAAACAAAAATAAAGAAACTCGGTCCCAAGACTTGGTCTTGGATTAGCAGTGTGGGGAAAAAATTAAACGAAATGAAAGCGATTGAGTGGTGTTGCACCAACCTCGATTAACGAGAAAAATTTGAAAAAAATTAAAAATTTCGTAAAATCCAAAAAAATTCTCAAATTGGTGGTTGCACCAGATTTGAGCCACCGCTCAGATACCACTTGTTGGATCGGAGAAAACGATAGAGGGGGGGTGAATATCGTTAACAAATTTTCGGACAGTTAAAGAATATACACAGCAGAAAAAGATAAAGTGCACGAGAACACAAGTCGATTTTTTACTTGGTTCGGAGTCGCGGTCGACTCCTACTCCAAGGCCCAAGGTCCTTGACCGTTTTAGTTTGGGCAATTCTATATTCGGAAAGATTATTACAGATTGATAGTATAGATATAGAATATGAAAACTAAATCACAACACTTTCGTAAATTGAAACTTTATCGACACCCGAGATGGATCGAATTCCGGAGCAGAGGATCGTCATCGGCGCTGAAATCTCGAAATGGAATTTTGCCGGAGCGCAGCACGTGAGCGAAAGTGTTTGGAGCATTGGAAAGAAGGGATATTGAAGCCTTGGGGGTGAGTCCCCTTTTATAGTGCTCATACGGGCGCCTGTGACGTTGGGGGCGCCTAACACGTGCCCTTCCCTGCGCGAATCCATATCTGCGGGCTCGGTCAGCGCTTATCCACCTCCACTTGGGCGCTTGAACTGATGGGGGCGCCGGTGTCACGGGCACCTGATCTGGCTTGGTCCAGAGGCTTCGCAGCTATGTTTTGGGTTTTGCCTTCACTCTTGGGCGTCCGTATCCATACGGGCGCCTGAGCCCATTCGGGCACCTATCTCCATTCGGGCGCCTAGGCCCAGTGAAGTACCTCACTTGCAGACGACCAGTCCTTCGACCCTGCAACTAAGGTTAGTCCCAAAACATAATAAGCATTAGTTACAGCTGTAGCTGTCTTGGTTCTGACTTCGGGTCACCCAAATGGAACCCTAGGTCGAACCGACGCCTACTGTTCCCTCGACGGGGAATGCGTCCTCACCTACTCCTCTCAGGAGAGTTTACCTTTTGCCAACCAGCTCCTCCGGTTGGACTTTTGCCCAATCCACCTGACCAGGTCTTCGTGCTGAACTTCCGGTTAGGTCTTCGGTGCCCAGTCCCTTGCCAGGACTTCTTGCCCAGTCCTTGACCAGGACTTCTTTGCCCGGCCCTTTGCCAGGACTTCTTGCCTAGTGTACCTAGGACTTTTTCCTGCACACTCAGTGAACAAGTTAGATCACAATAACATCTTAACTTCTGGACCCATTGCCATTATCAAAACCCAAGTTTGACTTAGGTGCTGGCTGCACCAACAGAACCTACCCAAGTAGTTGAACCAAACACTGAACCAAACCGTCCAGCTAGACCTGAGGCTGATCCTAGTTCGAGAAGAACAAAGAAACCCAGACTTAATCATCCATTTGATCAAATCATGGTTGATCCAACCTTAGGAGTCAGAACTAGGTCTTCTTATAGAAATCTTAGTCAGATCGCACTTATTTCAAAAATTGAACCTAAGACTATAGAAGAAGCCCTACCTGACCCAGATTGGATCATAGCAATGCAAGAAGAACTAGCCCAATTTGAAAGAAACCAAGTCTAGGAATTAGTACCTAAACCTGAGGAAAAATCAATTATAGACACTAAGTGGGGTTTTAGAAACAAACTAAATTATCAAGGGGAAATTGTGAGAAACAAAGCCCGCTTAGTAGCTAAAGGGTTTAGTCAAGTCGAAGGGTTAGATTATGATGAAACCTATGCCCCAGTAGCCAAACTTGAATCAATTAGAATGTTATTAGCTTTTGCAGCTCATAGAGGGTTTAAACTATACCAAATGGATGCCAAGTCTGCCTTTCTTAATGGGTTCATAAAAGAAGAAGTATATGTAGTGCAACCCCCAGGATTTGAGGACCTAGACAAACCCGAATATGTATTCAAACTTAGGAAAGCTCTTTATGGGTTGAAACAAACACCTAGAGCATGGTATGAAAGATTATTAACCTATTTAATTTCTAAGGAATTTAACCAAGTTCAAATTGACTTCACATTATTTGTTAAAACCTTAAAAAAAGATATATTCATTGCACAAATATACGTTAATGATATAATATTTGGATCTACAAATTCCAACTTTTTAAAAGGCTTTGCCAAAATTATGGAAAGCGAATTTGAAATGAGCTTAGTAGGTGAGCTCACTTTTTTCTTAGGTCTACAAATTAAACAAACCAGGGATGATAATTATGTTCATCAATCCAAATATGCAAAGGAACTAATAAAGAAATTTAAAATGGACAATTCTAAAAGCTTAAGTACTCTTATGACTACAAATGTCAAAATAGATAATGACCCTGAGGGTAAACCAGTTGACCTAAAATTATACCGAAGTATGATTGGTAGCTTACTATACTTAACTGCTAGTAGACCTGATATTTTGTTCTCTGTAGGAATGTGTGCTAGATACCAAACCTATGCTAAGGAGTCCTACTTAGCAACACTAAAAAGAATTCTAAGGTACATTAAGGGTACCCTAAATGTGGATATTTGGTATCTTAGGACTTCCACTTTTGAATTATCAGGATACTCTGACTCTGATTATGCCGATTGTAAATTAGATAGAAAGAGTACAAGTGGAAGTTGTCAATTGTTAAGAAATAGTCTAGTCAGCTGGTGCAGTAGAAAGCAACACTGCGTAGTTTTATCCACAACTGAAGCAAAATATGTTGCCCTAGGAGAGTGTGTGACACAACTTGTATGGTTGATGCACACTCTTACGGATTTCCAGCTGGACTATACCCAAACCAAAGTGTTTATTGACAACATTAGTTCAATAAATTTGACTAAAAATCCAATTCATCACTCCCAAACCAAACATATAGAACTAAAATATCACTTTGTTAGGGCTTACGTAGCCAGGGGCGAAATTGTACTTATGCATGTGGACTCAAAGTCCAATTTAGCTGACATCTTTACTAAACCCTTACCTGAATCTGAGTTTAGCTTACTAAGAAGGCAGTTAGGGTTCTGCTTAGTAGAATAGGACTACTCTATTTTTCTTTTCAAAAATCTTTTATATTGTCATAATCTTTGTTAAATCATTTCTTTTACTTAAGTCTTGAAATTTAAAACTGTTTTCCGACTTAGAGTTTTCAAAAACTTACCCCATTCAAAACTAGGGTTTTACGCAAATGGACTTAGCCTAGGATGTAGTCCTAGAATTGCATACACCGATAGATCTAGAAGCCAGCATCTCACAAGCACCTTAGGGTACTTTTGATTGATAACCTAGACTGGGTTGAGATGCATAGGTCTATGCCTTGATTCAAGATACTTTAAGTCAGTGCATCTATAGTAATTGGGGCGATAAATACACTTGAACAACAATCAAGTTAAGTGTTCAAGCTTAGCAAATCTAACATGATCAGATCACCTAACTTGACTAACCCTAGTGAAAGCTATTGGATCGAGAATAACGATAGAGGGGGGGTGAATATCGTAAAACATTTTCGGATAAAACCTTAAGAGAATAAGCAGCGGAAATTAAAAACACAAAGAATGACACGAACACAAGGATTTACTTGGTTCGGAGTCGCGGTCGGCTCCTACTCCAAGGCCCACGGTCCTTGACCGTTTACTGCGGGCAATTCTATAATGCGCAAAGTGTTTTACAGAGAGTGATACAGAAATTTTGCAGTAAATGAAAACAGAGTTACTCTTCGTGATCGACGCCTGGTCTGGATCGTACTTCGGTGCGTAAGGTCGTCGTTGGCGCTTCAATTTCGAGATGGAAGGCTTCTGGAGCAGAGCGCTTGAATCGAAGAGCGTAATAGCGTTGGAAAGATGTGTTGTTTGAAGCCTTGGGGACGAGGGGCTATTTATAGCCTCCTGGGGGCGCCCTGAACGTTGGGGGTGCCCCCCCACGTGTCAGTCGATCCGGACAAGTCTCGGTCAGCCCTTATCCCACTTGAATAGGGCTGAAAGTTGACTGTGGGCGCCTGGGACACAGGGGGCGCCCGGGTTGACTCAGTCCGCTAGCTTGACTCTATCCACTTCGTTGGCTTGAGCCCGGGGCGCCTGAGGCATCCGGGGCGCCTGAGGCATCCGGGGCACCCGGGAGCACGGGGGCGCCCGGGAGCAAGGGGGCACCCGGGAGCATAGGCTTCCGAAGCGTTTTCTTGCTAACTCTTTGTTTGGCTTTGACTTAGGGCGCCCGGGACCTCCCGGGCGCCCAACCCAGCTGCTGCTCCTCTCCTTTGGAGCGTTCTGAGCTGCAGAGACTCGTTCCTTCGGTCCTGCATCCAGGGTTAGAACCAAACAAAACAAAGCAAGCATGTTGGTGCATTTTACAGCCGTAGCTGTCTTAGTTCTGACTTTGGGTCTCCAAAATGGAGCCCTAGGTCGAGCCGACGCCTACTGTTCCCTCGACGGGGAACACATCCTCACCTACTCCTCTCAGGAGAGTTTACCTTTGGCCAACCGGCTCCTCCGGTTGGACTTTTGCTCGATGCACCTGACCAAGTCTTCGTGCCCACCTTCCGAGTAGGTCTTCGGTGCCCAGCTCCTTGCCAGGGCTTCGTGCCCAGTCCTCGACCAGGACTTCGTGCCCACCTTCCGGGCCGGTCTTCGGTGCCCAGCTCCTTGCCAGGGCTTCGTGCCCAGTCCTCAACCAGAACTTCATGCCCAGTCCTCGACCAAGACTTCGTGCCTAGTGTACCTAGGGCTTCTTTTCCTGTACACTTAGTAAATATGTTAGATCAACATTATGTAGGACCGGTGCTATCGATAGAGGGGGGGGGGTGAATATCGATCGTGAAAATCTTGTCGTGAAAACTTCGTAAAACTTTCAATCTACTCAGAGCGTTAGTGCAGCGGAACAGTAAATAAAAATAAAAGCAAGACAGGGACACAGCGGGATTTATTTACTTGGTTCCCAACCCTCCAGGGTCAGTACGTCCAAGGCCTATGTACTCGGCGTGAGTCCACTATTGGTCTCCTTTCCGAAATTTTTGGAGGTGGAGAAAACCCGTCTTACAGTGTAACAGTACAATCAAAAGTATAACAAATTAAGTACAGAATATTAAATGCAAACCGAACAAAACAAAGTTGAAGCTCGACCGATCTGGACCTCCGAAGTGCCGCGCACTTCCTCCTGGAGCCTCTCGGCCGTAGAACCTCATCTTTTGCGCGTTGTCATCGGTCAGAATGATCAGAATGGCTTGTAGCAGTTGTGTTTGAAGCAGAGGGGTCGAAGCCCTTTTTATAGCACTCCTGGGGGCGCCCTGGACGTCGGGGGCGCCCCGATAAGCTCGGTCAAACCTTATCCCCATGTCGACCACGCCGCAGCTGATAAAACCTTTGACCAGGGCACCCCGGACCTCCCGGGCGCCATCATGAAGCCTTATCTGTGTTTTGGACTCGAAACAGCAAAAATAGCTTTGAACCCGGGCGCCCTGATTGAAGCCTATTCTGCTTACCAAAAAAAACTTCTGCTTCTCCTCTTTAGCTTGGGCGCCCCCATCATTGAGGGCGCCTTGGATGCATGGGGGCGCCCCCACTGATGGGGGCGTCCTGCTTCAAGGCTTCCAGCCCTTGTTTCTTGCTTCGTCTTCCAATCTTGGTACCTGCAAGATACAAAAACACAAAGCACATATACATACAATATTAGGCTTAAGGACTTGGTTCGGACATTGGATCTCCACGAAACCCAAGGTCGAACCGGCGCAAGTTCCCACCCCCGAGAATGCACCTTTCACCTACTCCTTTCAGGAGACGATTGCCACCTAGTCCTTCGGGTGGACTTTTGCTTAGCTTCCGATTACTCCGGACCTCGAGACGCCCGAACCCTGACCCATCTCTACTTTTGTCCTTAGTCATCGCTCAGCTAAGTTGCTCAGTCCCTCAAACCAAGACTCCGTGCCCAAACCCTAGGTCCAGGACTTAGGTGCCCAACCCTCGGCCAGGTCTTCTTGCCCAGTCCTCAACTAGGACTTCGGTGCCCAACCCTCGGCCTGGTCTTCGGTGCCCAGCCCTATGCCAGGACTTAGTGCCCAATCCTCGATCAGGACTTAGTTCCCAATTCCCCGAACCAGGACTTAGTGCCTAGGTTAACTAGGACCTTTCTTCACTTTGGTTACTTCTCTCCCAACTCCCCTTTGTCTGTTCACTGTATCACTGACTTAAGTGTATTGTCAAACATTAAAACACTTAAAGAAGAACATCATTGATGCAACTTGCACCAACACATTATATCTTAACTTTTGAACCCTTTGCCATTATCAAAACACAGGTTCGACTTGGGTGTTGTCTGCACCAACAATCTCCCCCTTTTTGATTTATGGTAACCCGATTCAAAAAGTTAAGTTAATTAAAACAATTGATATTTAGTTTCCTCCCCCTGGATGGAATCTCCCCCTAGGTTTTTCAAAGGCTCGTTGGGTTTGAAAAATTTCTAAGTCAAAATAATGGAATTAATTTTTCAACACTTAGAAGATTTTTCAAAAGTAGTTTTAGAAGATATTTTCCAAAAATACATTTTGATTGGGCACTTTTGAAAAAAATTTTATACTTAGAAATTTAGAAAAATAACATAGTAGGAAATTTTTTAAAACATCTTTTAAGTTCTTGGAAGCACTTTACTTAGAAAATACTTTTGTAAGCAGCTTTGGTCAAGTACTTAAAAACAATTTTGAAATTGGGTTAAGTCAAGTATTTAGAATTTTTTGAAAACAATTTAAGTCAAGTACTACTTAGAAATTTTTTGAAAACAATTTAAGTCAAGTACTACTTAGAAATTTTTGAAAACAATTTAAGTCAAGTGCTACTTAGAAATTTTTGAAAACAATTTAAGTCAAGTACTTTTGAAAACAATTTAAGTCAAGTATTTTGAATGCAGTTTTGAAAAAAAAACACTTAGCTTAAACTTTTTGATAAGAAAGGATAAAGTTTTGAATTTTGAAAAAATTTAAAGCTTCTCTCTTTTCCTATCTCTCCCTCTTTGCCATATATCAAAAGCAAAGCAGCATAGCTAAAATACATAAATTACATAAGAATATAACAAAAGAATAATGTACTGTACTGAACCAATTTAAGATGTAAACTGAGTCAAATCAATTGAAATTATCTCTGTAGGGTCCTGTCTAACCCAATTAGCTACTAACTAATTGTTATAAACAGTAGTTTTCTCTAGGGTTAGTCAAGTTAAGTGTTCTGTTCAAGTTAGATTTTCTAAACTTGACACTTAACTTGATTACTGTTTAAGTTGTATTTAGTGCCCCAATTACTGCAGATGCACTGATCTACATCTTGAATTAAGGTAAAGACCTAAGCAATTCAACCCATTCTAGGTTATCAGTCAAAAGTACCCTAAGGTGCTTGTGAGATGCTGGCTTCTAAATCTATTGGTGCATGCAGTTCTAGGGTTAGGCCCTAGGCTAAGTCCATTTGCGAAAAAAAGCCCTAGTTCTAGGGTTAGGGCCTAGACTAAGTCAAAAAATTATTAAAAAGAAAATGCTAAAAAGATTTTTCAAACTAATTGAAATTAAGTAAAGCGGTTTTTTAAAATTATTTTAAAAACTGAAAAAGCAAGTAAAGCAATTTAAAAATCAAAAAATAGAGTAAAGCTATTCTACCAAACATAATCACTGATAAAGATCAGATAATCATGAAAAAGCAAATAGTCAACTCCATAAATCCGCTGGTTAAAGGAGAGGACCAGGATAGTCACACCATAATCAGACACAAGTCAACCCTACTAAGTAGGGATAGTCAAACAGTCACTAGTACAATGCCAATCAAATCTAGGAGGAGGGACCGGGATGATCAGAAGAGCCTGGCTGCCTGGATCGAAATAGCGACATCATCTCATGATATCGTACGTCGCTAGTCTCCCTATCGGCTCTGCGGGCACTCATGTACTCAGTGTAATAGGCCTGATTTGCCTCCATTTCTTCAGCATGATTTGCCTCCGTTTCCTCCCGGAGGCTCTGGATCTGTGTCTCAAGTCGCGTCACTCTCTCGTAGAGTGTTGGTGGAGGGGGCTCGTCAATGTGCTCTCGAACCTCAGCTGCCAGATCTGCTACATCGACCTCAACGTCCTCATCCGAGTCGATCTGGGGTCCGGCTCTCTGACGCCTCCACGACAAAATCCCGGTACCCGATACCTCTACACCAGCTAGGTAAAAGTTCCTAAAACCAATTTCATCGAAGTCAGTCATCGCGGCCATCTCACCTTCGGTGATGTTACGTCCGTGATGATGAAGAATGGAAGTGATGATGTGGCAATAGGGGGTGCGTACCTGTCCCTGAGTGGTAACACTGGACGCATGTAGAATCGTATGGAACATGTGGAGTCCAATGTCGATATCAAGATGATGGATCAATGCATATAGGAGGAAGGTGTGAAATGGTCGCATGGTAGCGACGTCTCTAGTGGATAAAGGCAGAATGCAGCGGACTAGAACTCTATATAGAGCGTAGTCCTATACCTGAAGGTCAACAGATTGAAATCGTCTGGCCAAGGGGTTTCTAGCATGCCTATAGAAGTAGGAGTGTAGAGTATCTAGGGTAATGTCAGAGTAGGGAGCATCAAAGGGAGGATCCCTAGGAGGGTAACAGCAAAAGGTGGACTGTGAGAGTCGTAGTCCAAGAAATCGGTTGAGCAGCGAAGGTGTGATTGTCAAGGGTATCCCTTGAACGGTGGTGACGAACATAAGACCATCCTGTCTAATTATGTTGTTATAGAATTCTGCACATAAGGATGTGTTAATTGGATGAGTGCAGAATACAAGGTTGTCTAATTGGTAAAAGTTGATAACATTCATGGCCAAGGGACAAGATTGAGTGAAGAATTGCCTATTTAGGTAACTTGTCTTTATGGGTTTATATGTTGTTCGAGCAAATCTATTGCAAAGTTCTAAGGTTGGGAACCTAGGATCGGGGCTAGGTTCGGTACCGGGGTCTAATTGGTTTGCTCGACGTTTTCTAAGATAAGAAACATGCATTTAAAGGAAGGAATTTATGAAAAACAATTTTAAATGCGTAAGGGAAAAATTATACCGAGTAGCCGTTCGGGGAGGCATGGTTGAGGTTGAGGGAGCAAGAAGGTCACTTGGTCGCCTTGGAAGGAAAAGAGTTAGAGAGAAGAAGGATTTTGGTGTGGCAAGATGAGGAGATTCGGGTGCCTTATATAGGCATTTTGGCTAGGGCGCCCGGGCCCCCGGGAGCTCCCGGTCGCCCAGGACAGGGGCTTCTGCCTTTGGCAGTGTCCTAATGCTGGTCGGGGGCGCCCGCGATGGCCCAGGCGCCCCGATCAGTCTTGGATGTCAGCATTGCTGCCTTTGACCGGTACTGGGGGCGCCCACAGGGGCCGGGGCGCCCTGGTTAAGTGATAATGGTAGGTTTTTTTTTCTTGAGAGAAGTGAAAGTGTTGTGCGGGGCGCCCGAGGAGTCACGGGCGCCCGAGTTAGGTGTGAATTGACAACTTTGTTGTCTTGTTGACCATTTGACCATCGTTTAATTATTTTGACCATGATTTGACTACTTTGACTATGGTTTGACTACTTTGACCATGGTTTGACTACTTTGACCATGATTTGACTACTTTGACCATGGTTTGACTAGTATTAGGTCAATGCCGTTCTAAACTATAGGATTTAATGTTTGTATTTAAACAACAATGCAGGTATTAAATGAATTTTGATTAAGTTAAATTTTACCGTCTCACCCAATCTAGGGTTATCAATCACGTTAGCCTTATGGGTTTTGTGAGACAGGTTTTGGTAGATAGAATTAGTTTGAAAAATTATGATTTATTAAAAAAATTGAATTAATTTTGAAAATAGTTGATTTTGAGTTTATTTTAAAAAATTGTTTGAATCTATAATTAACTGAAAATTTGTGTTAGATTCGAATTTTACAAAGAATAATTTGAATTTGAATTTCAAAAATTAGCTTCCAAGTTTTGGCGAGGCACTAGGCCTTCTTTGGTTATAGCCTTATTGGATCATCAACCCTTTCCTTGACAAAGCCTTTTAATGAAATTTCATTTTCAAAATTATTTTTTGAAAAATTCTGGTCTAACTAGCTCGGGTCTTGAATCGGTAGCTTCAGCTTGTTTCACCAGTCTAAAGAGACCAAGTAGAGTATACTTGACCTTATTAGAATTGGCTTCCCTAACGTACTATCATCTCACCGCCACCCAATACTATATTGTTCAAATTTCAGTTAAGTTGGTTCAGTCCTTAAACTAACCATTCCTAAGTTTAAGCATGGTAGATTGCAGAAATTAAATAAACAAGCAATCATGCAATTTGAAAATAAGAATTTTATCTAACTATAAATATTATTTTTAATTTGGCTCCCCTGGACTAAAGCCACGATAATGGTTCGGCAAGATGTGAATCTTGTCCTTGGGGATCCAATACTGATTTGATCCAGTTTGTTTGTTCAGGCATAGTTTGGGTACCCATGCCTGAATGTTAGGTCTGGACCGGTTCAGTACAGCATAGTAGGATCTTTGTCTAGATTTGGTTCTATAGCCTAATCCGGATCGATTTAGAACCGACTTCTGTTTTCCAAGAATCATGTCTAGACCCTTGGAACCAGAAGTGAACCGTTCTAATGCTGTTTTGAGGTCCTTGACTTGAGTTTTCAAGGAGGAGTTCTCTTTCTCAAGTTTTTCAACTTGAGTAGAGGTTCCTTCTTGAACCTTCTCAGTTAAGGATCCAGAGTCAGCTCCCTCTTTCAGGAGTTTTACTTCCTGTCAGAGAGATTCGACTCGGAGTTTAGCTTTTGCCAAGTCTCGAGAAAGATATGTAATTAATTTGTTTAATTGACTTCTAGAAAAACCACTTACAGTGATTCCGCCATCCTCTGAAAACGTGAGTTTGCCGTCGTCCGGCTCCGATTCTGACTTGGTCTCGATTTCTTCTGAGGCGGTTAGTGCAAGTAGGTTCGACTGTGGGGTCTCTTCTTCTTCTTCGGAGGAAGACTCGTCCCACATTGTTTGAAGAGCCTTCTTTCTTCTTGCTTTCTTGGCTTCCTTTAGGTTAGGGCATTCCGATTTGAAATGACCCTTTTTGTTGCATTCGAAACAAGTCACACTTGATTTGTTCTTCATTGGTTCAGCTGGATCATCCTTCTTTCGGCTGACTTTTCTTCTGTTGGATTGATTCTTCAATTCCTTGTAGTAGTTTCGGGCAAGCCGGACCAGCTTGGGTCGATCTCCTTCGTTGTCTTCTGAGTCTGAGTCTGAATCAGACTCGGGTGCAGGTTGAAGTTTCTTCTTGGATGTCTTTCCAGCTTTACCTGCAACAAAGGCAATGTCTTTCTCGGCCAGATTGCGGTTAGTCTGCTCATGCAATTCTAATTCAGAAAATAGTTCATCTAACTTAATTTTTGAAAGATCCCTTGAAACATTGTACGCATCTACCATAGATGCCCACAAGGTGTTTCTTGGGAAAGCGTTAAGGGCGTACCTTCTTAGGTCACAATTTTCTACCTTGTGACCGATGGTGTGTAGACCGTTCATCAGCTCCTAAATTCTGGCGTGGAGCTGGGCTGCTGTTTCGTTGTCGTTCATCTTTATCGTGTACAACTTGTTCAGGAGGAGATCTCTCTTGCTGATTCGAGTATGTGTAGTTCCTTCGTGCAGCTCGATCAGCTTACCCCATAGCTCCTTTGCACTGTTGGATGGTCCTACCCGATTCAACTCTTCCTTGGTCAGGCCGCATTGAAGTGTCTGGGTTGCTTTTGCATCAGCTTCGATTTTTCTTTTCAGAGCAGTGTCTCACTCAGCGTAAGACTGTGGCACTCCTTCAGCATTCTTTGGAATCTCCAGTCCAGACTGGATGATTATCCACATGTCCACCTGAGTTTTTAGGTGGACCTCCATTCTGCTCTTCCAGTAGGAGAAGTCCTCCCCACTGAAGAGCGGCGGTCTTGCAGTACTGAAGCCTTCTTGCATGGCCATTTATGAATTTATCTGAAAATAAGAGTAAAAAGAAAGAAATATCCCAAGACTTGGTCTTGGATTAGTAGTGCGGGAAGAAAAAAATATTTATCGAGGGGTGGTCCACCAACCACGATTAACGATGATAATTCGAAAATAATTTAAAAAGAAATCCGAAAAAAATTCTCAAATTGGTGGTTGCACCAGATTTGAGCTTCCCCACTCTGATACCACTTGTTGGATCGAGAATAACGATAGAGGGGGGGGGGTTGAATATCGTAAAACTTTTTCGGATAAAACCTTAAGAGAATAAGCATCGGAAATTAAAAACACAAAGAATGACACGAACACAAGGATTTACTTTGTTCGGAGTCGCGGTCGGCTCCTACTCCAAGGCCCACGGTCCTTGACCGTTTACTGCGGGCAATTCTATAATGCGCAAAGTGTTTTACAGAGAGTGATATAGAAATTTTACAGTAAATGAAAACAGAGTTACTCTTCATGATCGACGCCTGGTATGGATCGTACTTCGGTGCGTAAGGTCGTCGTCAGCGCTTCAATTTCGAGATGGAAGGCTTCTGGAGCAGAGCGCTTGAGTCGAAGAGCGTAATAGCGTTGGAAAGATGTGTTGTTTGAAGCCTTGGGGTCGAGGGGCTATTTATAGCCTCCTGGGGCGCCCTGAACGTTGGGGGCGCCCCTGTTAGTGATATGAGAGAAGTGTCCTAAGACAATCGCCTTATGATTGTAATCATTTATTTTAATAAATGAATATTCACTATTTGAGTATACATGTTTGTGTATTTGATTGAGATCTTAAACTCATTTACTGAATGTCCGCAATACAATTCACAGCATGAGAGAATTTGTGATGAATTCACAACTAGTGGTTATCTCTACATGTGCAATTGTGAAGTATTGAAATTATCCCTAGTCGATGAATTGATAAATATGAACACTATCAATTCTGTTGAGACTAGCATGAGTTATTCTCTAATCAGCTGATTCTCACTGGCTGGTGACATTGAGATGTCCGGAGATAAACATGAATGCTAGTTAAGGGAACTAGTTTATTAGAGTGACTGGCTGTAAAACTTCATATGGTAGTCTACATATAGATATGTCAGTGAAGTTCTTACTGCAGCTTAAGTGCGATGTTCCTTTGACTTGCGGTGTTCAAGTCATCTTGGTCATGGAGACTTATACTTTGAATCTTAAGCAAGCATCTCCAAGGAGGTGTGGACCCAGGATGATTGGGTATAAGCCAAAGTGCCCGAAGATGTTTGAATAGCCTACAAAGGATTCACCACTCCTTGCGAGGAGATGTATACTCGAGGCCTATCGTCGGATTGTTACTCGAAGCCTCTAGCCAGAGCATGACATGTTCAGAGTATGAATCTCTTAAATACATGACAGTAATTAGAATCCGTAGGACGAGAAAACGTTACATGGGCTAGGTGTGACGTAGTCAGCCTAGTGGGGACTGACACACATAGACCATGTCCTGAACCAAGTGGGTATAAGATGGTGAAGGGAATGGGGCACGATTCATTATAGCTGCTGAAGGGGTTCAGAATTGTTTCTGAGGTCAACCGTTTATCTTTCGATTAATTGGGGATCATGATGTACTACTAGGTGCCACTCATGATCGTTCTATAATTGATTAATTATAGACGGCCAACATAAATCGAAAGCTTATTTAGTCACATGCACTACGAGTAATCCGAGGGATTTAAAACGAGTTGAAAATTGGATTTTCCAATCAAGAGAGATTAGGTTTGGTTGAGCCAAACGATAAGTCGAATCTGAATTTTTCAGAGACGCATCGGAAGCGTAAAATGGCTAAGTCTTTTGAAGACTTAATAGATGAATTAAATAAGTTTAATTCATTGGGGCGTGGCTTGGATGGGCCGGCCAAAGAGGGCCTCCATCCTCTTTGCTTGGCCGGCCAGAACAAAGGGAGAGAACCAAGTTTTTGGATCAATAAACCAAGTGTGGTTTGTTTTATAATAAACCAAGGTTTAGTTTATTTCTTCATGGAAATTAAAATGAACCATGGATTGGTTTATTTTATAAAATCAATCATGGATTGATTTACCATGATAAGGAAATTTATTCCATAGGAGAGAAGAGACTTGATTGATTTTTATCATGAATTAAAATATGATTTTAACCATGATATAAAATCAAACTTGGCATAATGGAATAAGTTATTCCATATTTGAGAGGCTTGATGGTTGAGAGGCTACTATATAAAGGACCCAAGGCAAGGCTTGACAAATAATCGAAGAGATGAAGGCATAGGGTCTCTCCCTCTCTTTCTCTCCTTCTCTTCTCCCCTTCTTGCCGTGCGCCAACCAGCCCCAAGAAGGAGCACTAACCGGCCGCCCCTGCCCTTTCCCTGCCGACCACCACCTGCTGCCGGAGAAGGAAGCTCCGGCCATCTCTTGGCCGGAAGAAGGTGCTGCCGGAATTAGAGTTTGCCGCAAGGATTTTTTTGCCGCAAGCCTCTTCTTTTGCTTCGCCGGAATTTTGATTCCGGCCATCCTTTTGTGGTTAGTCTTCCGACTTCTCTCTTGCTTTTTCTTGTCGCATTCTCGGAGAATCTAGTAGTTCTCGAGAACACGAAACTCGTGGCTTTGCGAAGTCATCCCGAAGATACTCGGCGTGGACGCGAATAGAGGCGGAGCTTCCAAAGGACGCTTACGGTTGGATCTCGTCCCTTCCTTCGAGTTACGCGAGGTAATACATAAATTAGTTTTTCTTTCTGCAAAATTTTAAATATATGATCATGTCTACACAAGATAAAATTGCATGCTTAGATGTGTGGTTAAATAATTTGAGAAATTATTTATGCTAAACCCTCCGCTGCACGTAATTAATTTTAAAATTACAAACCCACATCCATGTCAACATGCACTCGGTCCCAACAGCCCCCCACGTGTCAGTCGATCCGGATAAGTCTCGGTCAGCCCTTATCCCATTTGAATAGGGCTGAGAGTTGACTGTGGGCGCCCGGGACGTAGGGGGCGCCCGGGTTGACTCGGTCCGCTGGCTTCTCGCTGGCTTGACTCTATCCGCTTCGTTGGCTTGAGCCCGGGGCGCCCGAGGCATCCGGGGCGCCCGGGAGCAAGGGGGCGCCCGGGAGCATAGGCTTCCAAAGCGTTTTCTTGCTAACTCTTTGTTTGGCTTTGACTTAGGGCGCCCGGGACCTCCCAGGCGCCCAACCCAGCTGCTGCTCCTCTCCTTTGGAGCGTTCTGTGCTGCAGAGACTCGTTCCTTCGGTCCTGCATCCAGGGTTAGTACTAAACAAAACAAAGCAAGCATGTTGGTGCATTTTACAGCCGTAGCTGTCTTGGTTATGACTTTGGGTCTCCAAAATGGAGCCCTAGGTCGAGCCGACGCCTACTGTTCCCTCGACGGGGAACGCGCCCTCCCCTACTCCTCTCAGGAGAGTTTACCTTTCGCCAACCGGCTCCTCCGGTTGGACTTTTGCCCGATGCACCTGACCAGGTCTTCGTGCCCACCTTCCGAGCAGGTATTTGGTGCCCAGCTCCTTGCCAGGGCTTTGTGCCCAGTCCTCGACCAGGACTTCGTGCCCACCTTCCGAGCAGGTCTTCGGTGCCCAACTCCTTGCCAGGGCTTCGTGCCCAGTCCTCGACCAGGACTTCGTGCCCAGTCCTCGACCAGGACTTCGTGCCTAGTGTACCTAGGGCTTCTTTTCCTGTACACTTAGTAAATATGTTAGATCAACATTATATCTTAACTTTTGAACCCTTTGCCATTATCAAAACATAGGTTGGTTCAATAAAAGCTACTATTATATAACAGTTATTAAGTAGCCAACTGGGTTAGACAGGACCTAAACAAGTTTAGTTTAATTGGTTTGGTCCTTTTATTGCTTGAATTCACTAGAGTTGGTTCAATACATACTTAATTTTTTTTCTCTCTGATTCAAAATTGATCTGATATGCAATTAGTGTCTATCATTTTTTTGATATATGGCAAAGGGGGAGAGAGAGAAGTAAAGAGAGTAATTTTTTTTTTTCAAATTTTCATTTTCTCAAAAAGTTAAATCTTAGTGCATTAAATTTTCAAATTAAATTTAAATTTAAGGCTCTGATTCTTTCAAAAATATTTTTCTTAAGTGCACAATTTTTTTGAGCAAATAGTTTTTCAAGTGCATAATTTTTTTTCTAAGTAAAAATATTTTCCAAATTTTTTTTGCTAAGTAATTTTGGTTGTGCACAAAATTTTTTAAGCAAAATTTCTAAGTGCATTTTCCTGATCAAATTTTTCTAAGTAAAAATTTATTCTCTATGAAAATTTTTTTAAAGCATTTTCTAAGAAATTTTTTTTTGCACAAACTGTTCTTAAGCAAATTTTTCTAAATGCACAAAATATTCTCTAAGCAAATTTTTCTATGTGTGCAAAATTGGTTGTGCAAAATTTGGTTTAATGTTCTAAGTGAAAATTGGCTAAGTGATTTTTTTTCAAGTAAACTTTTATTAAGAGAAATTTTTTTCAAGTGAATTTTTTTTTTTGGTTTGCAAAAATTGGCTTAACTGGAAAATTTTCTAAGTAAAAATTTAGTGCAGAAATTGGCATAAATGAAAATTTTTTTAAGTAAAAAAGTTTGCACAAAAATTTGGTTAAGTGGAATTTTTTGCAAAGTTTTTTTATGTGGATTTTTTTTAAGTTTGGGCTTGCAAACCTTTTCTAAAAACTATGCTAAGTGTAAAAATATTTTTTGGCAAATACTTTGCTTTGTTTTGAAAAACACATAGTCAAAAGTTAACACTTAGACATTTTTTAAAAAACTGCATATTATTTGAAGCTTCAGGGGGAGCTTAGTAAATAACATATCAAAAAGTAATTTTGCTTGTTAGACATGTGCTTTAAATACCTTAAACTTAACTTTTTGAACCTGGTTGCCATAAATCAAAAAGGGGGAGATTGTTGGTGCCGAAAGCACCAAAGTCGAACTTGTATTTTGATAATGGAAAAGGGTTCAGAAGTTAGGGTTTTATTGTGATCTAACAATACTACTCAGGTGTGCAGGAAAAGTCCTAGGTACACTAGGCACAAAGTCCTGTTTCTAAGAATTGGGCAATAAGTCCTGGCCACAGGCTGGGCACCTAAGTCCTGTCATAAGGTTGGGCAATATGTCCTGACATAAGGTTGGGAAATATGTCCTGGTCGTGGACTGGGCACCGAAGACCTTGTGAGTGAAGCTAGGCAATAAGTCTTGGTTGCGGACTAGGCACGAAGACCTGATCCAGGGGATTGGGCGAAAGTCCAAGAGGAGGAGCCGGTTGGCAAAAAAGGTAAACACTCCTGAGAGGAGTAGGTGAGGACGCGTTCCCCGTAGGAGGGAACATTAGGCATCGGTTCGACCTAGGGTTCCATTTCGGAAGCCCAAAGTCAGAACCAAGACAGCTCAGGTTGTTAAACTATGCTTAACTTATATCATTTATATGTTATTTGTGTTTTCGAACTAACCCTAGTTGCAGGAACAAAGGGATGGAGGTTTCTGCTCCCAAGCGCCTGAATGAGGTCAGGTGCTTGTTTGATCAGGCGCCTGTGTTGATACAGACGCCCCAGAAAAGGGTATTTCTAGGTGCAATCGAAGCAAGCCTCCAGAACAGCATATGATGCGCTGTGTTCATACAGGCGCCCCAGTAAGCTCAGGCACCCCAGTTGAAGGGATAAGCGCTGGCCAAGTCTGCGGATTGAGGTTTGCGCAGAATGGGCCACGTGTCAGGCGCCCCCTTCAACACAGGCACCCCAGCATCGACTATATAAAGGGGTTCACCCCCTTGGCTTCAGACATAACTTCTTTCTACGAATTCTTTCAAGTGCTCTGCTCTAAATGCTCCGTGCTCAAGACTCAAGCGCCAACGACGACCCGCGGCTCCAACATTCAATTTTCTACAGTCGTCAGTATAACTTTTTTTGTATTAAGTGCTGTATTTTAATTCTATATTCGAACTTCAAATTGTAATAATTTTACGTAATATAGAATTGCCCATCGTAAACGGTCAAGGACCTTGGAGTAGGAGCCGACTGCGACTCCGAACCAAGTAAAAACAAACGTGTTAGCATTGATTTGTTTTTCCACTGCGTAAATTACTCTAAGTTTTCCAAAAATTTGTTGATCGATATTCACCCCCCCTCTATCGATTCTAACCGATCCCACACATGTTAGTATAGCATTTTCAGCACATATGTCTAAAAGCAAGCATTCTTTGACCAAGAGTATGTTTTATGTCGATTGCATGTTTTGTGAGATAAGTATCTACTTACTAAGCAATTTGCTTATAGTTTGCATCCATTTACTGCAGATAAAGGTAAAGAAAGGATGTAAGGTAAGGAGTCTAAAGGAAGGATTTTTGTGTCAGTGGCGGTGGAACCGTGGGGTGAGATCCTTTGGTATGAGACTTACTAGTGTTCTAAGCAGTAGAACTTTATGAGTTTACTTGAGTTTCATGATAGTAGTTAATTCAGCAAAGATTATGTGTCATGATAGTAGTGTTTATTTTTGCAAAAGATTTTAAGTTTGATATGCATGCTAAATGGAGTATGATCTGGTCCAGATATTATGATTCATATGATTGATGTTAGTGTAGTTGAGTAGAAATGTATTTATTTGGACTTGATTAGTGTTTCTGAAGTCTAGACTAAATTTTCAGACGTATCAATTGACTGTTTCAGATATCAGTCGACTGCCCTCAAGAATTCGAGGGAACAGAAACATTGGTCGAGTGATTTCCAAGTGGAGTCGACTGCACCAGTTGACTGGTAACTCCATCAGTTGACTGGTCCTCGGCCAGATTTTGAACAGAAAGATTGGCCGAGTGAATTGGCCTAGGGGTTGACTGCCACCAGTCGACTGCTCAAGAGTTAGTCGACTGGTCCTGGTTGAGCAGAAAAGTAAATGTGACCTCCCTCTAAGGTTAAAGTTAAGAAGAGAGGGTCGTTACAGGTTTGGTATCAGAGCACGTTTCCGCCCTTCCGCCACACTGAATCAAGCATCCATCCAGCCGCCTAGCAAGTAAGAAAGTGCATATGTTTAGTTTTTATATACATGTCTTTATTTGATTGTTAGTCTTAACATATGTTATTATGGGCATGATTAGTATATGCTATTATGAGAATGATGATATGAGTATGATGATAGTGATTGAGGTAATGTCCTTGTTCTCATTATGATCATTAAGAGACTGGCAAAGGGGCATCCCAGGAAGGTCCGAAATGAGGAGCGAGCTCCTAGAGGGAATGAGATAACAGAATCAGTACCACCACCAAATCTCTTAGAGGTAGTGACTCAGTTACAAAGGCAAATAGCAGAATAGCAGCATGTTATTGCCACCCTAATAGCTAACCAGCAGACCGCTCCCATTACCCCGCCAGTGGAGAATGTAGTGGCACTAGTTGTGACTAAAGTTCCATCGGTTACATCTGTAGTCTCGGCAAGGGGGGTATGGCAAGAACCATTCCTCATCCAGTGGCAGAAATTGAAGCCAACAAGCTTCTCAGGCACAAGCGAACCATGGGATGCTCAAGCATGGTTCAAAACTTTAGAAAGCATAGTAGAGCTACTGGACTGGTCTAAGATAGAGAAGATAAAGTGTGCCTCCTTCTGCCTTACCGGAGATGCTAGAATGTGGTGGGAGAGAGTTAAGGCCAAGAGAAATGTCAGCCAGATGACATGGGCTGACTTCGCGACTGAGTTCTTCGAGGATTACATTCACATGCAAGTAACCAACAAGCATTATGATGAATTCATGGAGTTCAGACAAGGAGAACTATCTGTGTATGAAGCAGTGAAGAAGTCCAACTGGCTGGCTCGTCTGTACCTAGAGCTAGTTGGCGTAGAAAGAGAAAGAGTCAGGCTAATACTCAAGATGTTAAGGCCTGAGATAGCCTTAAATGTAGCCAGCGGTGTTAATAAGCCGCAAACCTCCGAAGAATTGATAAGTAGTACTTTGATCACTTAGCACTACTTAAACAGTATAAAGGCCACCAGGATACAACAGAAGCAAGTAGCAATCCAGAAATCTCAGGGTAAGCCGCAGAACTGGAAGGGGATGTAGGTATCTCCCGGTGACATAAACACGAAAACACAGCGGAAACAAGATCCCTCGAGCGATCCATGCGAAAGAAAACTCGTATGATGTTCATCTTCTATCCAAAGTGTATACCTTTGGAGCATGCCCTTACGTTTATCCCGCTCGTCCAAGTGTCGCTGGATCTCTTGCACGTTCAAGCGTCTGTGCCTCTATGCATATCCACACGTACACGATCTCTCAACCTCTAGAAGAACTACCTTAGTTGTGCTAGCAACTTGAGGTAGTTCACAAAAGGGTTTCGACCAAGAGGGAGAAGCGGAAGAAGAGAGGAAGGGAAGAAGAGAAAACTCTCTATCATCAAAAATGACTAGACCCTCTTTTATACTCATCCCATGAATATGAAGAGACTTTTGTCTCTTTAGCTTCCCTTCATTAAAGCCAATAAAGAGCACATCTTCTCATGTGGATCTTCAATTTCTCTTCATTCAATGAAGAGAGACTTTTCTCTTTTCCATTATTATTAATTCATTAAACACTTTAATGAATTAATATCTCATGAGTTCCCGACCATGCCTCCCGAGCTCCCGACTAAGTCTCCCGAGCTCCCGACCAGGTCTCCTGAAGCATCATGTCCTTAGTGTGTGACCCAATAGGTTCTCGTCACATTGGCAATGTGCCTAAACTGCTTTAGACACATAAGCAATGAGCGACATCTAGCAATGCATCATTGCTACCCAAGTAACAAGAAAAGTCGAGATCCGACTTAACCTCCGTGACTATGATCATGTATGACCTTGTCCTTCCATCCTCGATATCTAGATTGACCAATGAGGCATAGAACGTGTCATCCTCGATCAATCTTTGTGTTTCTTGATCCCCGAGTAGACTCACTCAAACAAATGAGCTAAATATCTCATATTGACTCATTTGAGCATGGTCATGCATTTTAGTAGTCCTACTTGATCAAGGGGGCCCATAGATATCACTCCTGTCATATGGGAGGGATAGATCCCATCTACATCACTCCCATTCCTCTACATAATTTATTGCATGCCCAGTGATCGCCTTTATAGTCCACCCTGTTATGGGTGATGTTTGACGATACCAAAGTACATAACTCCTTATATAGGGAATCGTAGTGACTTCAGGTTTAAAGACTATTCATACTAATAGTCACATGAGAATGTTTATGCCACTCATATGACAATCTATGAAACTTTCTCATGGCGAGTCAATTCAGTACACATTCTCTAATGTATGCCCATGTGTCAACTTGATATCACATATCCATGACTTGTGAGCTCAAGTCATCAATTGACCTACATACTAGTTTCCATGCATTAATATTGTCCTTGAATATTAATGCTCGACTAGGAATGATTTAGTGTAGTATTCTCTTCATTATCTCACTATCGATTCAACCAATCGATATAATGTAGATAAGAACCTACTACTCAAGGACTTTATTATACTTAGTTATTTGGCACATGTATAAAGTAAGTATAATAACCAAACATACCTTTATTAATGATAGAATATGATACAAAAAGTCCCTAGTCAATCATCATATAATTGACTCTAGGGCTCCTACTAACAAGGGAACCCAAACAAAAGGAAGCAGGGGGATCAAAAGACTTCTAGAAGCAACAAAGGAAGTTCATCAAGCAAGTACCCCAAATATGCTCAATGTCCAAAGTGTGGGAGGGTGCACCCAGGAGAATGTTGCTAAGGCATGAGTGGGTGCTACATCTGTGGAGTAGAAGGGCATATGGCCAAGGCTTGCCCTACCAAAGCAAATCTGCCTCCACCATAGCTTATTCAGTACGGGGGAAAGTCTGCATAGTTGTATCTGATGCAGCCAGCACTAGAAGGACCCTACATCAGTCAAGGGAGAGTGGAAGCCTTACCATCCTGACCAATGCCAGGATTTTCACCATCACCAAGGAAGAGGTGGCATATTCTCCTACCGTGTGTTGGTGCAAGTCGCATCAGTGATGTCCTCCTTTATGTGTTTCAATGTTTGACAATATGCTTAAGTCAGTGATACATTGAACAAGGGAAAGGTAAGTCAAGAGAGGAGTACCAAAGTGAACCAAAGTCCTAGTTAAGCTAGGCACGAAGTCTTGATCATGGATTGGGCACTAAGTCCTGGTTCGAGGAATTGGTCACTAAGTCCTGACCAAGGGTTGGGCACGAAGACCTGGTGAGTAAAGCTGGGTACGAAGACCTGGTTCGAGGAATTGAGCATGAAGTCCTGGCCGAGGGTTGGGCACTGAAGACCTGGTTCGACGAAATGGGCATGAAGACCTGGCCGAGGGTTGGGCACCGAAGTCCTGGGCTTAGGGTTTGGGCACGAAGTCTTGGTCCGAGGGATTGAGCAACTTAGCTGAGCGATGACTAAGGACAGAAGTAGAGACGGGTTGAGGTTCGAACGTCTCAAGATCCGAGAGTATCGGCGGGTAAGCAAAAGTCCACCCGAATGGACTGGGTGGCAACCGTCTCCTGAGAGGAGTAGGTGAAAGGCGCGTTACCGGGGAGTGGGAACTTGCGACGGTTCGACCTAGGGTTTGGTAGAAATCCGAAGTCAGAACCAAGTCTTTAAGGTTAAGATTGTATGTATATTTTCTTTATATTTATATATCTTGCAGGTACCTAGAATAGAAGACAAAGCAGGTGAACAACACACAACACGGCTGGAAGGCCTTCATTCAGGCGCCCCCATTGAAGGAGGCGCCTCAATCAAAGGAGGCAAAGCCAGGCCTTCATTCAGGCGCCCCCATTGAAGGAGGCACCTCAATCAAAGGAGGCAATGCCAGGCCTTCATTCAGGCGCCCCATTGAAGGAGGCGCCTCAATCAAAGGAGGTAAATTAGGTCTTCATTCAGGCGCCCCCATCGATACAGGTGCCCTGCTTGAAAGTTGTATCTGCTGTTGCGAGTTCGAAGCAGAGATAATCTTTGACTGGGTTCATTGAGGCGCCTGGGAGGTCCAGGGCGACCTGTTCAGAGGCCTTATCTGCTGCGGTGAGTTCGGCGCGGAGATAAAGTTTGACCAAGCCCATTGAGGCGCCCTAGTGATCACAGGCGCCCCAATGAACCAGATAGGCTTCAGTCTCTGCCACTGAACCAGATAGGCCTCCTGTCGGACTCCTCTGGCCGGAGTGTCCGGGGGTGCCTGTGCAGTTGGGGGCTCAGTAGGTATCACACTCTGACTTCCCTGCGGGGTTGTAGTGTTCGCCTGCTAGGTCATCAGAGTATTTATGATCTGCTGCTGTTCAGTGACCTGACGCTGCAGATCTGTGATCACTTGCATCATATCAGGTGGGGGTGCGGTCTCATCACCCCGATTGCTACGTCTTCTAACCATATCTATCGTACAGGTGACAAATAAACTAATGTGAGAATTAACACTACTTTCATTAGTTATGCAAGCATAAATCATCTCTATATAATCATTACAGTACATGAAACTAAGTAAAGCGAGGTTAGGATCTCTTACTTGGAAGCGGCAGGATGAAGCTTGATGTGTGTGCAGTGGAGGGGAAATCTGCTCTGATACCAACTTGTAACGCCCGTCCTTATATCTACTCTCGGGGCGGGGTTACGTACAATCCATCGTAAAATTTTAACATAAAATAAAAACACAAGTGCAAGGACTAAGTACTGAGCATGCTTGTTTAAAACTACCAAGTGATATTTACAAGTGCTAAGCATATTAGTCAGTGCATGCCAATCAGATATCATGCTTTAATGATTAGAACATGGTAGGTTCACAAGTAGTTCAACTCAACATATAAGAGTAATCCAAGTGTAATTTCTAATATTCAAAAGTACCAACTCTAATCACTAGCATTTATTATTGAAGAAAACATTATCATAGGCATAGTAATGTAGATATAAAAATCTTTCTTTTCCGAGCCACCACCCCACACATCTTCATCCCTCCTGCCTCTTCCTTTAGTTTAAGTGTCCCTTACCCTTATCTGCAGCATAAGACAACACATAAACTAGTAAGCACAAATGCTTAGTAAGGATCTTGTCCTACTCGCAAAATCCATACGAAGAATACAACATGTACACATAAGGAATCATAAGCATGAGTTTATCATAGCATACTAAACATCCAAGTTTCTAAGCAAGCAGTATAAAGTATCTTAAGCATACCCTTCACATATAATAAATGTTTTCAAAACAATTCCATAAAGGTATTACTTAAAAATATTTCAACATCATATAGGGCCCAGTTGTGTACCACATAATGCGCGTTCCCTAATGAATTGGGGTAGCGAGCCACCAATCCCATTAGAGCAGGACCCTTCCGTCCTACCGGAGCCATGACCTTAAGTTAACATGCACCCCGGATTTGTTTAACGACCCCCTTCCGAGTCGGGTACACAACTTACAAAGTAAAATACTTATCATGTCTTTACATATATGCTAAGGAGTACTCCAATTTCACTTCTCAAGGGACACACCACTCTTCAAGGGTGCTCATGATCCCATAGGGACACACCACACAACATAAGGGTGTTCTTGATCCCATATTTAGTGGAGTATCCTTTCAAGCATTTTAACATACACATCACATGCAATCTCATAAGGGTGCCCCATGGGCTATAAGACATGCTCATACATACATCATACTTCAACCACTTAACATACTTTATATATGACAAGATTGGTCACATAGATCATACTCATATCATAGGAAGTTGTAGCATGCTTCATGGATTAAATTCATTCTTCCTAACCCTAAACTAGGGTTTGGCCGAATTTCATAAGGTAAGGATAGGTTAGGTTTTTTTTTTTTGACATCAAACATCCCATACAAGCATCACATATCTATACATCATGTATCATACTAAGCATAGCATACATCATGGGATAATCAACCTTCACAACCCTAATGTTCCTTGCCTTGGCCGAAAGTCATGCTAGGGAAAAATTAAGTTTTCCAATCAAACATTCCATTTAAACATCACGTGCATATACGTATCATCATCCCAAACATAAGCATATCTCATAGGGTACATCCCATGCAAGCATCACACATATATATATATCATGAATCATACTAAGCATAGCATACATCATGGGGTAATCAACCTTCACAACCCTAATGGTTCATGCCTTGGCCGAAAGTCATGCTAGGGGGAAGTTAAGTTTTCCAATCAAACATTCCATTTAACATCACATGCATATACATATCATCATCCCCAAACATAAGCATATCTCATAGGGTAGTTTAACCTTCACAAACCCTAATCTATTCATGTTGGCCGAATGGTGTAGGGTAGGGGGATTAGGGTTTTTGAAATCAAACCTTCACACAACCATTTATACAAACACCTTGTCTACACTACTAAGCATGGATACATCATGGAGAATTTCAACCCTCACTAACCCTAACCTCTTGT
Source organism: Boesenbergia rotunda (assembly GCA_024364735.1). NCBI lineage: Eukaryota > Viridiplantae > Streptophyta > Magnoliopsida > Zingiberales > Zingiberaceae > Boesenbergia > Boesenbergia rotunda. The sequence goes on along the minus strand of JAGFNQ010003841.1, from coordinate 410,088 downwards.
TCATGGCCGAATGGTATAGGGTGCTCAACCCCTAGTTTTTGGCTTCACAACATGAAGGGAAAACAACCTATCTATATACCCTAAGTCCCAAGGGTCTCCTCATGCATCAAGGAGTAGCCAAGGTCTCCCCTTTGGGGGTGGCCGAAACTCACACAAGGGGTAACTCCCATTTTTGAAACAAGAAAAGAAAAGGAATCATGAAATCAACAATTACACTGCAGGCGAGAGGATACTTACATCCTTTCGCTTGAAAATCACCTTCTCTAAATCCTTAGGGTGCCCTTGGTTGAAGGAAGAGTGAGAGTTCCCTTTGCTAGAACTCCTCTAAACACTTGGCCCTAGTAGAGGGCAAAAATCCTTGGATGGGGTCTCCTTCCTTCCAATTCCCTAGGGTTAGAACCCTAGGGTGTATTTTCAAAAATTGAAAAGGGGGAAGAGGCTAGAGTTTTCGGTGGGGAGAGTGAGGAAGAAGAAGAGAGGAAGTTATTCCTCCCTCTCCCTCTCTTATTTATACTATTCTCATGAAGGGACATGTCTCTTCACTTCCCTAGCTTTAACAAACATGTTTCTTATTCTCTCAACATGAAACATTGCTTGGTGCATTGGTTAAGACATTGTTAATGTAACTAGGAGGTTCAAGGTTCGATCCTTGCTTCCTCCTTTCTACACTTTCTTTTTATCACATTTTGCACTAATCCACATCAAAGCCCATTAAGCCAAGCCTATCATGAAATTTCATAATAATAATGTTTCATGAATTCAAAACATTATATATATGGGAAAATTTGGGGTGTTACAAGTATCTGGAGCTATTCTAAATTCGAGGACAAACTTTTAATAATGTAGGGAGGATTGTAACGCCCGAAAATTTTTCAGCATTTTCCATAATTTTTCCAAAATAAAAAGAAATATAAAAATTTCTTTAAAAAGAGGTCAGAGCCAAGGCTTGAACCAAAGATCTCTCGTTTAGCTTAAATTTAAGTTTCCATTAGGTGGTGGTAAAGCATAACACTTGAATATGGAACCAATATTAAATAAGTGATAGTAAGCATCCTTTATGGAAGATGCTTCAACTTCCACTAAGTATATAAAGGATAGGAAGGAGAGAAAACGAAGGGTTTTCACATCCTCCTTCTTCCCTGCCAAAAAACAAAGACAAAGGAGACTAGGGTTCTTGCCAAGAGGAACTAGGGTTTTTCTCCTAGTGCTAAGGGTTGGACTGGGCACCGAAGACTTGGTGAGTGAAGTTGGGCAATAAGTCCTGGTCACGGACTAGGCACGAAGACCTGATCCGGGGGATTGGGCAAAAGTCCAACCGGAGGAGCCGGTTGGCAAAAAGGTAAATTCTCCTGAGAGGAGTAGGTGAGAACGCGTTCCCCGTAGGAGGGAACATTGTGTGTTGGTTCAACCTAGGGTTCCATTTGGGATGCCCAAAGTCAGAACCAAGATAGCTCAGGCTGTAAATCATGCTTAAATCTATATCATTTATATGTTATTTGTGTTTTGGAACTAACCCTGGTTGCAGGAATGAAGGGATGAAGGTTTCTTCTCCCAGGTGGCTCAATGGTGTGAGGCGCCCTGTTTGACTAGGTGCCTGTGTTGAGACAGACACCCCAAACAAAGGGTAACTCCAAGCCACGTCGAAGCAAGCCTCAAGACTACATATGAGGCGCCTGTGTTAACACAGGCGCCCCAGTTAGCTCAGGCGCCCTTGTTGAGGGGATAAGCGCTGGCCAAGTCTGCGGATAGAGTTTCACGCAGTGAAGGCCACGTGTCAGGCGCCCCCTTCAACACAGGCGCCCCAGCTACGAGTATAAATAGGGGTTCACCCCTTAGCTTCAGAACAACAATTTCCTATGTTCTTTCAAGCTCTCTGCTCCAAACGTTCCGTGCTCAAGACTCAAGCGTCAACGATGACCCGCAGCTACGACACTCCAATCTTCCGATCATCGGTATAATTTTAGTTTAAGTGCTGTAATTTTTTATTCTATATTCGAACTTCAAATTGTAATTATTTTACAAAATATAGAATTGCCCATCGTAAATGGTCAAGGACCGTGGACCTTGGAGTACGAGCCAACCGCGACTCCGAACCAAGTAAAAAACAAACGTGTTAGCGTTGTTTCCGCTGCGCAAATTACTCTTAAGTTTTTCGAAAAATTTGTCGATCGATATCTCTATCGATTCAAACCGATCCCACAAGTGGTATCAGAGCGGGTGGCTCAAATCTGGTGCAACCACCAGTTGAGCATTTTTTCGGATTTTCAAATTTTAAATATTTTTTTCCTATTTTTCTCGTTAATCGAGGTTGGTGCAACACCACTCGATTTTTTTTCTTACTACTATTTTTTCTCCCGCACCACTAATCCAAGACTTAGTCTTGGAACAAGTTTTCTTTGTAATTATTTTTCAGTTAAAATCCCATGGCCAATCAAGAGTGGAACAGTGGCCAACCACCGCTCTTCTTCGGCAAAAATTTCAGTTTTTGGAGAAACCAAATGGAAGCCCATCTGAAGACCCATATGGACATATGGATGATAATCCAAACGAGATTCTCTTTTCCTGCATAAAATAGATTATCAATTGCATGGGACAAACTGGATGAACCAATGCTCAACAAGATTGAAACATATGCTAAGGCGACTGCAATTCTTCAGTGTGGCCTAACCAATGAACAACTCAGGCTAGTCGGTCCATTCAGATGTGCTAGAGAAATTTGGGAGAAGCTGATCAACCTACATCAAGAGAACTCAGATGAAGAAGAAGATCAGGTAAGTTATCTTGCATTCTCGGCTCAAGCACAAGTAGCTGAGATAGACTCGGGACCCGACTTCGAAATTGACTTCGGATCAGAAGATGAGATAGAATCCATACTCGACTTCGAAATCGAACTAGAGTCAGAAGACGAGTCTGCCGAGACAAAATCGGTAACTAATTTTGAATCTTTTTCAGAATTAAAAGTAAATGAGTAAACTAATACTGCAATGGTTGAGGAAGTATAATTTCTATTGCAGGGAAAACTCAAGGAAGAACTCAGAAAAAGAGGCCTCAACCAGTACCTGAGTTTGACTCAGAATCAGACGACGATGAAGAGGATCGTCCCAAACCGGTCCAGTAGGCTAGTGACTACTACAAGAACTTAGAAAACAAACAAGTAAAAGAAAGACGGCTAAAATCAAGGGGGAGATTCCAAATGAGGAATCAAATGGTAACATGATAAATTCAAAATTTAAAAATCATATAATATGTTTTAAGTGCAGCGAAATAGGACATTACAAGAATCAGTGCCCCACTCGCAAGAGTCGACCTTTGCCACCAACAACAAGTGGAACTCTCAAGAGTACTGGACAAACAATCGACAAAGGTAAATTTACATTATTTGAAAATCCAGTGTTTGCCTCAAATAACGTGATTGAATCATATAAATTAGTTAAGGCAAATTTCAGAAAATTAGAATAGGAAAATGAAGAATTGAAACGTAAAGTTAATATGCTAGAAAATTTAATTCACAATCTTGCTGATTTCCAAAATCCAGAGTATTACTCCAATTCTGACTTTACTTAGATAATTGTTTACTTTAATTGCGTATTGCATGCTTATTTTTTATTTTATTTTTTTTATTTTGCTTAGAATTAGAATTGGTTAGTTTAAGGACAAAAGAGTTACTTAAAACTTGAACAACCTAGTATTAGGTGGAGGTGAGATGATAGTACGTTAGGGAAGCCCTGCTAATAAGGTCAAGTAAGATAAGGTGCACTCTACTTGGTCTATTTAGTCTATGGAATTAGCCGAAGCTACCGATCCAAAACCTAAGCTAGTTTGACCAAAATTTTTCAATAAGTAATTTGAAAATAAAATTTCGATAAAAGGCTTTGTCAAGGAAAGGGTTGTTGTTCTAATAAGGCTAGGCCAAAGAAGACCTCTGTGCCTCGCCAAGACCTGGAAGCCAATTATCGAAACTCAAATTTAATTTACTATTTGATAAATTTGAATCTAACACAAGTTTTAATTAAATCTTAGATTGAACAATAATTCGAAGATAAAAATAAAACATCTCACAAAACAGATAAGGTAACCTATTTTGTCACGTAGAACTTGGTAAGATGTCTAGGACCTAATAATGTAGTTCAATATTTTTTTTTCAAAATCAGTTCAATATTTTTTCAAAATCAATAATCCTAACTCAACAATTTTTTCAAAATTAATTCAACATTTTCAAAATTAATTTTCTTTCAAAAATTTAAACATTTTTTTAAAACTTGTCTCACAAAACCCATAAGGTTAACATGTTTGATAACATTAGATGTGGGTGAGATAGACTAGGTAGTGAAATTCAATATAAGCTATCCCTACCTCTAATGGATCCAAATCAATACATACTTTATGTGTAGAAATATAATTAAAAATTTAGACCAGTGGATGTTGGATGTTGGATGCTCCAGACAAATGACTGGGGATAAATTGAAATTCACCAAAATCAAGTTCAAGAACCTAGGCACAATAGCATTTGACAACAATGCTACACCCAAAGTAATTAGGTCAGGTAACATTAAACTTAATTCTGATTTCATTATTAAGAAAGTGCTCTTGGTTGAAAATTTTAAGTTCAATTTGCTTAGCATTAGCCATCTCTGTGATACTGGTTACATAGTTAGTTTCATCAACTCTGACTGCTTTATTAGAAACCTCCAAGACTCAGAGATAACACTTAAGGGTACTAGGAAAAATAACATTTACACTATTAATTTACCTATAATACCCAAATGCTTTCTGACTCAATTAGAAGAATCTAACCTTTGACATAAGAGATTAGGTAGTTGGAACTTGGATGGCTATAGAGGAGGGGGGTGAATGTAGCCAGACACCAAAATTGCTTGCGCTTTGAAACTTTCTGCACTTAGAGTTAGCAATAGCAGCGGAAACAATGCAAAGCAGAAACTAACAGAAAACTAAAACGCAAATCACAAACTCTAACACGAGAATGTATAAGGTTCGGGGATAACTTGCCCCTACTCCTTGGCGTGCCCGTAAGGTGGGGGATCCCTTGATCATCGACAGATCAAGCCTCAGAAAATCCAGATATCAAATGCCTCCTTCTCGGTGGAGAAACCTCTCCACACAGATAGTCTCAAGAGAATGATGGAAATACAGCACAGAGACAAAGAAAGCTTATAGAGCACACACTACAAGAATTTTTGGATTCAACAACACCTAATAGACAACGGTTTTTTTAAAAACCGTTGTCTTTTTTTATTTAACAACGGGTTTTTCCAAAACTGTTGTTGTTTAAAATTTTTTTACGGAAAAAGACAACGGTTGTTAAAAAATCGTTGTCTTATGTATGTCAAAGACAATGGTTTTTTAAAAATCGATATATATTGGGTTGGTTACGACAACAGTTTTTAAATAACCGTTGTCTATTGGTGTTGCTTACGTAGTAATACACAACAGCGAGCGAGCGCGAAAACGAAAACGCGAAAATGAAAACGCCCGCTTTAGTTGTTCTCTTCAGTCGCCGCGCGACCTCCCCTTAGTTCATTCTCTGCATTCGCCGCAGTCGCTGAACCCTAACACACCTCAACCATATTTTCCTTCTTCTCGTTCTTCTTCTCCTTCCTCTTCGCCACGAGCGACAATGCCGAACCCTAACACACCTCAAACTTCCTTGCCATCTTTTCCTTCTTCTCGTTCTTCTTCTTCTTCCTCTTCGCCACACACAAACAAGACACCTCAAACTTCTCCTCGCGCGAACGAAGACGGCGTGTCCATGGCCGCGCTGGTGTTGATGAACCAGGATAAGGTCCTGATGGAGAGTTGGTATGAGATCCACATCAAAGCAGAAGTTTGTCTTTTTTTGAATAACTTTTTGGATTTATATAACTATTTGGTTTTCTACCGAAAGTAAAATTGTTTTGATATTCTTAATTTTCGAGTTTGGAATTATGGGGGTTTGAGATTTGTGAGTATGGCGATGCAATCGGCAATGGCAGGTGAGGGTGTGCGGGAGCATGGCGTATGTGGCGCAGACGTCATGGATCCAGAACGGCACCATCCAAGACAACATCCTGTTCGGAGCACCGATGGTCGGGAAGAGGTACGAGGAGGTCATCCGCGTCTGCTGCCTCCAGAAGGACCTCGAGATGATGGAGTTCTGTGACCAGACCGAGATCGGCGAACGCGGCATCAACCTCAGCGGCGGCCAGAAGCAGCGCATCCAGCTCGCCCGAGCTATTTACCAGGACACCGACGTCTACCTCCTCGACGACGTCTTCAGTGCCGTCGATGCACAAACCGGCTCAGAGATCTTCAAGGTGCCTCCTTTCTTCCTCATCGATTCATCATGTCACTTGCGTCGGCTCACAAGGTGTTTGCTGTTTTGCCTAAATGGTGGGGCTGTTGCAGGAATGTGTCAGGGGCTTCCTCAAATCCAACACTATTGTGCTCCTTTCTGCAGAATGTCTAGTGGGCATCTTGATGATTCCTTTTGTTTTCTCCAGTCATAATACTGCTAAAATCCTGATTTCATTCTTAGTTCTCTCTGACTAAACTGACAGTAAGTGTGATTCACAGGCTCTGTTCTACATAGATGATAAATTTGATAGGACAGTAGATGGCTGGGAACTCATAACTTGTGCTTTGGTAGCATCTTAACATTTGATTAGGTGATCTCTTTTCTAAAAAGTTAGCTGTTAAGGAAGATTTTTAATCATAATTTTTTAATACAACAATTTCTGCTTCAGAATGTGACAATGTTGTTCATGTCAGTCTTTTCCTATATATAACAGGTGAACTACTGTTACCTTTTAAAAAAATTAATCTTTGAAGTGTAAATTCACATTGATATGCTTATGAGGCATGAAAATTGCATTAGGAGTGCTATCACTGTTGTAGAATATTTTTCATGGTAGGAGCATTATTTTCACGGAACACTTTTTTCTGGAAAGTTGCTAACTTATTCAGGAAAATCTTCATTATTTCTGTGTTCAGTAATGTGGAGCTGGTTATCCTCACAGTGAAGTTAGTTTAAATAAAGACATTGATGATTATTAAAAAAATATTAATAGTTTGGGTATCTCAAATTATTTACAATCTAGCGGTGAATAGGCACTGTTTAATTATGCTACTATGTCATTTGCTAATAGCAATTTTTTTGGTTTATGAAAAAGAGCTAGCACTGACTGCATTATGGAATTCCATTTCAAATCAAAATGATTGGCAAATTGAGTGCAATCTATTATATTGTGCAACTCTACTATTATATTTTGTTATCATTTGTATCACTTGTACTTTTTCCTATCTGCCTAATGTTTTTCAAGGATGACAGTAAAACCTGCATTTTTAGGATCTTCCCATTTGAGATGATAAACACAACCTGAGTACCCAATTTAAACACATAAAACATATGGGTATCTGTAGAATCCTACAATTTTAAGAAAACTTGAATCTGATTGAAAACCTGATTACCGAGTATTATTGGGTACTTTCAATTCAATTTAAATTGGTTGGCTACCTTGGATACCCAACTATCAGCTTCCCAAATGCTCATCGACATCCTATTTTCTTGTAGCTATATCTGTTTTTTCACATTGGTTGTCTTTGAGTCTCTTCTTCTTTCCATTTTTTTATCTTCAATTGAGATGCAATTAATTTGTTTAGTAAGTTTCCATTGATTTGAGTTGCAGAGAATGACTTCTGATTTCCTTTATAACTATATCTTCCTTGCGGTTGGAAGAGTTGGTTCAAGTACCGATTTGATTGTTCAAAGAGTGGAATTTGTACTTGATTCGGACAAAAGAAGCTTCCTAATGGATCTTCTTTATGCCCAAAGAGATACCGGTGCCCATGGAAAAGTAAGACTCGACCTACATTTCAATTTATTTTTTTTTATTCTGCTTAAATTGTTGAATTACTCTAAAATTTTCTGTCATTGCTACTAGTTGTGAGTATATTTACCAACTAACATTTTCCATTCTGCAGCATGCTCTAACATTGGTTTTTGTGGAGACAAAATGAGGAGCTGATTCATTAGAACACTAGTTGTGTGGGAATGGATTTCCAGCAACCACAATTCATGGAGATAGAACTCAGCAGGTAGTTAAATCCACCTCTTGAATAATTTAGTATTGTTATGAAATAGATAATCTTTTTCTGATTTCTTCTTTTCCTGCAATTTTTAAAATCAATTCTTGGTTTTTTTTTTGTGTGAAGAGTTCATTGATACAAGTAAAATACAAATTATGTAAATTGTATTAGATGAAATGAATCCAATGAAGTTCCTTAGAATTTTATTTGCCATATAAACATGATGGTTAATGATTGTGTTTTGTTAAGATGGATATGGAAGAATCCAAAGCACAAGTCACTCTCCTGCTCTATTCAAATGGTTAAAAGAGGTAATAATAAAGTTATTACAAGCTTTGTGCACGATAGTTATTCAATTAAATACTGAGATCTTGCTTATACTTTTTGACACTTGTTGGTTTTTTCATTCGTGGGTTTAGCTTCATATCACATATATAATATCTATTTACTTTATTATTTAACCGCATGCAATTGCTTAATATATAAATATTTTATCACTTATTTTCGTAGGTAAACTCATCTTTCTGATCTAAAGGCACCCTGTGAAGCAGAAGCTCAATGTGCAGCTCTTTGCAAAAGTGACAAAGTAAAATGATGCATTGTAACATATTCCATTTTGTTTTTTAACTTTTTAATATCCTAAACATATTTGTTTCTTATTAATCTCTAGGTGTATGCGGTTGCCTCAGAAGACATGGATTCTTTAACTTTTGGGGCACCGAGGTTTCTCCGTCACTTAATGGATCCTAGTTCCAAAAAAATCCCTGTGATGGAATTTGAAGTTTCAAAGGTATATTTATTCTGCATATTGCTAATTGAAGTACTGTATTTATCTCATCCTTACTTTCAAGTTCTTGAAGAACTAGAACTCACTATGGATCAGTTCATTGATTTGTGCATTTTCTCTGAATGTGATTATTGTGATAGCATTAAAGGTGAACTCGCTTATCAGATGTTGCACACTCAACAAGTTTAACATACAAGTCTAGCATTAAAGGTGAATAGGGTTGTGTTCACTCTTAGCGTCAACTGTTTGGGTGTTATTATCCAAGTTTCTATAGTCAACACAGATTTGGACAGTTATTTCATGCTGTGTATTTCTTGTTAATGTTTGATCACTGAAGTGTGGCCTTATAAAATTTGGTAAAATTATAGATATCAAATTCCTGAAGAGTGGCCAAATCAAGAAGCTCATAACTTAAGTTAGTAATCTTTTCTCATCTTTGATACTTGACATCTGATACACTTACACATAAAGTTTGGTGCTTTAGACATTATTATCATCTTCAGCTTCTCAAGCAGTTGGGTTCGTTTATATTAGTTGAAAGAGATGGTTCAGTTATTGCATTGTTGCCCATATCCCCTTTTTGAAGATAACTTTGGAGAATACCACATGCTAAAAAATAGGCACCATACCACATGCTAAAAAATAGTCATCACGTTTACACTTGGATTTTCCCATACCATGAGTGCACTGCTCATTCACTGAAATTTTGGAGAATCTACACATGTACTTCTTTACCATTCTGCTATTTTGCTAAAGCTTCGAACCAGCAAATTTGGCTTGCTTTCACAAATTTTTTTATTGCTCAAACTGAAAGTCATCTTCTATTTGTTTATCATATCGTTTTGTTAGACTAAGTCATGGGTAACTTTGTATCATAATTATCTTCTAGAATCTTTTGGTCTACTATTTTTAGTTGTGCATGAATTCTCATTTTATATTTCTATTTGTTGTGGCAATTCATATCCAAGGGAAGGAATTAGCTTATGGTGCAAAGCTAAGGGGTGCGACTGTCTTCATCTGGTTGACTGCACTTGGATGAAGCTACTTGGGTGCGGCTGTCTTCATCTATTTGTTTATCTCAGTTTCTGGTTCTTGATGTATATGATATTTTGATGTATGATAGTTTGAAGTGTGTTTGCTCAATATTGTTTAATTATTTAAATAATTTATTTTTTAAATGGTATTTGTTGTAAATTGTTGGCTGTGTCAACCAAAAGACAACGATTTTTATTTGTTGTTAAATTATTGCTTAAATCACACAAAAACAACGGTTTAATTCTATTGTAAACCTGTTGTTGATCACATTAAAAGACAACGGTGAAAATCCATTGCTATTCTATTGTTATTGAGTATAAACGACAACGGTTTGTAACTGTTGATGTAGACCACCCCTTTTAACAACATGGCCTTCAACAACAGTGTTTTTCGCCTACGACAACGGTGAACGCCCGTGGTTATAAAGCATTTTTCTACTAGTGACAAAAGAGACAGTTTACAAAGCATAACTCACAACACACCAAGATCCTGGCAAGAGCCTTCACTCAGCTCTTCCTTCTCGCGGTGTCTGCCTGCTGTTCGCAAACTTCTCCACTGGCTCAAAGCTCTCAAGATGCAGTGTATCTGAGTGTTAGCGTTTCTCAGAAAAACAGAAGGTGGCTCAAGTGATGCACAAGTGATCGGAGTTGTTCGCAAGAGGGATCCCTTCTTTTCTCCGCCAGCAAACTCTTAAACTTGCTCATCGCCAGTCACCAGCCGCGCCTCTGCAGCTCACCAGCTGCTCATCTGCAACAGCCCCAGCTACCACTGACCTCTTCTGGACTCCCTGAACCCTCTCCAGTCGAGCCCCAGGTCAGTTCGTCAGCTTCCTAGCCGTTGCCAGCTCGCGCCAGAAGACGTTGTATCCTGCGAAAGGAAAACAGCCAAAACTGACGTAGCGAAAGACCCCAGTTGACCTTCCTCTAATGTTTGAATCAACCCTGCATTACCTGCACACTTAGCAGATGTTTAGCAAATGAAATCAAACGTGAATCAGTAATAGCAGAGAAAATCAGAGCGAAACCAGAACGCGATTAGAAGTCTGACAGCGGATTTGAATTAAAGTTATCAGCTACTGATCGGTCCACAGATCGATCAGAGAGGATCTTGATCGGTCACCAGACCGATCAAGGAAACCCCTGAACGATCAGGCTCTTGCCTGATCGGTCCAAACTGAGAAAGAGGGATCACGGACTGACCCTGATCGGTCATATTGACCGATCACAGGTCAGGGATCGGTCACCAGACTGATCCAGCATCTTGCTTGCCACAACTCACAGGAAATACTGGCCTGATCGGTCACCAGACTGATCAGGGATCGTGGATCGGTCACCTGACCGATCCATCCCTTTGCTGAAGTTTTCTCCAACTTCCGCAGGCCAAAGCCCCTGATCGGTCACCTGACCGATCAGGTTGTACCTTGATCGGTCTGGTGATCGATCAGGTCACTCCGTGACCGATCACGAGCCATCCTAATCGGTCGAGATGAGGAAAGTCGCGACATTTGATCGATAAATTGACCGATCAAGGGTTCTCACAGAGCCCATCTGAACTCTCTCTGATCGTTCACCAGAACGATCAGAAACCCAGCAGAAGCTTCTGTTCTCTCCCTGATCGTTCACCAGACCGATCAAGAGCTCTGTTCTCTCCCTGATCATTCACCAGATCGATCAGACTTCTCTGGATCGGTCACCAGACCGATCCACAATAGGGAGTTTGTGCCAACTCCCTGATCGGTCTCCAGACCGATCCAGCTCCGACCAAATCAGCCCTAAGTCCAGAGAACAACCTTCCTAGCCTTCTCTGACTCATTCTAGTCCCAGAGAACGAGCTCACGTGCCCTCTCCGACCAGCACACGCAATGCTCAGCCCCCCGGACCAAGGCTTCGTGCCCAACTTCACTCACCGGGACTTCGTTCAACCTAGCTTCCCTCGCTAGGACCTGGCTTAACTCACCAGGGTTTAAGTCACCCGGCTTCACTCACCGGGATTTCCATCACCTGGCTTCACTCACCAGGGTTTCCATCACCTGGCTTCACTCACCAGGACCCGGCTTCACTCACCGGGGTTTCGTAACCCATCTTCTCTCACTGGGAGTTGTGCCCAGTCCCCGACTAGGACATAAACCAAACTCATCTTCTTAACCTAAACATAAATCAGTCTCAACACCAAAACAATAATCAGGGTCAGACTGCATCAACAATCTCCCCCTTTTTATTGTTTGACAACCCGATTCTAAGTTTAGGTATTTGAAACCAATTGTAATCAAATTTCAAATTTCTCTATCGTAGGAGATTCAGAGTCCTCCCCCTACAATAGTTATGCTCGTAATCATCCTAAACGTAACTAACCACACTCTCCCGCTTTGTCAAATACAGAAAAGGGTGTAGACTGGTTATTTAATTTTGAAATACCTCCCCCTCAACCCAGGGTACTCTCCCAACATAAACAAAGGATGATAATTGGAAGACATATGATAAGCATATGAAAGGAAGATAGCAATACAGAATAATCATACGCATCTTGTGAAAAGGAACATAGATAGCAAAAGCATGAACTGACAGTCATACAGGAAATCCATCAGACAATCATACAAAACAAGTCACGGAATGAAAATCAGAATCAAGAGTACAGCGAACACAATCAATCCTGAACAGGAGGGTCGTCAGACTGTATGGGATCATATGATGTGTCCTCAACCGGTAGGAAGCTCCCCGAAGTGGTGCTGCTAGAGGGCGCAAATCCAAGAAATGTAGGCTGGTAAGGATGACTAGCCGCCCAAGCGCGCCACTCCACAATCCACGCCTGCTGATTAGAACGGATCCCAGAGACCTCAGACTCGATCGAGTGTAATCTCAGTCGATGGTCTGCTGACCTGCCTGTAACTGAGAAACCTTAGAGCTGATCCCCTATCGCCAGAGCGCGGTCACATGAAACTCGTGCTGCATAGACTGCTCGAGCTCCGCGATCTGCCAGCGGACATCAGGATCTGACTCGTACTCGTAGTCGGCTACAGCAGGCACCTCATGATGTACAGCCGGAGCTGTTGGTACCTGTATATGGGCGGCCCGTGGTAACTCCCCTAAACCTCACCCATCCTTCCACAGAAGGCCCTGGGGTCCGACAATAATGCCAGACTTGGCAAACGCATGTTTACCAAGTCGGCAGTCTTGTCGAATCATCGACACCGTCCGGCCCTTGGACACATCGACACCGACTGACTGAAGCCAGTCAGTGATAACGTGTACAAACAGCATGTAGACTGTGTGCCGCCCGGGCTTGCTATAGGCTATGATGGAAAAGATAATGCTCGTCGTGATATCATAATCTAGATGGCGATGCATCGCGTAGAGCAGCAAGTAATGGTATGGGTGGATTTCACTGAGAGGTTTCGAAGTGATTGGCAGAAGGCAGTTTGTGATAATCTTGAAAAGGATATAATCAATAGGAGAAAGGGGAAGGGCAGCAAAAGTAGGAAAATCAGGAGCCAACTCAACAAGGCCATCCGGCCTAGGGTGTCCAAAGAAATGCTCGTAGATGGAGTCGGGGCTGACTCCCTCAAACGGTGGCAGTAAAGGATCCGGAAGCTCAGGGAAGATTGGAGATCTATTTGACGATCATCAATAGCCAAGATATTCTGAAAAATTTTCGTAGGTAAAGTCAAGGTTGGTTTTGGCTACCCGAGTTATATACTCCAAACCCCCTTGTGGTCCCGGTTGCAAATTGTTGTAGAATTCGGACACTAGATCAACATTGATGGTCTGCTCGATAGAAAGGAAAAATTCAAGATTGTAGAACTCAATAACCTCTTTAACAGAGGGGCAATGCTCATATAAGAAAGAGCTATCAATTGATCTACAAGGGAGGAGTTTAAAAGTTCTAGTTTGAAAGGCTTGTTCGAATGCGGCGTTAGGGAACCTAGAGCTTGAGGATGGTTGAGGCCTAGAAGAGGATGAGGGAGCTTTGGACCTTGAGGTCCCCTCAGCCGGTGCTTTCCCCTTCGATGATTTCCTATGGGTTGAACATTTTGGGTCACGGCATGAAGATGATTGATCAATTTAAGGCAAGGTCATGGCAGATCAAGGGCAAACAAGAAAAATAATTGATCAAGTGAGATTAAAGTAGGATTAAGGTCACGGAAAAATATTTTGAATGGGTCAAGTGAAGTTCACAACAATGATCAAATAAGATTAATGACACGGCACAAAGGTGGAATGGATTAAGTGAAGATTGAATTTATCAAATGAGGGTTGGACCACGTTAATGGTAACCACACAACCATAATACCAATATATGAGTAAGATTTGTGTTTGAAAACACCACAAAATGAAACATCATGGTTAGTGCACAAAAATTATGAAGCGAACAGGAATGGAAAACCATAGAAATGATAACCAAACTTACTTAGGTGCCATATCAGTTGGTTGGTTCGTTTTGGAAGAACACTTCAAGAGAAGTAGCTCAATAAGTTGGAAGACACCTTCAGAGAGGCTGCTAGAGAATGAAGCTCAGAGAACTCACAGAGGACTTGCGCAGGAAGAAGAACACACCAGGTGCTTTGAGAGAACTTGTGCAAAACGGGACTCAGGAGCAAGAAACTCACGGCACAGTGCAGGAACAAGGAACGAAGTGCTTGCAACAGAGAACACCAACCGCAGGAAGGGTAAGCTGTAGAGAACTTGCGCAAGAAGGAGAAATGCAAACTGGAGCTTGCTTGAAGAGGAGAGGAACCCATAGATCTTCCAAAAAGCTTGCAAGAATCGCAGGAGACAAGGACTCGAGCGCAAACTCACAGAATAGAGTCTAGGAAACGTTCCCAGGCTAGAGGAGGAAGAGAAGTTCGGGCGGCTAGGGTTTGAGGTATGAGTATTTGGGTGATTAAATCGGTTGGTGGACCGATCACCAACCAAAGTTAATGTGGTTCCAGGGGTACCCAGACCAATCAGGGAACCTCCTGATTGGTATGGCTGCGTTCTGATCGGTCGGGTGACCGATCAGGGAAGCCCCTGATCGGTCTGCCGATCGATCAGGGAACGAACAGATAGATTTGTGATCCCCACTGATCGGTTTGTGGACCGATCAGGAGGGCGGCCAGATCGGTCAGTGGATTGATTAGATCCAACATAGAGGATTTCTTGTGGATTATCGCAGAATTTCTTGATCGGTCTTTATGACCGATCAGGCCAACTCCTGATCGGTCCAGTGACCGATTAGGGAGGTCCCTGCTCGGTTTGCAGATCGATCAAGGATCGATCTGTGAACCTTCTATGAGCTCACTAATCGGTCTGTGAACCGATTAGCCAACTCCTGATCGGTCAGTGGACCGATTAGATATCAGAGACTTTCGGTTTCGTTTTAGAAACTTTAGTTTCATACTTTCTTTCGAATTATGATACAATCAGATGAATGATTATCGATCCTGGAGGTGTTCTCTCTACTATAATTGATCCTTTAACAAGAATCAAGAAATCCTTATGAGTTTAACAACTTCATGACAGGTTTATTATCAGATTTTATTCCTCCATTAAGTCATAAACTCAATCACTAGCAACAAATTATAACTACTCTCTTTCCAACTAGACTGAAGATTAAACATGACATACTTAGCAAAGAAAAACGCTAGAGTATGTCAGGGAAGCAACATCATAGAATCTTCATTCAATCCTTAACTATACTATTCATGATAAAAAATTACTAGCCAAGGACTTATATCATTATAAAAAAAACTAAAACAATGGGGATCAAAGTATTTAATTTGAATTTTCCATAACTAATCATATGAATAACAATTTTTTTCTTGGTCATGTGTTTGGAGCACCAATTATCAACAACCCATGTTGATAGATGCTCCCCCTCAACCAATGCCTATACAATTCTAAATATAGATAATTTGGGTACCCACACCTTGGGCCCTAAAGAACCTTCAATGAAAGACTTTGGCACCCATGCCTTAGTCATTTTCTTTTTGACTTATTGAACCCTAGAATCATTTGATGAACTAAAATGAGTTCTAGTCATCAATGAAACAAAGCTTGGTTCATTAGGTCGGTAACCTATACTGGCCTTGTTGTAAACCGCTCTTTGGGAGTTAAGAACCATATATAGGGTTTTGGAGCTAATTGAAAATTTCTCAAGAATATTCTTGAGCTTTTCAACTTCGCTCTTCAAGTCCTTATTTTCATTCTCAAGAGTCTCATTATGAAAATCATCAATATTATGATTGTAACGACCCGGAAAATTTTCTCAATATTTTCTTTAAAATATTGATCATGTCTAGATAGTTTTCGAGGAACTTAGAAATACTAGTATGAACTATAGCCTAATTATCCATGATTTTCCCATATAAATTGAGAAGCTAAGTACTAAGGGGCCTTATATGTGCTTTTCTAGTACCATGGTTATTAGTGGATTCTGGGTAGAATTTAATATAAATAGAAATGAGTTTTAATTAGGAATATTAGCATGATTATGGGTGGGTCTTAGGGGGAAATTCCGAAAATAATAAAAAAATAAAATAAAAATAAAGTGCATGCACCAAGGATTGAACCTTGGACCTAGTATACTACCATGCATGTACTAACTGTTGGTAACGAGATGGCTATAGAGGGGGGGTGAATATAGCCTGACACCCACAACTTGCACTTTGAAGTTTTCTGCGTGATCAGATTAGCAGCGGAAGAAAATGCAGAACAAAGAACAAAGCAGAGAATGAATCGCAAACCAAACAATCGCTAAGACGAAGATGTACAAGGTTCGGGGATAACTTGCCCCTACTCCTTGGCGTGCCCGTAAGGTGGGCGATCCCTTGATCGTCGGTAGATCAAGCCCCGGTGAACCCGGATAAGATAGAGCCTCCTTCTCGGTGGAGAAACCTCTCCACAGATCTCACGGATGATATAACTTGAGTACAGGAGATCACACAAGAAGGAACACTCACAAAGCTCTCACAGGAATGCAACAAGATCGCTTAAGCACAAAGCAACAGAGAGCACGAACACAGCCCAGCCAAACTTCCCAAGTTTCTGTCTTGTTCGCCTCCGCTCCTCTGCTTCCAGCTTCATCACTTAAGCTCTGCTCACCATCACAAGCTTCATCAGCAGCCACTGAGCCAGCCTGAACCCACTGACCTCCCTGAGCACTCAGTCCACTGAAGACCTCCTCTCCAGCTAATCCTCCATCGGTCGCCAGCTGCGTCAGTTGACCGTTGAAACCTGAGAATAAGAAATAGCCAAACTTGCTCAACGGAAAGCCTCCCATTGACCCTCCTTGAGTGTTTGAATCACCTGCTATCACCTGCACACTCCAACAGAGGCTTAGCAACGCATATCAAAACATATCAGCAGTGTATCAGAGAATCGGCAGTGAAAACAGACTTCTGACAGCATATTTGAATTAAAGTGATCGGTCACCGGACCGATCCAGGACTTGTGGATCGGTCACCAGACCGATCTATTACCGTGCTGGGATTCCCAGCTCTTACGGCAACACAGGCCTGATCGGTCACCAGACCGATCAGGGTGAAGCCTGATCGGTCACCAGACCGATCAGAGTGAAGCCTGATCGGTCACCCAGACCGATCAGGGCATATGAACAGTGATTTTTTAATCAGATCCAAGATCCCTGATCGGTCACCAGACCAATCCAGGACTTTGATCAGCAAGGGAACTCACTCACTTCCCGCTCCCTGATCAGTCACCAGACCGATCAGGAGCAAGGCAGCGAGGAAGCAGCCTGCTCCCTGATCGGTCACCGGACCGATCAGGAGCCACACAGTAGGTTCCCAACCTCACTGTGCACTCCCTGATCGGTTAGCAATCCAATCAGACATCGCTGGATCGGTCACCAGACCGATCCACGAAGGAACAGCGTGCTAATGTCCCTGATCGGTCACCAGACCGATCCAGGGACGCAGACCTAGCCTTCCAAGCTAGGATTTCATTCACCTTAGCCCTCCAAGCTAAGGATTTTTCAATCTAACTCTCCAAGTTGGGAATTTGCACCTAACCCTCCAAGTTAGGACTTTTCACCTAGCCCTCCAAGCTAGGACTTTTCACCCAACCCCTCCGAGTTAGACCTTCATCCAACCTAGCCCTCCAAGCTAGGTACCTGACCCTCCAAGCCAGGACATTTTCACCTAACTCTCCAAGATGGGACTTTTTACCTAACCCTCCAAGTTAGGACTTTTCACCTAGCCCTCCAAGCTAGGACTTTTCACCTAGCCCTCCAAGCTAGGACTTTTCACCCACCTCTTCCGAATTAGGACTTTTCAACACCTGGCTTCACTCACCAGGACCCGGCTTAACTCACCGGGATTTCCAACACCTGGCTTCACTCACCAGGACCGGGCTTCACTCACCGAGATTTTCAACACCTGGCATCACTCACCAGGACCCGGCTTCACTCACCGAGATTTCCAACACCTGGCTTCACTCACCAGGACCCGACTTCACTCACCGGGATTTCAAATACCTGGCTTCACTCACCAGGACCCGACTTCACTCACCGAGATTTCCAACACCTGGCTTCACTCACCAGGACCCAGCTTCACTCACCGAGATTTCAACCTAGTTTCACAAGCTAGGACTTGGCTTCACTCACCAGGGTTTCATGCCCAGTCCCCGACCAGTACTTTAACTAAATTCGCTCAACCAAATTTAAATCGTTGTCAACACCAAAACAACAATCGGGCCAGACTGCATCAACAATCTCCCCCTTTTTGTTGTTTGACAACCCGATTTAAGTTTAGGCATTAAATGATCAATTGAAGGCAGTTCAATTATTGTAAGGGAATCAAGATCCTCCCCCTACAATAACCCTAAACTTAATCAACCATTTTCTCCCCCTTTGTCAAACATCGAAAAGGGTATGGTTATTAAGTTTTAAACATACCTCCCCCTCAAACACGGGTCTCTCCCCAAATCCAAAATAATCAAAGTTAAGTTTTGAATTGCACATGAAAACATATACAGAATAATATTATGGTCAAGCATGTATATGTTTCATATGGCAAGTAAGTCAAAGGATGATTCTGGAATTGCATATGAGAGGCATATACCATAAATGTATCATGGCAACAATGTATATGCATCATATGACAACAATTATCGCAGTTCCATCAGACTGATGATCGATACAGAAAAATTTTTGATTTATCTATGAACGATCAATTTTCAGAAATATTTCTATAATTCTGATTCGTTCAAGATCGGACTGCATTAACACTTGGACTTCCATGTGAAGACATATACAGAAGTATATCATGGTCAAATACGTATATGCTTCATAGGATGAGTAAGAAATGCAACTGTATCTGAAAAATAGTCCTGATTAGTCTCCGTGACCAACCAGGTCTGTTGATTACGTGATACAGAAGGATATTTGATTAGTCTGGGGAGCGATCAGATTTCAAAAAAATTTCGAAAACTCTGATACGTTCCTGATCAGATTGCATTAACAATTTGCATTCCACAATAGGGGTGTAGACTCTATTAATATTCGACATTTCAGAAATATTTCTGAAATACGACATTAAGACCAAGAGTCATGACTCAACAAACCCTTTCTTCAGAATTTGAACATTCCAACATAGGTTTGTATCAAATCAGTATTAGGATTTGTTCCAAGTATCTTAACCATCATCCTACTACTCAGTTATATTGATACTTCATCAAAATTGATGAAGGGGGATTGGTCTGAGGAGTGGTCTGATACAACTGATCATTGTTGATCTGATCGGTCACCGGACCGATCATTATGATTCCTGATCGGTCACCAGACTGATCAGGGTGAGTCCTGATCGGTTGGTGGACCGATCAGGTCTGATACAGTATGTTTTCTGAAACTGATCAGTTTCAGAAATAGATTTGTTTCATTGTACAGTTTCAGAAACGAGATTTCAGAAACCCTAATTCAATTAGATTCAATCCCATTGATCCTAAAGGGTTTCTTTTAACCAAAAAGTATTTCCCAAACTAAAATAATCATCATGATTTGTGTCAAAGCATAGAGGTAATCCATTTGATTCTAAGGGTTCCCTTAATCAAAATATATGTCATGATTTGTGTTAGAGCATGATCAGTATTTTCTAAGCATGAAATTGAATATCAAAACATGTTTGTATCAAAGCATTATAAGTATATTCCAAGCATGATCAGTGGGAAATAAAACAAGTCATGGAACTTAAAGCATCATAATCTATGTGAACATGTTGTTCTTAGCCAAAATTAGGTTTGTGCCAATTCCAATGGATGATCAAAATTCCAAAACATGCTTGTTTCACACCATGATCAATTTAAGCTATGTGTTCATATTGTTTTTAATCAAAATGGGCATGTCATAGATTAATGTTAATCATCCAAACATCAATGTCATGGCATACTCATCTAGATTCATCTCCAAAATAGTAAGAAAAGCTTAAGTCTAGGCCTTAAACTCATGTTCTTTGTCTAATCATGTATTGTGAGATTTTCATAGTGATTTTCACAAACCATGTGTTCTCATTGTTGGCATAATACATACAAGAAAATCATGGCATACTTGATCATGGAAGAACTTAAACACTAAAGTAGATTATACCATGATTAAGTATTTTAACACATGAATACCATAAAAATCACTAGCCAAGGGATTATATTGTCATAAGATCTAAAACAATGGAGCTCAAAGCATTTAATTCGAATTTCCATAACCATCCATGTGAATGACAATTTTGCCTTTGGTCATGGGTTTGGAGCACCAAATATCAACCTCCCATGTTGATAGATGCTCCCCCTCAAATAATGCTCATACAATTCTAAAGATAGAGGTTTTAGGTACCCAAATTTTGGGACCTAAAGAACCTTCAATCAAAGACCTTGGCACCCATGCCTTAGTCATTTTCTTTTTAACCCTAGGAACATTTGATGATCTAAAATGTGTTCTAGACATTAATGACACAAAGGTCGGTTCTTTAGGTCGGTAACCTATACCAGCCTTGTTGTAAACCGCCTTTTGGGAGTTCAAGATCATGTCTAGGGTTTTGGAGCTTGTTGAAAATTTCTCAAGAACAATCTTGAGATTTTCAATTTCACCCTTCAAGATTTATTCTCATTCTCAAGGGATGCATTATGGAAGTCATTAATATCCTCAACCTTAGAGGATTTTAATTCTTTTACTTCCAACTTCAATGACTTAACCTTATTCTTAGATTTCTTTAACAATTTGGTTAAACATGCGATAGCTCTATAGCACTTATCCAACTCGGGAGAGATTACCTCTTCATCATCCGAAAATGATGAAGGCGCGGTTGAGGAGCTTGATTCGTTATCACTTTCTTCTCTCGAGTCCTCTAGTGCCATGAATGTCATGTGACAGTGAGTGTTCTTCTCCTCCTTCTTCTTCTTGTTGTCACCTGCCACTAAAGCAATCCCTTTCTCTTTGGGACTTTGGTTAGAGATCTCATGTAATTCCATCTCACAAAAGAAATCCTCTAACTTAACAAAAGATAAGTCCTTGGAAACCTTATAAGCATCCACCATGGATGACCACAAGGCATTCCTAGGAAATGATTTAAGGACATACCTCACTAGGTCTCGGTTTTCTACCTCTTCACCAATGGAGTGGAGACCATTCAATACTTCTTTGAATCGACAATGAAGCATACTTACAGTTTCATTTTCTCCCATTATCAAGTTCTGGTGTTGGCTGTGAAGGAGATCCTTCTTGGCTGTCCGGGTGTCTTGAGTTCCTTCATGGAGCTCAAGGAGTTTGTTCCACAAGTCTCTGGCAGAGGTGAAGGGACCAATCTTGATCAATTGCTCTTTGGTCATCCCACATTGTAAGGTGACCACAGCTTTGGCATTTGCTTCACCCTTCCGGATTTGCTTAGCTGACCACTTGGAAAACTCAAGCTCCTTTCCTTCATTATCCTTTGGAAGGGAAAACCCCTCCTTGACAGCGAACCACAAACTCATGTTTGTCTTTAAGTAAAACTCCATTCTTGACTTCCAATATGAAAAATCAGTGCCGTCGACGAATGGAGGTCAGTTTGTGCTCATTCCATCTCTTCCAGCCATCTTGCTGTAAGCTCTCGGATGTGAAGCCGTAAACAGAGCCCCTTGCTCTGATACCACTTGTTGGTAACGAGATGGCTATAGAGGGGGGGGGGTGAATATAGCCTGACACCCACAACTTGCACTTTGAGGTTTTCTGCGTGATCAGATTAGCAGCGGAAGAAAATGCAGAACAAAGAACAAAGCAGAGAAGGAATCACAAACCAAACAATCGCTAAGACGAAGATGTACAAGGTTCGGGGATAACTTGTCCCTACTCCTTGGCGTGCCCGTAAGGTGGGCGATCCCTTGATCGTCAGCAGATCAAGCCCCGGTGAACCCGGATAAGATAGAGCCTCCTTCTCGGTGGAGAAACCTCTCCACAGATCTCACGGATGATATAACTTGAGTACAGGAGATCACACAAGAAGGAACACTCACAAAGCTCTCACAGGAATGCAACAAGATCGCTTAAGCACAAAGCAACAGAGAGCACGAACACAGCCCAGCCAAACTTCCCAAGTTTCTGTCTTGTTCGCCTCCGCTCCTCTGCTTCCAGCTTCGTCACTTAAGCTTTGCTCACCATCACAAGCTTCATCAGCAGCCACTGAGCCAGCCTGAACCCACTGACCTCCCTGAGCACTCAGTCCACTGAAGACCTCCTCTCCAGCTAATCCTCCATCGGTCGCCAGCTGCGTCAGTTGACCGTTGAAACCTGAGAATGAGAAATAGCCAAACTTGCTCAACGGAAAGCCTCCCATTGACCCTCCTTGAGTGTTTGAATCACCTGCTATCACCTGCACACTCCAACAGAGGCTTAGCAACGCATATCAAAACATATCAGCAGTGTATCAGAGAATCGGCAGTGAAAACAGACTTCTGACAGCATATTTGAATTAAAGTGATCGGTCACCGGACCGATCCAGGACTTGTGGATCGGTCACCAGACCGATCTATTACCGTGCTGGGATTCCCAGCTCTTACGGCAACACAGGCCTGATCGGTCACCAGACCGATCAGGGTGAAGCCTGATCGGTCACCAGACCGATCAGAGTGAAGCCTGATCGGTCACCCAGACCGATCAGGGCATATGAACAGTGATTTTTTAATCAGATCCAAGATCCCTGATCGGTCACCAGACCGATCCAGGACTTTGATCAGCAAGGGAACTCACTCACTTCCCGCTCCCTGATTGGTCACCAGACCGATCAGGAGCAAGGCAGCGAGGAAGCAGCCTGCTCCCTGATCGGTCACCGGACCGATTAGGAGCCACACAGTAGGTTCCCAACATCACAGTGCGCTCCCTGATCAGTCACCAATCCGATCAGACATCGCTGGATCAGTCACCAGACCGATCCACGAAGGAGCAGCGTGCCAATGTCCCTGATCGGTCACCAGACCGATCCAGGGACGCAGACCTAGCCTTCCAAGCTAGGATTTCATTCACCTTAGCCCTCCAAGCTAAGGATTTTTCAATCTAACTCTCCAAGTTGGGAATTTGCACCTAACCCTCCAAGTTAGGACTTTTCACCTAGCCCTCCAAGCTAGGACTTTTCACCTAGCCCTCCAAGCTAGGACTTTTCACCCAACCCCTCCGAGTTAGACCTTCATCCAACCTAGCCCTCCAAGCTAGGCACCTGACCCCTCCAAGCCAGGACTTTTTCACCTAACTCTCCAAGATGGGACTTTTCACCTAACCCTCCAAGTTAGGACTTTTCACCTAGCCCTCCAAGCTAGGACTTTTCACCTAGCCCTCCAAGATAGTACTTTTCACCCACCTTTTTCGAATTAGGACTTTTCAACACCTTGCTTCACTCACCAGGACCCGGCTTCACTCACCGGGATTTCCAACACCTGGCTTCACTCACCAGGACCCGGCTTCACTCACCAGGATTTCCAACACCTGGCTTCACTCACCAGGACCCGGCTTCACTCACCGGAATTTTCAACACCTGGCTTCACTCACCAGGACCCAACTTCACTCACCAGGATTTCAACCTATCTTCACAAGCTAGGACCTGGCTTCACTCACCAGGGTTTCATGCCCAGTCCCCGACCAGGACTTTAACTAAATTCGCTCAACCAAACTTAAATTGTTGTCAACACCAAAACAACAATCGGGCCAGACTGCATCAACACTAACCAATTCACCTAGCAAGGGAGTGCTAGTGGAAAAGGGAAGGGATTTTAGTTGAGGCTAAAGGAAGTGAAGAGTCATTGCACCATGTCTCTTCATTTGCCTCCTTCATCTAGTATATAAGAGGGGGAAAAGGAAGAGACAACTTAACACTTAAGTTAATTGCCTTCTTCCTCCACCAAGCCTTCTTCTCTTCTTCCTTCTCCTCCTAGCCGAAACCTACAAGGTGGGTTTTCCTTTGGAAAAGTTTCACAAGGAGACCTCTTCTTCAAGATCTAAGGGCTTTCTATAAGGCTATAAGGATAGGGGTAGTCTAAGGTCAAGGAAATTTCTTTTTGCTTCTCTATTCAAGGTGATAATCAAGATAACCCAAGGTAAGACCCCCTCACCTGTGGTATAATGGTTTTCAAGTTGTTTTCATGATATAAGAATTTTTTTGGACTATATGTGAAGAAAACTAGGGCTAGGGCTTTTTAAGGGTTTCGGCCAAGGTATGATCTAGGGCTTAGGATGATGTTAAAGCTTCACTAATGTTTCCCAATGTTTTTCCATGATGAATAAAGTATGAATGATATGTTATATGAATTTTCCATGGATTTGTGACTCCCAAAAGTTTCGGCCACCACCCCTATACCATGATGACAATTTGATCTAACCCTTCAAGCATGTTTATATGGTTTCTCTATGACCTAATGGATATTATGTGTGGGTTATATGAATTTTTCCTATGGATATATGGCCTTTAGGGTTTCGGCCAAGAACATTTCTAGGGCAAGGAAATTAGGGTTAGCTCCAATTATGGGGTCTAATGGCTCCCTATGGCTTTGTATGTAATGTATGGGTTTTTCTTTTACTCATGGAACCTTTTAGGTTGATTGAATGATGGAGCCTCCTCCTTGGAACTTTCGGCCAAGACCATAAGTTAGGGTTTGGGTTGATTTAGTTTTCAAAGATACTTGTTTATGGTTTACTAGGATGTATGTAGATGATTAAGCATGTTGTAAGAATTTTTATGTGACCTAAAACCCTAGCTTCATGTATGATGTATAATGACTTTGTATGTTAGGTCATGTGCTATGTTTATTCATGAATGTTTAGATCATGTGACATGAACCTAGGGAATATGTATCATGTATGAAAAGATCTATGCATGTTTACCTATGTACCATGATCATGCATGCCTTACGAATTAAGATGCTAATTATGTATGCGTGTCATGCTTTATGAATGATATGTATGTATGTCATGCTTTATGAATGATACGTATGTATGTCATGTTGTATGAATGAAAATGATGAATGAAATAAAGTTCATGCCTTCGAGGCATAATGATGATATGGAATGTAAATGATGAATGAAATAAAGTTCATGCCTTCGAGGTATAATGATGATATGGAATGAAAATGATGAATGAAGATAAGGTTCATGCCTTCAAGGCCTAACGATGATGTTAAGCAATTAAGAATGAATGATTATGCCATGTATGTTTTATGAATGAAGAAGCATGTGAAATTATTTTACTTTATGAATGGGCTTGTACCGGACCTAAGTAAGGTCCACGGTTTTGGACTACCGATGAAGTTGTCCACGGTTCTGGACTACCGATGAAGCTGTCCACGGTTCTGGACTACCGATGAAGCTGTCCACGGTTCTAGGACTACAGATGAAGCTGTCCTTACCCTAGTAGGTCGAGATTAGCTACCTCGTATTTACTTAGGGATGCGCGCATATGATGTATGAATGTGGTACAAGCCAGGGCCCCATGATGTGATGATTATGTTTAAGTATTTATATGTATGTTTTTCAAATAAGTATCCATATGTTATGTGCATTTGACTCATGCATCCATCCATGTTATGCATCCATGTTAATGAATGCCTATTATGTTTATGGGTTATACTATGAATGTTTATGGTTTAGGCTAAGATTTATGCCATGCTAAATGGTTAATTATGTTTATATTTTATGATTAAGAATCATGTTTGTTATGTTCATGTTTATGATTAAGAACCATGTTTATCATGTTTATGTTTTATGATTAAGATCCATGTTCGTTATGTTCATGTTTATGATTAAGAATCATGTTTATTATGTTCATGTCTTATGATTAAGAACCATGTTTATTATGTTCGTGTTTATGATTAAGAACCATGTTTATCATATTTCTGGTTATGAGTGGGAATTATGTTTATTATGTTTATGGTTTATGATTAAGAACCATGACCTGTCGAATGATTATTATGTTTACACTTTATGTTAAGAATCATGTTATGATAAAGTTTCCTATGTTTATATTTTATGTGACGTATGGTTTTAGTGAGTAGGGAAGGGTTTTACTAAGCCTATGTGCTTATAGTTTTATTGTCTTATACCGCAGATCAAGCAAGAGGATGTTAAGGGAAGCAACAGGAGGGGCAAGAGTATGTATGTGGTAGTGACATGGCAAGGAAAGAGACTCTCATATTTATATTTTATCCCATGGCTTATGTTTGACACTGTTTGCTTAAGTTACATGCTATACTTATGATAGTTACGTTTGAAGAATAACCGACTACCTATGTTGCTTAAGGCTGCTTTATGTGATTTTTATATCATGATGTTATGGATGATGTTAATGTGCTAATATGTTTAGGAATGATAGGTAGAAAGCATGTTCACAAGATACAAATGTTAGGTGCATGTATAAAGGTTTTAATTATTCCGCTGCATTATGATGTTCATGTGCCTAGATATATGTTAGCGTAACGCCGTCTTTTGGCCACCGTAAGGTGTGAAAAAAAAAGACGGGCGTTACAATGATCTTTAAGTGTCTTCAATTGTTCTATTTCCAATTTCAATAACTTTACATTATTCTTAGATTTTTTTAAGCATGTTTGTCAAGCAAGCTATTGTTCTATAACATTTATCTAATTCGGGAGAAATTTCCCCTTCATCATCCGAAGATGATGAAGTCGCGGTTGAGGAGTCACTCGATTCGTCACTACTTTCTTCATTTGGTACCTCTAGTGCCATAAAAGTCATGTGACATGTGTTCTCCTCCTCCTTTTCCTTCTTCTTCTCCTTCCTCTGCTTTCTTCTGTCGCCCGCAACAAAAGCCACACCCTTCTCCTTTGGGCTTTGGTTAGCGATCTCATGTAGTTCCATTTCACAAAATAAATTTTCTAACATAACAATTGACAAATCCTTGGATACCTTGTAGGCATCCACCATGGATGACCACAAGGCATTCCTTGGAAAGACTTTTAGAACATACCTCACAAGGTCGCGGTTCTCGACCTTTTCATCAATGGAGTGGAGACCGTTGAGTATCTCTTTGAAACGACCATGGAGTTCACTTACCGTCTTGGACTCCTTCATGGTGAGATTTTGTAGTTGGTTGAGGAACAAGTCCCTCTTGGCTATCCTTGAGTCCCGGGTGCCTTCATGGAGTTCGATAAGCTTATTCCAAAGATCCTTGGCGCTTGTGAAGGGACCAACTTTTATCAATTGATCCTTGGTCATTCCCCACTGCAAGGTGACTACCGCTTTTGCATCAGCTTCTCCCTTGCGAGTTTGCTCAGCCGACCACCTTGAGGAGTCAAGCTCCTTTCCCTCAGCATCTTTCAGAGGGATGATCCCCTCCTTTACCGAGAACCACATACCTATGTCGGTCTTGAGATAGTACTTCATGCGAGATCTCCAATACTGGAAATCTGCCTCGTCGAAGAAGGGAGGTCAGGTGGTGTTGTATCCTTCCCTCATTGTCATTGTCGTTGTAAACTCTCGGGTGTTAATCCTTTGAATAGAGCCCCAAGTTCTGATACCACTTGTTGGATCATGGATGGCTATAAAGGGGGGGGTGAATATAGCCAGACACCAAAATTGCTTGCGCTTTGAAACTTTCTGCACTTAGAGTTAGCAGTAGCAGCGGAAACAATACAAAGCAAAAACTAACAGAAAACAAAAACGCAAATCACAAACTCTAACATGAGGATGTATAAGGTTCGGAGATAACTTGCCCCTACTCCTTGGCGTGCCCGTAAGGTGGGCGATCCCTTGATTGTCGGCAGATCACGCACCGGAAAATCCAGATATCAAATGCCTCCTTCTCGGTGGAGAAACCTCTCCACATAGATAGTCTCAAGAGAATGATGGAAATACAGCATAGAGACAAATAAAGATTACAGAGCACGAAGGAGACAGTTTACAAAGCACAACTTATAACGCAACAAGATCCTGGCAAGAGCCTTCACTCAGCTCTTCCTTCTCGCGCTGTCTGCCAGCTGATCGCAAACTTCTCCACTGGCTTAAAGCTCTCAAGATGCAGTGTATCTGAGTGTTAGCGTTTCTCAGAAAAACAGAAGGTGGCTCAAGTGATGCACAAGTGATCAAAGTTGTTCGCAAGAGGGACCCCTTCTCTTCTTCGCCAGCCAACTCTTAAACCTGCTCATCGCCAGTCACCAGCCGCGCCTCTGCAGCTCACCAGCTGCTCATCTGCAACAACCCCAGCTACCACTGACCTCTTCTGGACTCCCTGAACCCTCTCCAGTTGAGCCCCAGGTGTAATGCCCGAAAATTCTCAAAACTAATTTTAGAAATATCTTAGAATTTATTCCGAATTTATGGATATTTTTATAGAATTTTTCCATAAACGAAAGTGACAAAAAGGGATAAAAAGGAAAAAAACATTTAAGTGGGATTTGATCCCTAAACCTAAGGCGTGAGAGAGGAATGGACTTACCAAGAGAGCGATTTGGTTTTGTTGAAATAGATTAAGGGAAACAATAGATAAGGTAAAATTAGTTAAATTCGCCCCCTTAAGTATAAAAGAGGGAGTTACGAGTTTTAGGTTAATTTTCTCCCAACCCAGCGACGCCGACGCCCTCCCTCATGCACGCGACCTCTCCTCTCGCTCTCTCTCCCGCGCGCGCGAACCAAGGGAAGATCCAAAGGATTTAAGAAGGAGGCTACGTTAGGGAATCTCTCCGAGGAAGAATTCTCCGTTAGAAGCTCTCCGAAACTCTAAGGATCGTTACTTTTCCCAAAAACCTACGCTTTAGAGTCGTAAGAACAAGCGCAGGAAGTAAGTACCCCTCACCTGCAGTATAAGTAGTTTCGGTCGATTTTCCATATGCTTTATCTCCTTATATGTATGTTCTACGATTAGAAATCGTAAATTTTGAACAAGCACGCACGTTAGGTGTTTGTTAAAATGTTCAGTTCAGTTAATGCTATAGAAAGCATTAAAGAATAGAAATTCTTGCTCCAGTTATGATTGGGACCAAGGTCCAACGGGATGGGTTCCTAGTTGCCCTAGGTTTAGATAACCTAGTAAAAGCAAGAATCAGAAAAGGAAAGAAAAGTATAAAGGACTATTTTATTTTCAGTGGCATTGTACCGGACTCCGGTCCAGGGATAGGCTCTATGTTGCCTCTAGGTTTAGATAACCTAGTATGGGATGGGCTCCTAGTTGCCCCTAGGTTTAGATAACCTAGTAAAACCCTAATGGATTCGGGATTTGCTACCTCGGGTTTATTAGGGACGCGCGCACAGTTGGTACATTGCCGGACCCACAGCAGTTGATTATTACTTTCACCTACTATATGTATTTAGTTTTCAGAAATTCATATTAGCATATGGTGAAGTTAATAATTAGTTTTATGTTAGTTAGTTCAGTTCCAGTTCAGATATGTATGTCATGCTATAGCTTACTTTTCAGTTTTAGTTCAGTATGTGCCCTGTCTCAGATATATGCCATGACATTCTATGATATATATTTTAGCATGAGCCTAGCATGATTACTTATGGATATGAGAATGTATGTGC
Organism: Boesenbergia rotunda; assembly: GCA_024364735.1. Classification (NCBI taxonomy): domain Eukaryota; kingdom Viridiplantae; phylum Streptophyta; class Magnoliopsida; order Zingiberales; family Zingiberaceae; genus Boesenbergia; species Boesenbergia rotunda. The sequence continues at coordinate 380,213 of JAGFNQ010003841.1, read as the reverse complement.
ATAACATGTTTTCCAAAAGCATGATTCGAGTTTTCATAGTTTTGTGAGGCTAGATGGTACTTACTAAGCTTTATGCTTATTAGTTTGCATTTCCTTATACTGCAGATACAGGTAAAGGAAAGCACTAGTAGCGGAGGCGGCGGGCTTGATGCAAAGTGTGTGTGATGGTGGAGTTGGAATAAAAGTCTTCGAAACTTGCAAAGCATTTATGCTTCTTTAGTTATTCCGCAATATATTAAGTGAACCATGTATGAACTTAATTAGACTTGTATTCGTAGTGCCTAGTATGCTTCTTTAGTTTTCTTGTTTATGCTTCTTTAGTTATTTCGCGATATATTATGAGAACCATGTATTAACCTGTTTAGACTCGTTATTTGTGGTGCCTAGTATATTAAAGTAGTTATTTACCTGTGTTAATACTTGCTTAGCGAATGTTGAATGATATGAGTTACTACTTGTAATATGGTAATTCAAATCCATGCTTAAGCTTTAGAGATAAAAACTTGATACTTTTGATCTACATGCTAAATATTTAGGATATGCTTGTTTTAAGATATATGCACCATATAGAATGACATGTAGTAGCTAAGAATGCCCTTAGATATGAATAATGAATGGTTTCAATAAGAAGTTGATGCAAACTTGACACGTTTATGTTTATTCTTTTACATATCGTTGTTGAAATTCCTAAGTTACTCAGTCAGAAATCAGTTAGATATATATATTTACGTAGCGATCCACCTTAAAGCTTAGTGTACTAGAAGGTGGGTCGTTACAGAGTGGTATCAGAGCAAGTTCCATCTTTTCTCCTCACACACATCCGCATCAGACCTGCAGCTTCTAAGTAAGAGTATCTCTCACATTACTATATTTTCTTGCTTTCAGATTTATAGTATTTTCATGTTATTCATGCTATCTGTTTCTAGTCAGTTCTGGTTTACATTTAACGGAAGCATGTTTAATACCTTAGTTTATATCTGATAGCATGTTTTAGAATTAAAATATGAATTGTATGATCCTCCTCTATTTTAGATAATGACAAGAGGACGCTCAGTTAGAAGAGCACCAGTTACTGAGCCTCAGCAGGAGGCAGACCACTCAGTGCCCCCAGGGACCTGACAGAGGTAGTAGCACAACTACAGAGACAAGTAGCAGAACAACAGCAAGTAATTGCTGCTCTAACAGCTAATCAGCAGGCTACTCCCACTGTTACCCCAGAGCCCCAGGTGGAGACGCCGATAGTGACGGAGGTTCCACCTGTAGCGTCAGTCCCACCAGACATGCCAGTAGCCCAGCAACAGGGGCAAAAAGGGAAGCTTATCTGATCCAGTGGCAGAAGATCAAGCTAGAGACCTTCTCCGGCACCAGTGAACCATGGGATGCCCAAGCTTGGTTCAAGACCCTGGAGAGTACCATGGAGCTCCTAGACTGGCCAGAGCATGAGAAAGTAAAGTGCGCCTCCTTCTGCCTAGCCGGAGACGCATGTATGTGGTGGGAGCGTATCAAGATAAAACGCCCAGTCAATCAGATAACCTGGGCTAGCTTTGAAGAAGAGTTCTTTGAAGAATTCTTCCACATGCGGGTCACAAACCGCCACTGCGACGAGTTCACGGAATTTCGGCAGGGCAACCTATCAGTAGAGGAAGCCGTGAAGATATTCAACAGGTTGGCGCGTCTGTGTCCCGAATTAGTTAGCACCGAACGAGAGCGAGTCAGGCTAATGCTCAAAATGCTAAGGCCAGAGATAGCACTGAATGTGGCTAGCGGCATCCATAGGCCGCAAACCTCAGAAGAACTAGTGAGCAGTGCTCTGATCACCGAGCATTACCTGAACAACATGCGGCAGCAGAAGACAGTCGTGACAGAGAATAAGGGTCAAGGCAGTAGCATAGGAACTCAGAAACCCCATGTAACGACCCGGAAAATTCTCTTAATATTTTATGAAAATATTGAGCATATTTAAATAATTTTCCGAAGGACCTAGAGGTATTAATACCAACTTTGGCCTAGAAAACCCATGTTTTCTCATTTAAATTGAGAAAACTCAGCACTAATGGGTCTTATATGAGCTTTTTAGTACCATAACTATAGGGGGATTTTAGGTAGAGATTAGTATAAATATAAGTAGGATTTGATTAGACATATTAGCATGATTATGGGTAAGTCTTAGCTTAATTTTCCTATGTAAATGGAGACATTAGGTATTAATGGGCCTTAAATGGGTCCCAAAAATAGGTCTTAATTAGGTAAAAATTAATATAAATATAAAAGGATTTTATTTAGGAATATTAGCATAATTATGGGTGATTTTAGGAGAATTTTCGAAATAAAGGGGAATTTTCGAAAATTCGAAAAAGGATTTAAATAAAATAAAAATAAAATAAAAAATAAAGGTGCATGGGCCAAGGATTGAACCTTGGACCTCTTGTACAACCACGAATGCTTTAACCAACTCACCTAGCAAGGAATTCTTATGAGGAAATGAAGTGGATGGTGGTTAAGGAGTAGAAGAAGATGAAGGGCCATGGAGAGACTTTTCATTTACCTCTTTAATGGGTGATAAATAAGGGGGTTTGGGAGTTACTTCTTCTTCTCATTCCTTGCATTTTCGAAACTCATTCTCCCCTCATCCTAGCCGAACACCCAAGGAAAGGTTCTCCCTTGGAAAAGCTCCACAAGGGGTCTTATCTCCAAGGTCTAAGAGTTTTTCAAGGATACAAGGACAAGGGTGCGCAAGGGTCCAAAGATCTTACCATTTCCTCCTCATTCAAGGTTCGAAAAATCAAGAGAATCTAAGGTAAGACTCCCTCACCTGTGGTATAATAGTTCCCTATGATTTCCATGATTTTTAGCATGATATATGGGTTAGTTTTTGGATTTGATGTTGAAAGGAAACAAAACCAAGGTCCCTATGTTTATGGGTTTCGGACACCATGATTTGAATGTCTATAAATATGTTAAAAATCTTTCAAATGTTATTTAATGTTCCCTTATGATGTGTAGAGGTTAAGTATAATTTTTGGGAATTTTTGGAGTACCCTAGGACACTCTAGGGTTTCGGCCAACATGAAAGGGACAAAAACCAAGGTCCCTATGTTTATGGGTTTCGGCCACCATGATTTAAATGTCTATAAATATGTTAAAAATCTTTATAATGTTATTTAATGTTCCCTTATGATTTTTAGAGGTTAAGTATAATTTTTGGTAATTTTTGGAGTACCCTAGGACACTCTAGGGTTTCGGCCAACATGAAAGGGACAAAAACCAAGGTCTCTATGTTTATGGGTTTCGGCCACCATGATTTAAATGTCTATAAATATGTTAAAAATCTTTATAATGTTATTTAATGTTCCCTTATGATGTGTAGAGGTTAAGTATAATTTTTGGGAATTTTTGGAGTACCCTAGGACACTCTAGGGTTTCGGCCAACATGAAAGAAACAAAACCAAGAACCCTAAGCTTGAGGGTTTCGGCCACCATGATTTATGTGTCTATAACTATGATAAAAACCTTGATAATGTTGTTTAAATGTTCTCTGATGATGTTAGAGATTAAATACAATTTTTGAGAATTTTTGGGGTACCCTAGAGACCCTATATGTTTCGGCCAACCTCAAGGACCCAAGGATTAGGGTGAGTTCTAAACTTCAAGTATACATTTGATATGTTGTCATGATATAAGGGTGATGGAGAGTGATTATGTAAATTTCCACACGGTCTAGAGACTCTATAAGTTTTGGCCAAGAAGGAATAATAAGGAAAAAGTTATGATTTATTTCAAGTAAGGGCTTCAGTGGCTCTATGGTAAAATGTGATTAGTGTCTTATGATTGATTGGGGATTTTAATGGAATTTTTCCATACCCCCATGGGCCTTATGGATTTCGGCCAAGGCAGGTATCTAGGGTTTGGGATGGAGTTAGGACCCAAAGAATGATGGTTTATGCTCATTATAAAGCATACGTGAAGGTTCAAGCATGTGATGGAAATTAAGTTACCCATAACCCTAACATTAAGCACCATACTTTATGTTTGTATGTTATGATAAGAATGATGCCATGATAAGTATCTTATGTTTATGTTCATGATAAGAATGATGCCATGATAAGTATGTTACGTTTATGTTCATGATAAGAATGATGTCACGACAAGTATGTTATGTCTATGTTCATGATAAGAAGGATGCCATGATAAATATGTTATGATCATGTTCATGATAAGAATGATGCCATGATAAGTATGCTATGAATGTCTTATGAATGATGAAGCATGCAAAGTATTTTACTTTATGAATGGGCTTTTACCGGACCCAAGTATGGGTCCAAGGGATGGGCACCTTAAGAACGCCCCGGTTCTGGACTACCGGAGCTGTCCACGGTTCTGGCACTACCGGAGCTGTGCAACAGGGATGGGCTCCTTGAGAACGCCTCGGTTCGGGGACTACCGACTATGCTGTCCTTACCCTAGTAGGTCGGGGCTCGCTACCTCGGACTTACTAGGGATGCGCGCTATGATGTATGTATGTGGTACAAGCCGGGGACCCCAAATGTTATGATGATTATGTTTAAGCATTTTAAGAGTATGATTTTAAAAGTTAAGCATCCCTATGTATATGCATTCCACCCATGCATTCATACATGTTATGCATTATGTTATGATAATGATGTGTTATGCTTATGCTCCATGTTAAAAGATATGTATGAGAATGAATGATCCATGTTATGATTATGGTAAGAAGATGCTCTTATAATATGCTAGAATGTATGCCTATGTTTATGCCATATAGGTTGGTTTATATCTTATGTTTATATTTATGTCATGTCTCATGCCATGCTAGGAAAGTTTATTAAGTTATGCTATGCCGTGTATCATGCCATGTTTAGAATGTTTACGATGTCTATACTTGATATGCTAGAAAGTATGCCTATGGTTGATTTACATCTTATGCTTATGTTCATGCCATGTATGATGTCATGCTTAGAATGTTTAATTATGTTTATGCCTATGTTTATACTTTATGCCATGATAAGAATGTTTAATTAGATTTATGCCTATGTTTATGCTTTATGCTATGATAGAAATGTTTATGATGCTTATGTTCCATATGATTATGAATGAATGGCGAATGATTTTAGTGAGTAGGAAAGAGTCTTACTAAGCCGTGTGCTTATAGTCTTTTTCCTTATACCGCAGATCATGCAAGGGGACCATGAGGAAGCAGCAGGAGGGCAAGATTATATGTGTGTGATAGTGACTTGGCCCATGAAATCAAACGTTTGCCGTTATGCTAAGAACTTTACTTTTGTTAAGTATATGATCGATTAGTGACTTATGGAAACTTATGACATGATGTTATGCATGATATGAAATGAACCTCATGATATGATGTTAATCTTGTTATGACATGATGTTTAAGTATGAAGTCTATATGTCTAGTGTCCATGTAACTATGTTAGAAATGGTAGTAGGGGCATGTAAAGTTTAAGTTATTCCGCTGTAGTATGATGTTACATGCCTTAAGTATGTTAGCCTAACGCCTCTTTAGGAAAAAAAAGCGGGCGTTACACCCCAGGGCTCCAACTCTAACTGGAAAGGAAAGAATCAAGGCAAAAGAAAGCAGTGGAACAATCCAAAAGGGGAGCCAGCCAATAAGCAAACCAAGTATCCCACTTGTTCCAACTGTGGGAGACAACACTCAGGAGTCTGCCGCCTGGGCACACGAGGGTGCTACACCTATGGTCAGGTAGGGCATATGGCCAAGCAATGCCCTAACAAGGCCAACTTACCTCCCCCACAGCCTATTCAGTATGGAGGTAAGCCAGCTCAGCTTCACCTAATGCAGACGGCACTAGAGGGTCCTCAGATCAATCAAGGTAGATTAGAGGCTCCACCGGCGACTACAAATGCACGGGTTTTCTCATTGACCAGAGAGGATGTAGCCACCGCCTCTACAGTTGTTACAGGTCAGATTAGTATTTTAAACCTGCATGCATCTGTACTTTTCGATACTGGGGCAACCCATTCATATGTATCCAGGGCATTCGCCGAAAAACTAGCAATACCTCCGGACGTACTTAGTGGTCAGTTTCTGACTACCCTGCCCTCTGGAGACATCATGGCATCCACACACTGGCTCCGTGCCATACCAGTCGACATCTCAGACAGGGAGCTCTAATGTGATCTGGTAATACTGAATATGTCCGACTATGATGTCATTTTTGGGATGGACTTCCTGAGCAAATACGGCGCTTCTATAGAGTGCCAAAAAAGGAAAGTTGTATTCCAACCAGAGACAGGAGAGCAGTTTGAATACATCGGAGAACCGAAGAAGAAGGCCAAGAAATTTCTCTCCGCCATGAAAGCACGGAAACTACTGAGTACAGGATGTGCTGGATTTCTAGCACATGTAGTCCATGCCGAACAAGTCAAGGACCAAAAGCTAGATGAGGTCCCAGTGGTATGTGACTACCCAGCAATCTTCCTTGATGAGTTACCAGGCTTAGCACCAGACAGGGAGATAGAGTTTGAGATAGATCTCATTCCAGGTACCAACCCCATTTCAAAAGCACCATACCGTATGGCTCTAGCAGAATTAAGAGAACTTTGGGAGCAACTACAGGAGCTGCTCGACAAGGGCTTCATACGCCCTAGTCATTCACCTTGGGGAGCTCCAGTGTTGTTCGTGAAGAAGAAAGACGGGTCGATGCGCCTATGTATAGATTACCGAGCTCTGAATCAAGTCACCGTCAAGAACCGATACCCTCTACCCAGGATCGATGATTTGTTCGACCAGCTAAAGGGATCCACAGTCTTCTCAAAGATAGATTTGAGATCCGGCTATCACCAGGTCAAAGTCAGAGAGGGTGATATTCCGAAGACAGCTTTCAGAACCAGATATGGGCACTACGAGTTTGTAGTCATGCCTTTTGGGGTCACAAATGCTCCAGCGACATTTATGGACCTCATGAACAGAGTATTCTGGGAATACTTAGATAAGTTTGTCATCGTCTTCATTGATGACATTCTTATCTACTCAGGAACTCAGGAGGAACATGCTGAACATCTCAGGACAGTATTGCAGATTCTTCAGCAGAGCCAACTGTATGCAAAATTCTCAAAATGTGAGTTTTGGCTCGATCAGGTGTCTTTTCTGGGTCACATCATCTCTAAGGATGGTGTGATGGTAGACCCCAGCAAAATAGAAGCAGTAAGTAACTAGGTTAGACCGAAGAATGCCAGTGAGATCAGAAGTTTTCTGGGCCTAGCCGGTTACTACAAGAAGTTTGTAGAAGATTTCTCCAGAATAGCCTCCCCACTGACAGCTCTTACCAGGAAGAACAGGAAGTTTCAGTGGACAGAGGACTGCGAGAATAGTTTTACAGAATTAAAGAGAAGATTGACTAGTGCTCCCATCCTGACTCATCCAGAGACCACTGACAGCTTCGACATATATAGTGATGCTTCTAAATTAGGACTTGGAGCAGTGCTGATGCAGAATGGCAAGGTTATCGCCTATGCCTCTAGACAACTCAAGGATTATGAAAAGAACTACCCTACTCATGTCCTTGAGCTAGCTGCAGTAGTGTTTGCTCTCAAGATCTGGAGGCATTACTTATACGGAGCTCAGTGTAGGATTTTCACAGATCATCAGAGTCTGAAGTATTTCTTTACTCAGAAGGATCTGAACATGAGGCAACGCAGATGGTTTGAGCTGGTCAAGGATTATGACATTGACATCCTCTACCACCCAGGTAAAGCTAATAAGTTGGCAGACGCGCTTAGCAGGAAATTTAGTGCCACCCTACTAGCTTTGTCCACGATGTTACAGCCCCTTCGGAAAGAGTTAACAGAGTTCGGACTGGAAATTTTAGTTGGGCAGCTCTCCACTTTGACATTAGTGTCAACCCTGATTGAAGACATCCAAACAGCACAGGATCAAGATCCTGACCTTCAGAAAATCAAGCAGGGGATAGCAGAAGCCGAAAATGGAGAATTTCGCCTATCAGATAATGGGACACTGCACTACGGTGACCGCTTATGTGTTCCGAACCAAGAAGAGCTTCGAAGGAAGATCCTAGAAGACGCACATAGATCTCCTTATGCAATGCATCCTGGTTCCACCAAAATGTACCAAGACCTCAGGGGACGTTTTTGGTGGCCTGGGATGAAGAGAGACATTGTCAGATATGTCAGTACCTGTCTGACATGCCAAAGAGTCAAGGCAGAATATCAGAGACCAGGTGGAGTTCTGCAGCCTATTCAGATTCCAGAATGGAAATGGGAAGATATTTCCATGGATTTTATAGTGGGACTACCCAGAACCACGAATGGATATGATGCAATCTGGGTAATAGTAGATAGATTGACTAAGTCTGCCCACATCCTAGCTATCAGGATCTCTTATTCCATGGAACAGCTAGCTCAGTTATACCTTAAGGAGATCGTCAGACTACATGGGGTCCCTAGGACTATCATTAGCAGATAGGGACAGTAGGTTCACTTCACACTTCTGGGAGTGCGTACAGACAGCACTAGGCACCAAACTGAAGTTTAGCACAGCTTTCCATCCTCAGACAGATGGTCAGACAGAGAGAGTTAATCAAGTACTAGAAGATATGCTCAGAGCTTGTGCTCTAGATTTCAAGGGCAGTTGGTGCAGATACCTGTGCTTAGCAGAATTCGCCTACAACAATAGTTATCAGGCCACTATCGGCATGACACCCTATAAGGCTTTATATGGGCAGAGGTGTAGATCTCCTATCTGCTGGTACGAGGGTGGTGAGAGGCAAGAGTTAGGCCTACAGACAGATCTTATAGATGATACCACCGTAGCCATACAGCAGATCCGCCAGAGAATAGAAACAGCTCAAAGCCGCCAGAAGAGCTATGCTGATACACGGCGTAGACCATTAGAGTTTGAAGTTGGGGATTCAGTGTTCCTCAGGGTGGCTCCCATGAAGGGAGTAATGCGTTTTGGGAAGAAGGGCAAGCTAAGTCCCAGATATGTAGGACCATACCCCATCACTAGAAGAGTTGGCAAAGTAGCTTATGAGTTGGAGCTACCTCAGGAGATGTCAGCTATCCACAATGTATTTCATGTTTCCATGCTGAAGAAGCATATCCCAGATGCCACCCAGGTGATAGAGCCACAGACGGTACAAGTTCGCGAAAATCTCAGTTATGATAGTCGGCCTATTCAGATAATAGACCGAGCAGTTAAGAAATTGCGAAACAAGGAGGTACCATTAGTGAAAGTCATATGGCAAAATCACAGAGTAGAAGAGGCAACATGGGAACCAGAGGACAGCATGAGACAAAAATACCCAGAGTTGTTTTAAGTTCGAGGACGAACTTTTTATAAGGTATGGGGGATTGTAACGCCCAAAAATTCTCAAAACTAATTTAAGAAATATCTTAGAATTTATTCCGAATTTATGGATATTTTTATAGAATTTTTCCATAAATGAAAGTGACAAAAAGGGATAAAAAGGAAAAAAATGTTTAAGTGAGATTTGATCCCTAAACCTAAGGCGTGAGAGAGGAATGGACTTACCAAGAGAGCGATTTGGTTTTGTTGAAATAGATTAAGGGAAACAATAGATAAGGTAGAATTAGTTAAATTCGCCTCCCCTAAGTATAAAAGAGGGAGTTACGAGTTTTAGGTTAATTTTCTCCCAACCAAGCGACGCCGACGCCCTCCCTCACGCATGCGACCTCTCCTCTCGCTCTCTCTCCGGTGCGCGCGAACCAAGGGAAGATCCAAAGGATTTAAGAAGGAGGCTACGTTAGGGAATCTCTCCGAGGAAGAATTCTCTGTTAGAAGCTCTCCGAAACTCTAAGGATCGTTACTTTTCCCAAAAACATACGCTTTAGAGTCGTAAGAACAAGCGCAGGAAGTATGTACCCCTCACCTGCAGTATAAGTAGTTTCGGTCGATTTTCCGTATGTTTTATCTCCTTATATGTATGTTCTACGATTAGAAATCGTAAATTATGAACAAGCACTCACGTTAGGTGTTTGTTAAAATGTTCAGTTCAGTTAATGCTATAGAAAGCATTAAAGAATAGAAATTCTTGCTCCAGTTATGATTGGGACCAAGGTCCAACGGGATGGGCTCCTAGTTGCCCCTAGGTTTAGATAACCTAGTAAAAGCAAGAATCAGAAAAGGAAAGAAAAGTATAAAGGACTATTTTATTTTCAGTGGCATTGTACCAGACTCCGGTCCAGGGATAGACTCCAAGTTGCCTCTAGGTTTAGATAACCTAGTATGGGATGGGCTCCTAGTTGCCCCTAGGTTTAGATAACCTAGTAGAACCCTAATGGATTCGGGATTTGCTACCTCGGGTTTATTAGGGATGCGCGCACAGTTGGTACATTGCCGGACCCACAGCAGTTGATTATTACTTTCACCTACTATATGTATTTAGTTTTCAGAAATTCATATTAGCATGTGGTGAAGTTAATAATTAGTTTTATGTTAGTTAGTTCATTCCAGTTCAGATATGTATGTCATGCTATAGCTTACTTTTCAGTTTTAGTTCAGTATGTGCCCTGTCTCAGTTATATGCCATGACATTCTATGATATATATTTTAGCATGAGCCTAGCATGATTACTTATGGATATGAGCATGTATGTGCATAACATGTTTTCCAAAAGCATGATTCGAGTTTTCATAGTTTTGTGAGGCTAGATGGTACTTACTAAGCTTTATGCTTATTAGTTTGCATTTCCTTATACTGCAGATACAGGTAAAGGAAAGCACTAGTAGTGGAGGCGGCGGGCTTGATGCAAAGTGTGTGTGATGGTGGAGTTGGAATAAAAGTCTTCGAAACTTGCAAAGCATAGAATAACCCTTTTTTTATGCTTCTTTAGTTATTCCGCAATATATTAAGTGAACCATGTATGAACTTAATTAGACTTGTATTCGTGGTGCCTAGTATGCTTCTTTAGTTTTCTTATTTATGCTTCTTTAGTTATTTCGCAATATATTATGAGAACCATGTATTAACTTGTTTAGACTCGTTATTTGTGGTGCCTAGTATATTAAAGTAGTTTATTTACCTGTGTTAATACTTGCTTAGCGAATGTTGAATGATATGAGTTACTACTTGTAATATGGTAATTCAAATCCATGCTTAAGCTTTAGAGATAAGAACTTGATACTTTTGATCTACATGCTAAATACTTAGGATATGCTTATTTTAAGATATATGCACCATATAGAATGACATGTAGTAGCTACGAATGCCCTTAGATATGAATAATGAATGGTTTCAATAAGAAGTTGATGCAAACATGACACGTTTATGTTTATGCTTTTACATATCGTTGTTGAAATTCCTAAGTTACTCAGTCAGAAATCAGTTAGATATATATTTTTACGTAGCGATCCGCCTTAAAGCTTAGTGTACTAGAAGGTGGGTCGTTACAGAGTGGTATCAGAGCTCCTCACACACATCAGCATCAGACCTGCAGCTTCTAGGATCGACATTTGATCGATCAATTGACCGATCAAGGGTTCTCATAGAGCCCATCTGAACTCTCTCTGATCGTTCACCAGAACGATCAGAAACCCAGCAGAAGCTTTTGTTCTCTCCCTGATCGTTCACCAGACCGATCAGGAGTCGAACAGAAACTTTTCTGTTCTCTCCCTGATCGTTCAACAGATCGATCAGACTTCTCTGGATCGGTCACCAGACCGATCCACAATAGGGAGTTCGTGCCAACTCCCTGATCGGTCTCCAGACCGATCCAGCTCCGACCAAATCAGCCCTAAGTCCAGAGAACAACCTTCCTAGCCTTCTCTGACTCATTCTGGTCCTAGAGAACGAGCTCACGTGCCCTCTCTAACCAGCACACGCAATGCTCAGTCCCCCGGAGCAAGACTTCGCGCCCAGCTTCACTCACCGGGTCTTCGTTCAACCTAGCTTCCCTCGCTAGGACCTGACTTCACTCACCAGGGTTTCAGTCACCCGGCTTCACTCACCGGGATTTCCATCACCTAGCTTCACTCACCAGGGTTTCCATCACCTGGCTTCACTCACCAGGGTTTCCATCACCTGGCTTCACTCACCAGGACCTGGCTTCACTCATCGGGGTTTCCGTAACCCGGCTCACTCACCGGGAGTCGTGTCCAGTCCCCGACCAGGACTTAAACCAAACTCATCTTCTTATCCTAAACTTAAATCGGTGTCAACACCAAAACAACAATCAGGGTCAGACTGCATCAACATAGGTCACACTAATACCAAATTAATTACAAAAATAACTCAACTTTGTTTAATTAAAGGTGTACCTAAAATCAAGAATTTTGAAAATACAATTTGTAACTCATGTAAACAAGGCAAACAATCTAAATCAACTCATAAACCAACCCAGTCAGGCTTAACCCAAACCACACTTGAGCTCCTACACCTTGATCTATTTGATTCACATGGAGCCAAATCATTAAGCGGGAATTGGTACTACTTAGTAATCATCGATGATTACTCTAGATTTACCTGGGTTAGGTTCCTAAAAACTAAGGATGCAACCTTTAATTCATTTAATAACTTATGCAAAATGATACTAAAATTAAAAGACTTATGAGTGATCATGAGGGAGAGTTTGAAAATAAAAAATTTGATGAGTTTTGTAAAATTAATGGGTATATCCATGCGTTTTCCTGCCCTAGAACTCCCCAACAAAATCGTATAGTTGAGAGAAAGAATAGAACACTTTAGGAAGCCACTAGGACCATGCTCAACGAATATAACCTAGCTAACCAATTTTGGGCAGAAGTTGTAAATACATCGTGTTACATTCAAAATAGGGTATTAATTAATAAAGGACACAATAAGACACCCTATGAACTCTATTATCATAGATTACCTAATTTACACTATTTAAGGGTTTTTGGGTGCAAAGCCCACATTTTTAATACTAAGGACTGTTAGTGCAGGCAGCACCTAAGTCGAACCTGGGTTTTGATATTGGCAAAGGGTTCAAAAGTTAAGATATTATTATGATCTAATGTGCTCACTGAGTGTGCAGAACGAAGTCCTGGCGAAGGGCTGCTAGGCACCTAGCGAAGGACTGCTAGGCATCGAAATCCTAAGTCCTGGCGAAGGACTGCTGGGCACCTGGCGAAGGGCCGCTAGGAGTCTAAGACCTGGCAAAGGACTGCTAGGCACCTGGAGAAGGACTGCTTGATACCGAAGACCTGGCGAAGGGCTGCTAGGCACCTGGCGAAGGACTGCTGGGCAAAAGTCCAACCGGAGGAGCCAGTTGGCAAAAGGTAAACTCTCCTGAGAGGAGTAGGTGAGGACGCGTTCCCCGTCGAGGGAACAGTAGGCGTCGGTTCGACCTAGGGTTCCATTTGGGAGACCCGAAGTCAGAACCAAGACAGCTAAGGCTGTATAAACCTAACATTTCTTGCCTTGGTTGTTGTGGAACTTGTTAGTACTGTGAGAGAAGTGTCCTAAGGCAATCGCCTTATGATTGTAATCATTTATTTTAATAAATGAATATTTACTATTTGAGTATACATGTTTGTGTATTTGATTGAGATATTAAACTCATTTACTGAATGTCCGCAATACAATTCACAGCATGAGAGAATTTGTGATGAATTCACAACTAGTGATTATCTCTACATGTGCAATTGTGAAGTATTGAGATTGTCCCTAGTCGATGAATTGATAAATACGGACACTATCAATTCTATTGAGACTAGCATGGGTTATTCTCTAATCAGCTGATTCTCACTAGCTGGTGTCATTGGGATGTCCGGAGATAAACATGAATGCTAGTTAAGGGAACTAGTTCATTGGAGTGACTGACTGTAAAACTTCATATGGTAATCTACATATAGACATGTCAATGAAGTTCTTACCGCAGCATAAGTGCGATGTTCCTTTGAGTTGCGGTGTTCAAGTCATCTTGGTCATGAAGACTTATACTTTGACATCTTAAGCAAGCATCTCCAAGGAGGTGTGGACCCAGGATGATTGGGTATATGCCGAAGTGCCCGAAGATGTTTGAACAGCCTACAAAGGATTCACCACTCCTTGCGAGGAGATGTATACCCAAGGCCTATCGTCGGATTGTTACTCGAAGCCTCTGGCCAGAGCATCACATGTTCAGAGTATGAATCTCTCAGAAACATGAGAGTAATTAGAATCCGTTGGACGAGAAAGACATTACTTGGGCTAGTTGTGACGTAGTCAGCCTAGTGGGGACTGACACACATAGACCGTGTCCTGAACCAAGTGGGTATAAGATGGTGAAGGGAATGAGGCACGATTCAGTATAGCTGCTGAAGGGTTTCAGAATAATTTTTGAGGTCAACCGTTGATCTTTCGATTAATTGGGGGTCATGATGTACTAGTAGGTGCCACTCATGATCGTTCTATAATTGGTTGATTATAGACGGCCAACGTAAATCGAAAGCCTATTTAGTCACACACACTACGAGTAATCCGAGGGATTTAAAACGAGTTGAAAATTAGATTTTCCGATCAAGAGAGATAAGTCGAATCTGAATTTTTCAGAGACGCATCGGAAGCATAAAATGGCTAAGTCTTTTGAAGACTTATTGGACGAATTAAATGAGTTTAATTCGTATGGTATAGGCTTGGGTTTGGCTGGCCAAAGAGGGTCCCCACCCTCTTTGTTTGGCCGGTCACATTAAAAGGGGAGAACCAAATTGTTTGGTTCAAATTATAAAATAAACCGAGCGTGGTTTGTATTATAAAATTATGGATAATATATAAATTTTTTATAAACCAAAGTTTGGTTTATTATTTTCATGGAGATTAAAATAAACTTTGAATAGTTTATTTTATTTCATAAAATCAATTATGAATTGATTTTTCCATGATAAGAAAAATTTATATAATAAATTTCTTGTGAAAATTTATTCCATAATAAAATGGGAGACATGGTTGTTTTTATTATAAATTAAATTATGATAAAAATTTGGCATGATGGAATAATTCATACAAAAATTTATATGATAAATTTCTTATGAAAATTTATTCCATAAAAAGGAGACTTGGCGATTGAGAGTCTACTATATAAAGGAGCCAAGGCAAGGCTTGGCGATTAATCTAAGAGATCTAGAAATAAGCCCTCTCTCTCTCTCCTTCTCCCCCTCTCCCTCCTCTAGTGCCGCCGGCCCTAAAAGGAGGACCCCTTTGTTGCCGTGAGCTTCATCCACCAAGCAGCTGCCGAAGAAGAAGAAGAAGTGGGCGCAACTCCTTCTTTCCTCCCGGAATCTTGATTCCGTTCTTCATTTGGTGGTTAGTCTTCCCATCTCTCTCTTGGTATTCTTGTCGTGCCTTTGGAGAATCTAGTAGTTCTTGTCGGCACGAAACTCGTGGCTTTGCGAAGTCATCCCGAAGAAAACTCGGCGTGGACACGAATAGAGGCGGAGCTTCCAAGGGATGCTTACGGTTGGATCTCGTCCCTTCCTTCGAGTTACGCGAGGTATTAAGTAAATTAGTTTACTTTCTGTAAAATTTTAATATATGATCATGTCTACACAATATAAGGTTGCATGCATAGATGTGTGGTTAAATAATTTGGGAAATTATTTATGCTAAATCTTCCGCTGCACGTAATAAATTTTAAAATTATGAACCCGCATCCATGTCAACATGCACCCGGCCCCAACAATGGTATCAGAGCCGGTTAGTGTTCGACATAATCATATAATTGTTTTGTGGAAAACTTTGTCATGATCTCAATTTTGGAAAATTTTCCAATATGGAAACTTTCCAATTATGATAAATTTTAGATTTAGGAATTTCAAAGTTTGGAAATCCTCATGAAATTTCGCAAACTTTTGAAATATCCTAGTTTCTGAAATTTTATGATAATTGTGAAAACTTCCCATTTTTGAAAACTTTCCAATTTTGGAAATTTTCTATTTTGGAAATTTTCCTATTTTGGAAATATGTAAGTTTTCATTGTACCAGAAACTTACAATTATTCTGAAAAACTATTGTGGAAAGCTCGCAATTTTGGGTACTTTCTTTCAAGAAAGTCTAGACAAATTTATGGATCATTAATTGACAATTAAATTCGAATTCGGTTTTAAATTATTAACAAAATTCTTTACTTTGGGGAGTGTCTCGAGGAGCCACCCAAATTAAAGTTAGTTGTTGTAATTTAATTTCCTATTTTGAATAAGAATTGTCAAGTTTAATTTGGCTACGCCTCAGGGAGTGGGCCAAATTAGATTTATAACAAATTTCTTTTCTTTGGGTATTTGAGCCTCGGGGAGCCACCCGAAGAAAATAATTTGTTGTAATTAATTAATCCATAAATAAAATATGTAATCAAATCTTGAAAATTTTGAGGTGATTCTCAAACGATAATTTCCTTATTTGATTTAAGACGTGATGCTCTTGCATATTGTTGTCTCCAAAATTAATTAGGAAATTGTTTCCTATAGAGTTTATTTCCTTAAATAAGATTTTTATGAAAATAATAAGTGGTTGAATTAAGGGAATCTGTCTCTTAATTTAATAAGATTTGATTTAGAGAAATCAAAGTCTTAAACATATTATTTCTGAAATTGATTATGATAATTTAGGAAATTGTTTCCCAAAATAATTCCTTAAATAAAGTATAAAATTAGAATTAGGAAATCCGGTTCCTAATTCAATTAATGAGACTTGATAAATTAAGTCACATACATACTTTATTAAGAAAATCGTTAATACATGACATAATTATATGTCATGAATGTGCTTAGAAAGAAAAGGATGAGACTCAAAACCCCTTACAAAATATTAAGGCCAACACCTTCCATTAATATGGTTAGAACCGGAGTTTTGTTTCTCGTTTGGGTTGATGGACACATCCATGCCCGGCTTGAACCTCAACATGTTCAAACCATGGAATTAGTTTATGATTAATATAGTTGGAGTCAGAGGTCAATCCTTAGTTTTGGTTGTTGGACATATCCAAGCCTGACTAAACGGTTGAATGAGCTCCAACCATATTAAAACTATTTCTTGATTAATGGGTCAGCCTTAAGCTTGGAGCATCGATTTGTTGTGCCACAACCAAGGTCAATGTAAAGAGAGGTGCAGTTGGGTGCTATGTATATTGTTGCATACTTGTTAATGAGTTAACAACCCAATGATTTATGCAAACATTCAATTAGTTGATAGCATAAAGTGATAGTTACATATATGTGATATGTAATCGGTATAATTACCTACCTTCATAGCTAAGAATAACTTGATGGCAACAGCCATGGTTGTTCTTATCTATGGTTGGATATCAACCTATTTGGAGATGTTCCTACGATTTCCCGAATTGATAAAAAAGGGTTATTCAATTCGAAAAATAAATAGGATTTAATTAATGTATGTTGATGTATTCTTTATCATTCTTCTCACATAAGCTCAATTTGTATTTCTAGCATAATCACTTGATCATGTCTTCTCTGAATTTGCGTTCCATTTTGGACACCAATAAGCTGACGGGGCCAAACTTCATGGACTGGCTTCGAAACCTGAGGATAGTCCACAAGGCAGAAAAGCTTGCTTATGTCCTTCAAGATCAACTTCCCAACCGTCCTCCCAAAAATGCAACTCCAGACCAGTTAGTGGCCTATCAGAAACATGTGACCGATTTTGAACTTGCGAGTTGCATCATGCTAGCCGCTATGGTACCTGAGCTACAAAAGTAGCATGAGCATATGGATGCTTATACCATCATCTTCCATCTTCATGAGCTGTTTGATGAGCAGGCGAGATCCGAAAGGTTTGAGGTCTCCAGACTCCTCTTCACCTCTAAGATGCAGGAAGGCACTTCTGTCTCACAGTTTGTGTTGAAGATGTTGGGGTACATTGAGCGACTAAGCACACTCGGATTTGCAATGGATCATGAACTAAGTATTGACTTAATTCTGCATTGTTTGCCCAAAAGTTATTCACAATTTGTGATGAACTATCGGATGAACAAGCTGGTGACTACCATTCCTGAGTTGCTCAACCTGCTGAAGACTATAGAGCCTTCTGTGAAACAGGATCAGAAGACGGTACTGTTAGTTGGTTCCTCAAAGAAAGGCTCTAAGAGGAAGGCCAAAGAACAGAATAAGGGAAAGAAGAAAAAGGCCAAAAAGACTGAAAAGACCCCAAAAGGTACTTGCCATCACTGTGGCAAGGAGGGTCACTGGCGAAGAAACTGCAAGGTTTATCATGAGTCCTTGAAGAAGAAGGCATCCGATGCCCCATCCTCTTCCCATCCTCTTCAAGTATCTTCGTTATCGAATGCCACTTTATTTCCTCAACCGCCTGGGTACATTATACTGGGTGTAGCTCACATATATGTAATGACATACAGGGGCTAAGGAATAGAAGGAGACTCGTCAAGGTAGAAGCGAATTTGCGAGTTGGAAATGGAGCAAAGATTGCTGCTGTTGCCATCGGAACATATTTGCTAAAGCTCCCTACTAGACTTGTCATAGAATTGGATAATTGTTATTTTGTTCCTTCGTTAATAAAGAACATTATATCTATTTCATGCTTTAATGAAAAGGGTTATCATTTAACTTTTAGTAACAATTGTTGTTACATAACTTTAAATGGTGTTCTTTATGGGACCGGAACTTTGTGCAATGGTATATACACGTTAGATTTATCCGGTGACATTTTCAATATCGAAGTTAGCAACAAACGTGCTCGAATAGATAATCAAATAGACTCCTATACGTGGCATTGTCGTCTTGGCCATATAAGTAAGAAACGCATGACCAAATTACACCGATGTGGAATTCTGGAATCATTTGAACCCGGTTCATTTGATAAATGCGAATCATGCTTAAAAGGCAAGATGGCCAAATTACCCGTTTCCGGAAAAGGTAATCCAGTGGGAGAATTGCTTGGTCTAATACATACTGATGTATGTGGACCAATGTCAACTCTTGCACAAGGAGGCTATAGCTACTTCATTACCTTTATCGATGATCACTCACGATTCGGGTATGTGTTCTTGATGAAACACAAATCTGAAGCTTTTGAGAAATTCAAAGAGTTCAGAAATGAAGTAGAGAAACAGCTTGGCAAAAGTATTAAGATAATTCGATCCAATCGGGGTGGTGAATACTTAAGTCAAGAGTTTCAAGATTATCTTAGGAACAATGGATATTGTCTCAATGGACTCCGCCGTATACACCCCAGCATAATGGTGTATCTGAGAGGCATAACCGAACCTTGATGGACTTGGTTAGATCTATGATGAATCATGTAACTCTTCCAAAATCCTTTTGGGGATATGCGCTTAAGACAGCTGTTTACTTGCTAAACAGAGTCCCGAACAAGGTAGTCTCTACTACTCCATATGAGACGTGGAATAGTAAGAAACCTCACTTAGTGGTGGAAGACTTCCTGACCTGTGAGTCTTGCTTAGAAGGTAAGATGACCAAGAGGTCTTTCAAGGCTAAGGGGTATAGGGCCAAAGATGTGCTAGAACTGATTCATTCTGATTTATGTGGTCCTATGTCAATCCAGGCTAGAGGTGGCTTTGAATATTTCGTCACCTTCATTGACGATTATTCAAGGTATGGATACATTTACCTGATCCGCCGCAAGTCTGAATGCTTTGATAAATTCAAGGAGTTCAAGGCTGATGTGGAAAAACATCGAGGTAAAAGTATCAAGACACTACGATCTGATCGTGGTGGCGAGTACCTCTCTGGAGAGTTTAGGACCTACCTATCAGAAGCTGGGATTCAGTCCCCGCTGACTGCACCCGGTACGCCCCAACAGAACGGTGTGGCAGAAAGAAGGAATAGGACTCTTATGGAAATGGTTAGGTCAATGATGAGCTATTCAGACTTACCTGATTCATTCTGGGGATATGCTCTGGAAACGGCAGCGTACATACTGAACTTGGTTCCGTCTAAGTCAATCCCTTCTACTCCAACAGAACTGTGGACTGGGCGCAAGCCCAGTCTAGGACATGTTCGCATTTGGGGTAGTCCAGCACATGTGCTGAAGGGAGATACTGATAAGATGGAATCTCGTACGGAGGTATCTTTGTTCGTAGGCTATCCTAGAGGAACGAAGGGTGGTCTATTCTATAATCCTAAGGATCAAAAGGAAATCGTTAGCACGAATGCCAGATTCTTAGAAAAAGACTATGTGATGAACCATAAACCCAAGAGTAGACTAGTGCTTGAAGAGTTAAGAGGGGGCGTTCCAACCTTAGGACCAATTGTACAAGAGGATACACCACAAGTCACTGCACCGCGTGTCATAGAAGATACACAGGTGTTGCCTCGTCGCAGTGGGAGGGTTGTTAGAGAGCCTAAAAGGTTCATGTTTTTGGGAGAGTCTTCAGACTTGGTCTCTGGTAAACATGAACCGGATCCCTGGACCTATGACGAAGCCCTCCAAGATAAGGATGCAGATTCTTGGCAAAGGGCAATAAACTCTGAGATAGAATCTATGGATTCTAATCATGTCTGGAAGCTAGTAGAACTACCCGATGGTGTAAAAGCCATTGGATGCAAGTGGATTTATAAAAGAAAGAGAGGATCAGACGGGAAGGTTGTGACCTTCAAAGCTAGGCTTGTTGCGAAAGGGTATACTCAGAAAGAGGGTATCGATTATGAGGAGACTTTTTCACCGGTAGCCATGCTTAAGTCGATCCGGATTCTCTTATCTATAGCATCTCATATGGACTATGAGGTATGACAGATGGACGTCAAGACAGCTTTCCTTAACGGAAGTCTTGAGGAGACGATCTACATGAAGCAGCCAGAAGGGTTCATTGAAAAGGGCAAAGAGCATCTAGTATACAAGCTTAATCGGTCCATTTATGGATTGAAGCAAGCTTCATGATCTTGGAACATTCGCTTTGATGAAGTAATCCAGTCATATGGATTTACTCAAAGCCCGGATGAGTCATGTGTATATAAGAGATGTGACAGAAACGTAGTGGTTTTTCTTGTACTTTACGTAGATGACATTTTGTTAATTGGCAACAATGTCAAAGTGTTATTAGACGTAAGGGTCTGGTTGTCAAAACAGTTTGATATGAAGGACTTAGGAGAAGCGGGACACATCCTTGGGATCAAGGTCATAAGGGATCGCCAGAAGAGGATGTTGTGCTTATCTCAAGCTTCATATATTAACACTGTCCTGGCTCGTTTTAGCATGGAAAACTCCAAGAAGGGTTTCCTTCCCTTCAGGCATGGAGTTCCTCTATCCAAGGAGATGTTAGTGATATGAGAGAAGTGTCCTAAGGCAATCGCCTTATGATTGTAAATATTCATTTTAATAAATGATAATTCACTATTTGAGTATACATGTTTGTGTATTTGATTGGGATCTTAAACTCATCTACTGAATGTCCGCAATATAATTCACAGCATAAGAGAATTTGTGATGGGATCACAACTAGTGATTATCTCTAAATGTGCAATTGTGAAGTATTGAAAATATCCCTAGTCGATGAATTGATTAAAACGGACATTATCAATTCTGTTGAGACTAGCATGGGTTATTCTCTAATCAGCTGATTCTCACTGGCTGGTGACATTGGGATGTCCGGAGATAAACATGGATGCTAGTTAAGGGAACTAGTTCATTGGAGTGACTAGCTGTAAAACTTCATATGGTAATCTATATAGATATGTCAATGAAGTTCTTACTGCAGCTTAAGTGCGATGTTCCTTTGACTTGCGGTGTTCAAGTCATCTTGGTCATAGAGACTTATACTTTAACATCTTAAGCAAGCATCTCCTAGGAGGTGTGGACCCAGGATGATTGGGTATAAGCCGAAGTGCCCGAAGATGTTTGAGCAGCCTACAAAGGATTCACTACTCCTTGCGAGGAGATGTATACCCAGGCCTATCGTCGGATTGTTACTCAAAGCCTCTGGCCAGAGCATATCATGTTTAGAGTGTGAGTCTCTTAAATACATGAGAGTAATTAGAAATCCAAAGGACGAGAAAGACACTACTTGGGCTAGGTGTGACATAGTCAGCCTAGTGGGGACTGACACAAATAGACCGTGTCCTGAACCAAGTGGGTATAAGATAGTGAAGGGAATGAGGCACGATTCATTAGAGCTGCTGAAGGGTTTTGGAATTACTTCTGAGGTCAAACCGTTGATCTTTCGATTAATTGAGGGTCATGATGTACTACTAGGTGCCACTCATGACCGTTCTATAATTGGTTAATTATAGACGGCCAACATAAATCGAAAGCCTATTTAGTCACACGCACTACGAGTAATCCAAGGGATTTAAAATGAGTTGAAAATTGGATTTTCCAATCAAGAGAAATAAGTCGAATCTGAGTTAATCAGAGGCGCAACGGAAACTTAAAATGGCTAAATCTTTTGAAGGCTTATTGGGCGAATTAAATGAGTTTAATTCGCGATCGGTTCGGCTCGGTTTGGCTGGCCAAAGAGGGTGATATCCCCCTTTGGTTTGGCCGGCCACAACAAGGGGAAGAAACCAATTTATTTGGTTTAATTAATAAAATAAATCTAGCGCGATTTGTTTTATAAATTATGGATAAATAAATTTGTATAAAGAAATTTATATAAATAAATTTATAGAAATTTATTCTTTTTATGGAAATTAAAATGATCCATGGAATGGTTTATTTTAATTTTATAAAATCAATTATGAATTGATTTTTTCATAATAAGAAAGTTTATAAATTTCTTATAAAATTTATTCCATAATTAAAGGAGAGAAGAATTTGTTTTATTATAAAGTTAGTTATAATAAAACTAGGCATAACGGAATAAGTCATAAGAAATTTTATAAGATAAAATTCTTATGATAACTAATTCCGTTAAAAGAGAGACTTGGCAAGGGAGAGTCCACTATATAAAGGAACCAAAGGCAAGCCTTGAATTCCTAATCAAAAGAGCTATCAAGAGATTAATTCTCTCCCTCTCTCTCTCTTATTCTCTTCCTCCTTTCTCCTTCCCACCTAGGGCTGGCGCCCCTTAGGGCATCCTAGGGCCGACGCACCTCTTGAGACCTAGGGCCGGCGCACCTCTCACTTGCCGTGAGCCATCAACACGAAGGAGAAGCCAACCAAGGAGAAGAAGAAGCAGATCACATCTCCTTCCCTCTCGGAATTTAGATTCCGTCTCTTGGTGGTTAGTTTCCTATCTTCTCTCTTGATCTTCTAGTTGTGCCTATAGAAAATCTAGTAGTTCTCGTCGGCACAAAACTCGTGACTTTGCGAAGTCATCCCGAAGAGAACTCGGCGTGGACGCGAATAGAGGCGGAGCTTCCAAGGGACGCTACGGTTGGATCTCGTCCCTTTTCTTCGAGTTACGCGAGGTACAAAGTAAATTAGTTTACTTTTCCGCAATGTTTTAATTTATGATTACGTTCACACATCATAAGGTCGCATGCTAGATACGTGGTTAAAATAATTTGTGAAATTATTTTATGCTAATTCTTCCGCTGCACGTAAAATTTTAAAATATTACGAACCCGTATCCTTGTCAACATGCACCCGGTCCCAACAGTGGTATCAGAGCCGGTTAGTGTTCGACATAATCATAAAATTGTTCTGTGGAAAACTTTGTCATGATCTCAATTTTGGAAAATTTTTCAATTATGGAAACTTTCCAATTATAATAAATTTTAGATTTAGGAATTTCAAAGTTTGGAAATCCTCATGAAATTTCGCAAACGTTTGAAATTTCCTAGTTTCTGAAATTTTATAATAATTGTGAAAACTTCCAATCTTTGGAAACTTTCCAATCTTGGAAATTTTCTAATTTAGAAATTTTCCAACTTTGGAAATATGTAAGTTTTCTTTGTACCAGAAACTTACAATTAATCTGAAAACCTATTATGAAATCTCGCAATTTTGGGCACTTTCTATCAAGAAAGTCTAGACAAATTTATGGACAATTAATTGACAATTAAATTTGAATTGGTTTTTAAATTGACAACAAAATTCTTTATTTTGGATTGAGCCTCGGGGAGCCGTCCAATTTAAAGTTAGTTGTTGTAATTTAATTCCCCAATTTTAAATGAAATTGTCATGTTTAATTTGGTTGCGCTTCCGAAGCGGACCAAATTGGATTTACGACAAATTACTTTTCTTTGGGTATTTGAGCCTCGGGGAGCCACCCTTAGAAAACGATTTGTTGTAATTAATTAAATCCATGAATAAAATATGTTTTAAGAGGTGATGCTCTTACATATTGTTGTCTCCAAAATTAATTAGGAAAATGGTTTCCTATAGAGTTTCTTAAATGAGATTTTCATGAAAATAATATGTGGTTGAATTAAGGGAATTGTCTCTTAATTTAACAAGTTTTGATTTAGAGAAATCAAAGTCTTTAACATATTATTTCCGAAATTGATTATGACAATTTAGGAAATTGTTTCCCAAAACAATTCCTTCAATAAAGTATGAAATTAGAATTAAGAAATCCGGTTCCTAATTCAATTAATGAGACTTGATAACTTAAGTCACATACATACTTTATTAAAGAAATCGTTAGTCATGACATGATTATATGTCATGAATGTGCTTAGAAAAGATGAGACCCAAAACCCCTTACAAATATTAAGGCCAACACCTTCCATTAATATGGTTAGAATCGGAGTTTTATTTCTCGTTTGGGTTGATGGACACATCCATGCCCAGCTTGAACTCAACATGTTCAAACCATGGAATTAGTTTATGAATAATGTAGTTGGAGTCAGAGGTCAATCCTTAGTTTTGGTTGTTGGACACATCCAAGCCTGACTAAATGATTGAATGAGCTCCAACCATATTAAAACTATTTCTTTATTAATGGGTCAGCCTTAAGCTTGGAGCATCGATTTGTTGTGCCACAGCCAAGGTCGATGTAAAGAGCGGTGCAGTTGGGTGCTATGTATAATGTCGCATACTTGTTAATGAGTTAACAACCCAATGATTTATGCAAACATTCAATTAGTTGATAGCATAATGTGATAGTTACATATATGTGATATGTAATCGGTATAATTACCTACCTTCATAGCTAAGAATGACTTGATGGCCACAGCCATGGTGGTTCTTATCTATGGTCGGATATCAACCTATTTGGAGATGTTCCTACGATCTCCCGAATTGATAAAAGGGGTTATGTAACACCCCAAAATTTCACCATGAATAATATTGTGAATTCATTATGAAATATTATGTGAATAATATTGTGAATTCATTATGAAATATTATGGGATTCATGAAGTATTATAGATTCATGAATATGAAATATTAAAAATATTATGAAATAATATTTATGAAATATTATGAAATATTATGAATTCATGAAATATTATTAATATTATGAAATTTCATGATAGGCTTGGCTTAAAGGGCTTTGTATGGATTAGTGCAAATTGTGATAAAAAGAAGAAGTAGAAGGGAGGAAGCAAAGATTGAATCTTGAACCTCCTAGTTGCACTCTCCATGTCTTAACCACTACACCAAGCATTGTTTCTTGTTGAGAGAATAAGAAACATGCTTGTTAAGCGTGTAATAGTGAAGAGACATGTCTTTTCATGAGAAAAGTATAAATAAGAGAGGGAAGAGGTGTGAGTAACTTCCTCTTCTTCTTCCTTTCTCTTCCCCACCGAAATTCCTTCTTCTCCTCTCCTCTTTTCCATTTTTCGAAAAGTGCTCCCTAGGGTTCTAACCCTAGGGGATTGGAAGGAAGAAGGCTCTTGCCCTCTATTAGGGCCAAGGAGTCTAGAGAAGAAAGAGTAAGAGGAACCTTCACTTCTCCTTCAACCAAGGGTACCCTAAGGGACTTAAAGAAGTAGAATCTCAAGCGAAAGGATGTAAGTATCCCCTCGCCTGCAGTGTAATCGTTATTGTTTGATTTGTATGTTCTTCTTGTTGTTGTTTTGAAAAAGGGAACCTTCTTCCCTTGTGCACCATTCGGCCACCCCCAAGAAGGAGGTCTTGGTTACTTCTTGTTGCATGAGGAGACCCCTAGGAACTTAGGGTATGAATATATGTTGTTCCCCATCATGTTGTGATAAGAAAAAGTAGGGTTATCCACCCTACAAGTTTCGGCCAAGAGGGAATAGGCTAGGGCTTTTGGGTTGCTTGCTATCCTATGATGTGTCCATGATTAGTAGTGTAGATAAAGTGTTTGTGTAAATGTTTGTGTGAAGATTGGATGTCAAAAACCTAGCCTACCCTACCCTACAAGTTTCGGCCAACCCTAGGTGGATGAGGGTTTAAGGTTGTATGATTTTTCTTATGATATATCCATGCTTAATAGTATAGGTAAGGTGTTTGTGTAAATGCTTGTGTGGATATTTGAAGTCAAAAACCTAGCCTAGCCATCCTACAAGTTTCGGCCACCTTAGGTTAGGGTTTAGGGTTGCTGGATTTTATTCCCATGATGCATGCTATATATGATATGTGATGATTGTATGGGATGTACCCTATGAGATATGCTTAGGGTTGCTATGATGATATGTATGTGCAAGTAATGTTTAAATGGAATATTGATTTGGAAACTAAATGTCCCTAGCATGTGATATTCGGCCAAGCATGAAATATTAGGTTTATAAAGGTTAAATTATCCTATGTGATATGATTATGTTAGGGAGATGATATGTGAATGCATGTGATGAACAAATGGAATGCTTGATTGGAAAAACATGGACTTCCCTAGTGATGACTTTCGTCCAACCCTAGATTAGGGTTAGGGTTGCTTGATTTTCTCCCATGGTGCATGCTATAGTATGATATATGATATATACTATCCTAGGATGTGTCCATGTCTAGTAGTGTAGACAAGGTGTTTGAATAAATGCTTGTGTGAAGGTTTAATTTGAAAACCCTAGTTTTCCTACCCTACACCATTCGGCCAAGGCATGAAACCTTAGGGTTTGTGAAGGTTAAATTATTTTATGTGATATGCTTATGTAAAATGATATGAGATGTATATGCATGTGATATTGAAAGGAAATGTTTGATTGGATTCCTTAGCATGTAACATTTGGCCAAGGCATGAAATATGAGGTTGTGAAGGACAACTTACACTATGAGATTATGATTGTGTTTAGTAAAATCATATGCCTATATATGTGATGATTGTATGAGATGTACCCTAGGAGATATACTTATGTTTGGGATGATGATATGTATATGCAAATGATGTTTAAATGGAATATTGGATTAGGAAAAATGGAACTCTCCCTAGCCTTGAGTTTCGGCCAAGACCCTAGTTTTAGGGTTAGGAACCATTTGATTTACCCATGAAGCATGCTACCACTTCCTATGATATGAATATGATTTATGTGATTAACATTGTCATATATAACATATGTTTAAGGGGTTGAATTATGATCTATGTATGAGCATGCATTATAGCCCATGGGGCACCCTTATGAAATGCATGCTTTATACTAGGCTAGTTATCATGATTATGGAGATCTATGTATGAGCATGCATTATAGCCCATGGGGCACCCTTATGAAATGCATGCTTTATACTAGGCTAGTTATCATGATTATGGAGATCTATGTATGAGCATGCATTATAGCCCATGGGGCACCCTTATGAAATGCATGCTTTATACTAGGCTAGTTATCATGATTATGGATGCATTCATATGCATAAGAATGAGCCTTGTAGGGCATGAACGAAGAAGGCTTAGGGCCTAAAGAATGCTTCCCTAGAAGGTTGGGACTAAGAGCATACTTTATGAAAATAAAGAACATGATAATTATTTTATTTTATAATGGCTTGTACTATAGACTCTTAAAGCGAGTCAAATGATTATGATACTAGGCTGAAGGACTTTTGAGAAGGCCTAGTAAACCCTAGTGGTTCGCGATTAGCTACCTCGTTCCTATTTAGGGGCGCGCGCAAATCATGAAGTACAAGCTGGGCCCTAATGATTATGCTATATTCAAGTATTATGTTTATATGTTTTCAAAGAAACCTTCCTATGAAGTTAATATGCTTAGATGTTTAACATGCTTAAACACTTACCATGCTTGAATGTGATTTATTCTCTTATCTTTCTATGATATGGCTTTTGCGAGTAGGACAGGATCTTACTAAGCATTTGTGCTTACTAGTTTATATGTTGTCTTATGCTGCAGATAAGGGTAAGAGACACTTAAACTAAAGGAAGAGGCAGGAGGGCTGAAGATGTGTGGGGTGGTGGCTCGGGAAATAAAGATCTTCATATCTACAATATTATGCTTATGATAACATTTCTTTAGTAATGAATGTTACACTTGGATTACTCATATACTTGACTATATTATGAGTTGAACCTATCATGTTATAGGTTGGTTTTGAACAAGCATGCTTAATACTTTGTTATTAGTACTTTAAGAAAGAAAAAAAATTTATACGAATGATAGTACGTGACCCCGCCCCGAGACTAGATATAAGGGCGGGCGTCACAAGTTGGTATCAGAGCAGTTTTCCCCTCCACCACACATACATCAAGCTTCATCCTGCCGCTTCCAAGTAAGAAACCTAACCTCGTTTTACTTTATTTCATGTACGGTAATGATTATGTATAGAAATGATTTATGCTTGCATAACAAGTGAAAGTAGTGTTAATTCTTATGTTAGTTATTTATCACCTGTATGATAGATAATGACAAGTAATTGTAAGTTATGTGAACAAGGACGAATATTTCGGAAACATAATAAGAGTTGGGTTACCCATAATCACGATAAGGATATAATTACAATGTATGTGTATAAGTATACCAGGGTTAGCACCTGAAAGAGTAAACCAGATATTAGAGGATATGTTACGAGCTTATGCCTTGGACTTCAAGGGAAGCTGAGTCCGAGATATGTGGGACCGTACCAGATCCTAGATCGGGAAGTTAAAAAGCTAAGGAACAAGGAAGTACCCTTAGTAAAGGTTCTATGGCGGAACGAGCAATTCGAGAAGCCATATGGGAACAAGAGGAGGCAATACGATTAAAGTACCCGGAACTGTTTTAAAGTTCGGGACGAACTTTTTATAAGGTGCGTAGGATTGTAACACCCCAATTTTTACAATTTGAGTACCTGGGAATTGTTTAAAGTTCGGGACGAACTTTTTATAAGATGTGTAGGATTGTAACACCCCAAAATTTCACCATGAATAATATTGTGAATTCATTATGAAATATTATGTGAATAATATTGTGAATTCATTATGAAATATTATGGGATTCATGAAGTATTATAGATTCATGAATATGAAATATTAAAAATATTATGAAATAATATTTATGGAATATTATGAAATATTATGAATTCATGAAATATTATTAATATTATAAAATTTCATGATAGGCTTGGCTTAAAGGGCTTTGATATGGATTAGTGCAAATTGTGATAAAAAGAAGAAGTAGAAGGGAGGAAGCAAGGATTGAACCATGAACCTCCTAGTTGCACTCTCCATGTCTTAACCACTACACCAAGCATTGTTTCTTGTTGAGAGAATAAGAAACATGCTTGTTAAGCGTGTAATAGTGAAGAGACATGTCTTTTCATGAGAAAAGTATAAATAAGAGAGAGAAGAGGTGTGAGTAACTTCCTCTTCTTCTTCCTTTCTCTTCCCCACCGAAATTCCTTCTTCTCCTCTCCTCTTTTCCATTTTTTGAAAAGTGCTCCCTAGGGTTCTAACCCTAGGGGATTGAAAGGAAGAAGGCTCTTGCCCTCTATTAGGGCCAAGGAGTCTAGAGAAGAAAGAGTAAGAGGAACCTTCACTTCTCCTTCAACCAAGGATACCCTAAGGGACTTAAAGAAGTAGAATCTCAAGCGAAAGGATGTAAGTATCCCCTCGCCTGCAGTGTAATCGTTATTGTTTGATTTGTATGTTCTTCTTGTTGTTGTTTTGAAAAAGGGAACCTTCTTCCCTTGTGCACCATTCGGCCACCCCCAAGAAGGAGGTCTTGGTTACTTCTTGTTGCATGAGGAGACCCCTAGGAACTTAGGGTATGAATATATGTTGTTCCCCATCATGTTGTGATAAGAAAAAGTAGGGTTATCCACCCTACAAGTTTCGGCCAAGAGGGAATAGGCTAGGGCTTTTGGGTTGCTTGCTATCCTATGATGTGTCCATGATTAGTAATGTAGATAAAGTGTTTGTGTAAATGTTTGTGTGAAGATTGGATGTCAAAAACCTAGCCTACCCTACCCTACAAGTTTCGGCCAACCCTAGGTGGATGAGGGTTTAAGGTTGTATGATTTTTCTTATGATATATCCATGCTTAATAGTATAGGTAAGGTGTTTGCGTAAATGCTTGTGTGGATATTTGAAGTCAAAAACCTAGCCTAGCCATCCTACAAGTTTCGGCCACCCTAGGTTAGGGTTTAGGGTTGCTGGATTTTATTCCCATGATGCATGCTATATATGATATGTGATGATTGTATGGGATGTACCCTATGAGATATGCTTAGGGTTGCTATGATGATATGTATGTGCAAGTAATGTTTATATGGAATATTGATTTGGAAACTAAATGTCCCTAGCATGTGATATTCGGCCAAGCATGAAATATTAGGTTTATAAAGGTTAAATTATCCTATGTGATATGATTATGTTAGGGAGATGATATGTGAATGCATGTGATGAACAAATGGAATGCTTGATTGGAAAAACTTGGACTTCCCTAGTGATGACTTTCGGCCAACCCTAGATTAGGGTTAGGGTTGCTTGATTTTCTCCCATGGTGCATGCTATAGTATGATATATGATATATACTATCCTAGGATGTGTCCATGTCTAGTAGTGTAGACAAGGTGTTTGAATAAATGCTTGTGTGAAGGTTTAATTTGAAAACCCTAGTTTTCCTACCCTACACCATTCGGCCAAGGCATGAAACCTTAGGATTTGTGAAGGTTAAATTATTTTATGTGATATGCTTATGTAAAATGATATGAGATGTATATGCATGTGATATTGAAAGGAAATGTTTGATTGGATTCCTTAGCATGTAACATTTGGCCAAGGCATGAAATATGAGGTTGTGAAGGACAACTTACCCTATGAGATTATGATTGTGTTTAGTAAGATCATATGCCTATATATGTGATGATTGTATGAGATGTACCCTAGGAGATATACTTATGTTTGGGATGATGATATGTATATGCAAATGATGTTTAAATGGAATGTTGGATTAGGAAAAATGGAACTCTCCCTAGCCTTGAGTTTCGGCCAAGACCCTAGTTTTAGGGTTAGGAACCATTTGATTTACCCATGAAGCATGCTACCACTTCCTATTATATGAATATGATTTATGTGATCAACCTTGTCATATATAAGATATGTTTAAGGAGTTGAATTATGATCTATGTATGAGCATGCATTATAGCCCATGGGGCACCCTTATGAAATGCATGCTTTATACTAGGCTAGTTATCATGATTATGGAGATCTATGTATGAGCATGCATTATAGCCCATGGGGCACCCTTATGAAATGCATGCTTTATACTAGGCTAGTTATCATGATTATGGAGATCTATGTATGAGCATGCATTATAGCCCATGGGGCACCCTTATGAAATGCATGCTTTATACTAGGCTAGTTATCATGATTATGGATGCATTCATATGCATAAGAATGAGCCTTGTAGGGCATGAACGAAGAAGGCTTAGGGCCTAAAGAATGCTTCCCTAGAAGGTTGGGACTAAGAGCATACTTTATGAAAATAAAGAACATGATAATTATTTTATTTTGTAATGGCTTGTACTATAGACTCTTAAAGCGAGTCAAATGATTATGATACTAGGCTTAAGGACTTTTGAGAAGGCCTAGTAAGCCCTAGTGGTTCGGGATTAGCTACCTCGTTCCTATTTAGGGGCGCGCGCAAAACATGAAGTACAAGCCGGGCCCTAATGATTATGATATATTCAAGTATTATGTTTATATGTTTTCAAAGAAACCTTCCTATGAAGTTAATATGCTTAGATGTTTAACATGCTTAAACACTTACCATGCTTGAATGTGATTTATTCTCTTATCTTTCTATGATATGGCTTTTGCGAGTAGGACAGGCTCTTACTAAGCATTTGTGCTTACTAGTTTATATGTTGTCTTATGCTGCAGATAAGGGTAAGAGACACTTAAACTAAAGGAAGAGGCAGGAGGGATAAAGATGTGTGGGGTGGTGGCTCGGGAAATAAAGATCTTCATATCTACAATATTATGCTTATGTTAACATTTCTTTAGTAATGAATGTTACACTTGGATTACTCATATACTTGACTATATTATGAGTTGAACCTATCATGTTATAGGTTGGTTTTTGAACAAGCATGCTTAGTACTTTGTTATTAGTACTTTAAGAAAGAAAAAAATTTATACGAATGATAGTACGTGACCCCGCCCCGAGAGTAGATATAAGGGCGGGCGTCACAGGTTATTCAATTTGAAAAATAAATAGGATTTTTATTAATGTATGTTGATACATTCTTTAATCATTCTTCTCACATAAACTCAATTTGTATTTCTAGGTTAATCACTCGATCATGTCTTCTCTGAACTTGCGTTCCATTTTGGACACAAATAAACTGACTGGGCCAAACTTCATGGACTGGCTTCGAAACCTGAGGATAGTCCTCAAGGCAGAGAAGCTTGCTTATGTCCTTGAAAATCAATTTCCTAACCCTCCTCCAGAAGGTGCAACTCCAAACCAGCTAGTGGTCTATCAAAAACATGTGACCGATTCTGAACTTGCGAGTTGCATCATGCTAGCCTCTATGGTACCTGAGTTGCAAAAGCAGCATGAGCATATGGATGCTAATACCATCATCTTCCATCTTCATGAGTTGTTTGAAGAGCAGGCGAGATCCGAAAGGTTCGAAGTCTCCAGACTCCTCTTCACCACTAAGATGCAGGAAGGCACTTCTGCCTCGCAGTTTGTGCTAAAGATGTTGGGGTACATTGAGCGACTGAGCACACTCGATTTTGCAATGGATCATGATCTAAGTATTGACTTAATTCTGAGTTGTTTGCCCAAAAGTTATTCACAATTTGTGATGAACTATCGGATGAACAAACTAGAGACTACCATTCCTGAGTTGTTCAACCTACTGAAGACTGTGGAGCCTTCTGTAAAGCCAGATCAAAAGACGGTACTGTTAGTTGGTTCCTCGAAGAAAGGTTCTAAGAGGAAGGCCAAAGAACAGAATAAAGGGAAGAAGAAAAAGGCCAAAAAGACTGAAAAGAAACCAAAAGGAACTTGCCATCATTGTGGCAAGGAGGGTCACTGGCAAAGAAACTGCAAGGTTTATCTTGAGTCCTTGAAGAATAAGGCATTCGATGCCCCATCCTCTTCAGGTATCTTCGTTATTGAATGTCACTCTATTTCCTCAAATACCTGGGTACTTGATACTGGGTGTAGCTCACATATATGTAATGACATACAGGGGCTAAGGAATAGAAGAAGACTCGTCAAAGGAGAAGCGAATTTGCGAGTTGGAAATGGAGCAAAGATTGCTGCTGTTGCCATCGGAACATATTTGCTAAAGCACCCCACTGGACGTATCTTAGAATTGGATAATTGTTATTTTGTTCCTTCGTTAATAAATAACATTGTATCTATTTCATGTTTGAATGAAAAGGGTTATCATTTAACTTTTAGTAACAATTATTGTTACATAACTTTAAATGGCGTTCTTTATGGGAATGGAACTTTGTGCAATGGAATCTACACGTTAGATTTATCCAATGACGTTTTCAATATCGAAGTTAGCAACAAACGTGCTTGAATAGATAATCGTATAGACTCCTACACTTGGCATTGCCGTCTTGGCCATGTAAGTAAGAAACGCATGACCGAATTACACCGATGTGGAATTCTGGAATCATTTGAACCCGGTTCATTTGATACATGCGAATCATGCTTAAAAGGCAAGATGACCAAATTACCCTTTTCTGGAAAAGGTAATCCAGTGGGAGAATTGCTTGGTCTAATACATACTGATGTATGTGGACCAATGTCAACTCTTGCACAAGGAGGCTATAGCTACTTCATCACCTTTATCGATGATCACTCACGATTCGGGTATGTGTTCTTGATGAAACACAAATCTAAAGCTTTTGAGAAATTCAAAGAGTTCAGAAATGAAGTAGAGAAACAGCTTGGCAAAAGTATTAAGATACTTCGATCCGATCGAGGTGGTGAATACTTAAGTCAAGAGTTTCAAGATTATCTTAGGGACAATGGGATATTGTCCCAATGGACTCCGCCATATACACCACAGCATAATGGTGTATCTGAGAGGCGCAACCGAACCTTAATGGACATGGTTAGGTCGATGATGAATCATGCAACTCTTCCAAAATCCTTTTGGGGCTATGCACTTAAGACAGCTGTTTACTTGCTAAACAGAGTCCCGACCAAGGTAGTCTCTACTACTCCATATGAGACATGGAATAGTAAGAAACGTCACTTAACTCACCTTAAGATATGGGGTTGTCCTACTTATGTGAACCAGACTGTATCAGACAAATTGGATGCTAAGTCTGATAAATGTCTATTTATTGGATACCCTAATGAAACGAAGGGTTACCAATTCTATCATCCCTTGGAACAAAAGGTGTTTGTTTCAAGGCATGCTGTATTTCTGGAAAAAGAATTTCTTTTACAAGAAAACTGTGGGGGTGGCATTGAACTTGATGAAGTTCAAGAAACTCCAATAGACATTACAGAGACACCTAGTCTAGACCCACAACCAATAACTCATAATGATGAGCTATCAGTTGAACCTAAAACAACACCACCTCTTCGTAGATCTGATAAGACACGCAATATTCCAGAGAGATACGGATTTCTCATAAGCGAATCGAATGACGTGTTACTCATAAGCGATGACGAACCTATCAGTTATGAAGATGTTTTGAAAAATTCAGAAAGGGACAAATGGCTTGAAGCCATGAAGTCGGAAATGGATTCCATGTACAAAAATCAAGTATGGGACTTGGTTAACCCACCTGAAGGGATTAAGCCCATAGGGTGCAAGTGGGTTTTCAAGAAGAAAACCGACACGGAAGGTAATATTGTTACCTTTAAGGCTAGATTAGTGGCAAAAGGATATCGTCAGAAACAAGGAATTGATTATGACGAAACCTATTCGCCAGTAGATATGCTTAAATCCATTCGGATGCTCCTAGCCATAGCAGCTCATTATGATTATGAGATATGACAAATAGATGTGAAAACAGCTTTCCTTAATGGAAACCTGCTTGAGGATGTATACATGATACAACCTGAAGGTTTCACATCGGTTGATAAAACCAAAGTATGCAAGCTTCGACGATCCATATATGGACTGAAGCAAGCATCTAGGAGCTGGAACATCCGTTTTGATGAGACAATCAAAGAGTTTGATTTCTCACAAAATCCTGACGAACCTTGTGTGTACAAGAAGGTTAGTGGGAGTGCAGTCGTATTCCTAGTATTATATGTCGATGACATATTACTTATAGGAAACGATATAT
Source organism: Boesenbergia rotunda (assembly GCA_024364735.1). NCBI lineage: Eukaryota > Viridiplantae > Streptophyta > Magnoliopsida > Zingiberales > Zingiberaceae > Boesenbergia > Boesenbergia rotunda. Next base: position 344,763 of record JAGFNQ010003841.1, on the reverse strand, counting down.
CAGTTTTACAGAAAGTTAAAATTTGGTTGTCCAAAACTTTCTCCATGAAAGACCTGGGAGAAGCAACCTATATCCTTGGGATTCGAATCTATAGAGATAGATCAAAACGGTTGCTTGGTCTTTCGCAGTCTACGATATAGACCGAGTGCTAAAAAGGTTTAGCATGTCAGAATCGAAGAAAGGATACCTACCCATCAGGCATGGGATCAACCTTTCAAAGTCTATGTGTCCGCGCACAGAAGACGAGAGGATTTGCATGAATAAGATTCCCTATGCATCCGCGATAGGATCTATCATGTATGCTTTGTTATGTACAAGGCCCGATGTATCGTATGCTTTGAGCGTCACAAGCAGATACCAGTCGGATCCAGGAATGGATCATTGGGCGGCTGTCAAGACAATCCTTAAGTACTTAAGAAGAACTAAGGATGTGTTCCTAATATATGGAGAAGGAGATATGGTAATACGTGGGTATACGGATGCCAGTTTCCAGACAGATAAGGATGACTCCAAATCTCAGTATGGATACGTATTTACTTTGAATGGAGGCGCAGTAAGTTGGAAAAGTTTCAAACAAGACACCGTAGCGGATTCTACCACGGAAGCGGAATATATCGCAGCTTCGGAAGCAGCAAAAGAAGCAGTCTGGTTCAAGAAGTTTGTCTCCGAACTTGGCGTGGTTCCAACCATTGATGAAGCAGTGCCGGTTTACTGCGACAACAATGGAGCTATTGCACAAGCAAAGGAACCAAGGTCTCATCAGCGATCCAAACACGTGTTTCGCCGCTATCATCTGATCAGAGAGATTATAAGTAGGAATGACATACAAATTGAGAAAATTCCCATTGAAAGGAATTTAGCGGATCCTTTAACTAAGGCCTTGCCTCAGAACAAGTTTAAGGGTCATGTTAGAGCCTGTGGTATTGGATACCGTAGCGATTGGCATTAGGCCAAGTGGGAGTTTGTTAGTGATATGAGAGAAGTGTCCTAAGGCAATCGCCTTATGAATGTAAATATTCATTTTAATAAATGATAATTCACTATTTGAGTATACATGTTTGTGTATTTGATTGGGATCTTAAACTCATCTACTGAATATCCGCAATACAATTCACAGCATAAGAGAATTTGTGATGGGATCACAACTAGTGATTATCTCTAAATGTGCAATTGTGAAGTATTGAAAATATCCCTAGTCGATGAATTGATAAAAACGGACATTATCAATTCTGTTGAGACTAGCATGGGTTATTCTCTAATCAGCTGATTCTCACTGGCTGGTGACATTGGGATGTCCGGAGATAAACATGAATGCTAGTTAAGGGAACTAGTTCATTGGAGTGACTGACTGTAAAACTTCATATGGTAATCTACATATAGACATGTCAATGAAGTTCTTACCGCAGCTTAAGTGCGATGTTCCTTTGACTTGCGGTGTTCAAGTCATCTTGGTCATGGAGACTTATACTTTAACATCTTAAGCAAGCATCTCCTAGGAGGTGTGGACCCAGGATGATTGGGTATAAGCCGAAGTAAATATGGGGGTTGGTGAACTCGTAATAAGTGGAGCCCATATGTAAATATGGGGGTTGGTGAGGTAATCCAATGGGGGCCCTTTAGTGGAATGGATCCTCATTAATGGACCGGGTCCATTAGCAGGCCAAGACCCAACTCCTCCTCATGGTCCCTATCGTAGCCCTATATATATATCCCATGATGGTATGAAACTAGGTTGAACATTTGATCGCAAGAAAATCTTAAGTTTCTCCTCTCCTTTACTCTCTCCGTGCGGTGCCGAATAGCAACTGCTGTTCCTTCTTCACGCAATTAAACTACTCCAATTCAATTGCTTACGTAACAGCAATTAGAATTGCATGCAAGGATTTTAATTGCCCAATTAAAATCGCATGCAAGGTTTTAATTGCTCAAGCAATTAAATTGCTCCAAATCGCATGCAACGCATGCAAGGTTTAATTGTATGCGTTTCTTCTCCATGCGTTTCTTCTGCAGGAGAAAAAAATGCGTTTCTTCTCCAATTAATTGCATGCACATTTAATTTATTTCTTCTCCAATTAATTGCTTACGCAATTATATAAGCCTGTTCAAAGTTGCCTCAAGGATGTAAGAGAAAAAATAGGAGAAAAAAATTGCATCTGATTTCTTTCCCCTCACGGCAATTTCCTGGAGGAGTGATTTCCTTGGAGCAGAGGCAATTTTTGGAGCAATTGCCGCAATTTCCTTGGCGTAGAAGAAATTGCCTCCTCACGGCAATAGTCTAGGAGAGTAGAAAGGAGATTTGTGTTTGGATTATCTTCTTCCTAGGAGTGGCCGGCGGCATCCCTTTGGTTGGGGATTGGTTGGCGCAAGGAGAAGGGATCGACTTGGTGACCACGGTTCTTGGTAGATCATCGCCCACACGACGACCAAGAGGGGAGGGTCATACGGTAGAAGATCATAAGGTAACGGAAGGTATATTCTTCCTTGGCTCCTTTTATTCTTATTTGTACCTTATTCAATTGCCTCGTCATTTCATATTTGTTATTTAATTATTTTGATTGCGAATCATAGTCAATAATTATTTAACTTGACCCCGACCATAAACACAAAAGCCGGCGATCAACTCATCGCCTTTTCCGCGGTCGAACGATCGAGCAAATTGCAAGACCAATTTTGGTAATTGGCTAAGTTGCAATTTGAATCGTTCGATACGGCACGAGACGGTCGATGGGAAACGACTCTCTATTCAAATTAAATTTTTTAATCCGTAGGCATAGAGAGGTCTCTCGGATCAACCAGGTATCCGCTTAGGAAACCCACCAAGCCATACCCAACAATTGGTATCAAAGCTAGGTTTCCGACTTTGTGTGTTTGAGGATTGGTTAATCTTTTGCATTTTCATACATTTTATTTAGCTGGATGATATGTGGATGTGCGTAGGCTAACTTTGTGTTGCAGGCACGAGATTCCAACTTATCATGGCCAAATAATGATTGTGTGAATGGTTTTGCAAATTATTGTAATTAATAAATCCTCGGGGTTGACGAGGTAACGACACGACTGGAGGCGCATTGGAGACCAAGGCAATGAAAGTTGGAAAATCTAGGATATTCTATTTTTCATATGTTGGTTATGTGCTTGTTGTGTGAATGTGCTAGTTAAAATTCCTCGTAATAAATTACTAAGTGGGAGAGGGACCCTAAGGGTCCCATGGCTTCCATTACAATCCGATAAGTGATGCGAACAAGTCTGCATGTCGGCTCCGAGTGCCTTCCTCCCCATCGGATGGATTTGTTCTGCGGATCACTAGGTCAGAAATGACTATAGAAAATTGTTAAAGAGCGTGTTTACTTCCCCATCAGAGGGTGCATAATCAGAAATAATTTTCTCAGTGTCGTGTAATGGTGAACACTTAGATGCGAATAATAGTATCCTCCCCATCGGAGTCACTGCTATTATTTTGCAGAGCCGAAGTGAACCAACTATTAATTTTACTTGTCAAAAAGTTAGGTTGATAAGATAGTAAGATTAATGGGTAAAACCTCCTCTTACGAATGTGGAAATTCGTATACGTCCACACCATCGTGGCATGCAAATTTCTCGGTGTTTAGAGGTGTTGGTTGATTTCGAAAATTTATTTTTGTGAGGAATCAATTTATTTTCGATGCCTAAAGTAGTGTGTGTTGTGATTCTCAGGATTTTCAAAATGGCTTTTAACCCACTAGCTATAATACTTAAGGAGAATAAACTTACTGGACCCAACTATATTGACTGGAAGAGAAACCTTGACATAGTCCTTACGGCTGAAGAGTACAAATTTGTGCTCACGGAAAAATGTCCTGATAAGCCTAGCGACAATTCTGGTGAAGGGCAGAAGGAGCATTACAAGAAATGGGTTAAGGCAGATGAGATGACACGGTGTTACATTCTGGCATCTATGTCGAATGTATTGCAACATCAGCATCAGGCCATGCCCACTGCTTGTGATATGATGCTGAACCTTCAGGAGCTTTTCGGGCACCAGAGTCGCACCGCTAGGAAGCTGGCGATGAAGAATCTGATGACGGCCACTATGGTCGAAGGGACACCCGTGAGGGATCATGTCCTAAAGATGATGGCCCACCTCAACGAGATTGAGGTTCTTGGAGGATCTATCGACGGGGAATCCCAGGTCGATATAATACTCCAATCTCTGCCTAGGAGTTTTGAGCAGTTCCGGCTCAACTATAACATGAATAAGCATGAGTATACATTGGGGGAACTCCTGGGAGAACTTCAGTCGGCAGAGGGGCTCTTTCGTCAGAACTCGCAGGCCTTAGTGACTCAGAGGGTTTCCTCTTCTATGTCGAAAGGCAAGAAGAAGAAGAAATAAGGAGGGTTCAAGAAGGTAGCTACATCGCAGGGACATCGGACTAGCGTGAAGAAGCCGAAAGGCAAGTGCTTCACGTGTAAGCAAACAGGACACTCGAAGGCGGACTGTCCCCGTCGTCAAGATAAAGGTATTTCTTCGTGCTTAGTCGTTGAAACATGTTTAGCGGTGCTATCTACCAATACCTGGTGTGTAGATACGGGAGCCACTGACCATGTCTACAATACTCTGCAGGGGTTCCAGGAAACCCGACGGCTAGCTGAAGTAGAAATCGTGGTCTATATGGGCAATGCTACGAAAGTGGCAGCAGTTTCAGTGGGAGTTTTTTATTTGTCTTTTGAGAGAAATAAAGTATTAGTTTTGAGAGATTGCTTATATGTACCCACATTTAGAAAGAATTTGATTTCAGTTTCTAAGTTAATTATGGATGGATATTCTGTTGCTTTCAATAACAAAGTTGTTATAAAAAGAAATAGAGAGATTATCTGTTCGGGTACTATGATTGGCAATCTATACACTCTAGAACCAAGGACTCCCACAGAGGTCAATAGCTCATCGTCTAACCAAAATAAGAGAAAGGAGCCTTCTAAGATGAATCAGACATATCTTTGGCACCTTAGGCTTGGTCATATTAACCTTAGTAGGATTCAGAGGTTGATAGCTGATGGGCCCTTGGGTTCATTAGTGGTGGAAGACTTCCTGACCTATGAGTCTTGCTTAGAAGGTAAGATGACCAAGAGGTCTTTCAAGGCTAAGGGGTATAGGGCCAAAGATGTGCTAGAACTGATTCATTCTGATTTATGTGGTCCTATGTCAATCAAGGCTAGAGGTGGCTTTGAATATTTCGTCACCTTCATTGACGATTATTCGAGGTATGGATACATTTACCTGATGCGCCGCAAGTCTGAATGCTTTGATAAATTCAAGGAGTTCAAGGCTGATGTGGAAAAACATCGAGGTAAAAGTATCAAGACACTACGATTTGATCGTGGCGGCGATTACCTCTCTGGAGAGTTTAGGACCTACCTATCAGAAGCTGGGATTCAGTCCCAGCTGACTGCACCCGGTACGCCCCAACAGAACGGTGTGGCAGAAAGAAGGAATAGACTCTTATGGAAATGGTTAGGTCAATGATGAGCTATTCAGACTTACCTGATTCATTCTGGGGATATGCTCTGGAAACGGTAGCGTACATACTGAACTTGGTTCCGTCTAAGTCAGTCCCTTCTACTCCAACAGAACTGTGGACTGGGCGCAAGCCCAGTCTAGGACATGTTCGCATTTGGGGTAGTCCAGCACATGTGCTGAAGGGAGATACTGATAAGTTGGAATCTCGTACGGAGGTATGTTTGTTCGTAGGCTATCCTAGAGGAACGAATGGTGGTCTATTCTATAATCCTAAGGATCAGAAGGTAATCGTTAGCACGAATGCCAGATTCTTAGAAGAAGACTATGTGATGAACCATAAACCCAAGAGTAGACTAGTGCTTGAAGAGTTAAGAGGGGACGTTCCAACCTTAGGACCAATTGTACAAGAGGATACACCACAAGTCACTGCACCGCGTGTCACAGAAGATACACAGGTGTTGCCTCGTCGCAGTGGGAGGGTTGTTAGAGAGCCTGAAAGGTTCATGTTTTTGGGAGAGTCTTCAGACTTGGTCTCTGGTAAACATGAACCGGATCCCTGGACCTATGACGAAGCCCTCCAAGATAAGGATGCAGATTCTTGGCAAAGGGCAATAAACTCTGAGATAGAATCTATGGATTCTAATCATGTCTGGAAGCTAGTAGAACTACCCGATGGTGTAAAAGCCATTAGATGCAAGTGGATTTATAAAAGAAAGAGAGGATCAGACGGGAAGGTTGAGACCTTCAAAGCTAGGCTTGTTGCGAAAGGGTATACTCAGAAAGAGGGTATCGATTATTAGGAGACCTTTTCACCGGTAGCCATGCTTAAGTCGATCCGAATTCTCTTATCTATAACATCTCATATGGACTATGAGGTATGGCAGATGGACGTCAAGACAGCTTTCCTTTACGGAAGTCTTGAGGAGACGATCTACATGAAGCAGCCAGAAGGGTTCATTGAAAAGGGCAAAGAGCATCTAGTATGCAAGCTTAATCGGTCCATTTATGGATTGAAGCAAGCTTCACGATCTTGGAACATTCGCTTTGATGAAGTAATCCAGTCATATGGATTTACTCAAAGCCTGGATGAGTCATGTGTATATAAGAGATGTGACAGAAACGTAGTGGTTTTTCTTGTACTTTACGTAGATGACATTTTGTTAATTGGCAACAATGTCAAAGTGTTATCAGACGTAAGGGTCTGGTTGTCAAAACAGTTTGATATGAAGGACTTAGGAGAAGCGGGACACATCCTTGGGATCAAGGTCATAAGGGATCGCCAGAAGAGGATGTTGTGCTTATCCCAAGCTTCATATATTGACACTGTCCTAGCTCGTTTTAGCATGGAAAACTCCAAGAAGGGTTTCCTTCCCTTCAGGCATGGAGTTCCTCTATCCAAGGAGATGTGTCCGAAAACATCAAAGGAGATAGAGGAAATGAAGGCGATTCCTTATGCTTCGGCAGTAGGAAGCCTAATGTATGCTATGTTGTGTACGAGACCAGACATCTGTTTTGCCATGGGCATGGTTAGCAGATATCAAAGTAACCCTGGACAGGGACATTGGAATGCGGTAAAGCATATATTGAAATACCTGAGACGGACTAGGGATTATATGCTGGTTTATCGGGCAGACCAATTAGTCCCTGTGGGTTATACAGATTCGGATTTCTAGTCAGACAGGGACAAGAGTAAGTCTACCTGAGGATTTGTATTTACTTTAGGAGGTGGAGCCATTGTTTGGAGGAGTGTCAAGCAAAAATGCATAGCGGACTCCACCATGGAAGCTGAGTATGTGGCAGCCTCAGAGGCAGCTAAAGAAGCTGTATGGCTCAGGAACTTCATCATGGACTTGGATGTGATTCCTGGTTTACCAAGATCTATCACAATCTTTTGTGATAACAGTGGTGCAGTTGCAAACTCGAAGGAACCACGAGCCCATAAGGCAAGTAAACACATAGAGCGCAAGTACCATCTGATACGAGAAATCGTAAAGCAAGGTGAAGTGGCTGTCACCAAGATTGCATCAGAGGACAACCTGGCAGATCCTTTCACTAAAGCTCTTCTAGCTAGAGCTTTTGATCGGCATGTGGAGGATATGGGAGTCAGATGTATGACAGTGAGAGAACAACAAAGTCTTTGAGTATAAGTGGGAGATTGATAGATATGTATACTAAAAGACATGCTTCTTTTATATATATGAACATCTTTATTTTGAAAAGAGAATCACAACTACACTAGGTGCCTATTTATATTAGTATATGCATGAAGTCCAATTACTTTGCATTGTAGATAACATAGTGTGTGGTGTCACATGGAAGATCATGTTATCAGTTTCTTGCCTAGTATAAGTAGAGACTCACAACTGAGATAGAATTGGACAAACCATCGGGATGGTTGTAGTGTAATTAGGTATGGTTGGTCTTGACCATAGAATTACACTAGTGTGCTTTGAGTACATTGAGCAGGACCAAAACCAGAGGTCATCCAATTTGTATTGACTTAATAATTGGATAGAACCTCAGATTTATTATGGAGTACGATTCCTAAATCCCGATATAATAACGAGCACATATAATTAATTATTAGTTCTTTGATTTACCAATGGGCGAGATCTATTCTGTTAGATCGATAGGCCTGGTAAGTTGGGAAATAATATTAATTATATGGTGTGTCATTGATTATTGACGGAATCCGTGTCCTGGTGAGTCGGGATGATGATGCCCCCTTGATGAGCTCAAAAGGTTCATCGTGCTAAACCCTGCAGGTGGATTTGATCCGGCACGATAATAAGGTTGAGTGGTACTAGTCAAGGATCTAGAAGTTAATTAATTTAAATTGTTAGTAATTTAATTAATTAACGGGCATGCAAGATCTTAAACACGGGGGGATGGACGACTCGTAATAAGTGGAGCCCATATGTAAATATGGGGGTTAGTGAGGTAATCCAATGGGGGCCCTTTAGTGGAATGGATCCTCATTAATGAACCGGGTCCATTAGCAGGCCAAGACCCAACTCCTCCTCATGGTCCCTATCGTAGCCCTATATATATATCCCATGATGGTATGAAACCAGGTTGAACATTTGATCGCAAGAAAATCTTAAGTTTCTCCTCTCCTTTACTCTCTCCGTGCGGTGCCGAATAGCAACTGTTGTTCCTTCTTCACGCAATTAAACTACTCCAATTCAATTGCTTACGTAACAGCAATTAGAATTACATGCAAGGACAATTAAAATCGCATGCAAGGTTTTAATTGCTCAAGCAATTAAATTGCTCCAAATCGCATGCAACGCATGCAAGGTTTAATTGTATGCGTTTCTTCTCCATGCGTTTCTTCTGCATGAGAAAAAAATGTGTTTCTTCTCCAATTAATTGCATGCACAATTAATTTATTTCTTCTCCAATTAATTGCTTACGCAATTATATAAGCCTGTTCAAAGTTGCCTCAAGGATGTAAGAGAAAAAACAGGAGAAAAAAATTGCATCTGATTTCTTTCCCCTCATGGCAATTTCCTGGAGGAGCGATTTCCTTAGAGCAGAGGCAATTTTTGGAGCAGTTGCCGCAATTTCCTTGGCATAGAAGAAATTGCCTCCTCACGACAATAGTCTAGGAGAGTAGAAAGGAGATTTGTGTTTGGATTATCTTCTTCCTAGGAGCGGCCGGCGGCATCCCTTTGGTTGGGGATTGGTTGGCGCAAGGAGAAGGGATCGACTTGGTGACCACGGTTCTTGGTAGATCGTTGCCCACACGACGTCCAAGAGGGGAGGGTCATACGGTAGAAGATCGTAAGGTAACGGAAGGTATATTCTTCCTTGGCTCCTTTTATTCTTATTTGTACCTTATTCAATTGTCTCGTCATTTCATGTTTGTTATTTAATTATTTTGATTGCAAATCATAGTCAATAATTATTTAACTGGACCCCGACCATAAACAAAAAAGCCGGCGATCAACTCGTCGCCTTTTCCGCGGTCGAACGATCGAGCAAATTGCAAGACCAATTTTGGTAATTGGCTAAGTTGCAATTTGAATCGTTCGATACGGCACGAGACGGTCGATGGGAAACGACCCTCTATTCAGATTAAATTTTTTAATCCGTAGGCATAGAGAGGTCTCTCGGATCAACCAGGTATCCACTTAGGAAACCCACCAAGCCATACCCAACAGCGAGAAGCGGCGTTACGCTAACATACATATACGCATATGAATATCTTAATGCAGAGGAATAATTTTAAAACTTTTATTCCTCCATGCGTTTAACCATGCAACTAATACTTGAATCATGTATAGATGCCTTAACTATCATTCATGAACATGGTGACATTGTAACTTAGCATATTAACATCATACGTAGCATCATGATATAAACATTCCATAACTCATCCATAAGCATCATAAGTAGTAAGTTATTCTTTAGACATAACTATCATAAGTATAGCATAGAACCTAAGAAGGCATTTCAAAACACAAGGCATGCAACAAGAATAAATATGAGAATCCTTTTTCTCTTTCCTTTGCCATGTCACTGCCACACACACGCTCTTGCCCCTCCTGCTGCTTCCCTTAATAACCTCTTGCTTGATATGCAATATAAAGAAATAAGACTATCAGCACATAGGCTTAGTAAGACCCTTTCCTACTCACTAAAAACCATGCGTCACATAAAACATAAGCATATGAAACATTTAACAGGACATGGTTCTTAACATGAAACGTAAGCATATAAAACATTTAACATGACATGGTTCTTAACATAAAACATAAGCATATGAACATTGAACATGGCATGATCCTTAACATAAAACATAAGTATATTCTTAACATAAAACATAAACATATAAACATTTAACATGGCATAATCCTTAACATAAAACATAAGCATATTCTTAACATAAAACATAAGCATATTCTTAACATAAAACATAAGCATATGAACATTTAACATGGCAGGATGCGTAACATGAATGGATGCATGAGTCAAATGCATATACATAAGGATGCTTATTTGAAAATCATACTTATAAATACTTAAACATAATCATAACATCATGGGGGTCCCCGGCTTGTACCACATACATACATCATATGCGCGCATTCCCTAAGTAAATGCGAGGTAGCTAGTCTCGACCTACTAGGGTAGGAACAGCTATGGTAGTTCCAGAACCGAGGCATTCTTAAGGTGCCCATCCCTGTTGGACAGCTACGGTAGTCCCAGAACCGTGGACAGCTACGGTAGTCCAGAACCGAGGCGTTCTTAAGGTGCCCATCCCTTGGACCCTTACTTCGGTACAGTACAAGCTCATTCATAAAGTAAAATAACTTTGCATACTTCATCATTCATAGACATACATAACATATCTTATGACATAAACATAATCTTGTTATATGAAGCATGACATAAGCATACTTGACATTTCCTCATTCATACTTGATACATAACATCATTATGCCTTGAAGGCATAAACATTATCTTCATTCATCATCTTCATTCATAAAACATGACATACATACATAATTATGCCTCCAGTCATAAACATCATCTTGGTTCATAAAGCTTGCATGGTCATGGTACATATGGTAAACATGCATTTCATACATGATACATATCATCTAGCATGCATAATCATAGTATCCATCATAGAGCATGCATGGGTAAGATTCATATGAACATGATACATACTACTTAGGTTCATGGCATTCAACATTACTTAGGTTCATGGCATTCATCATAGAACATGCATAGACCTTCATAACCATATATCTATTATAGGCATTTAACATCCTACATGCATTATTCTATATTACATGAAGCCTACATCAATTACATATGTTCCTAGTATATGGTCTAAACATTCATGAATAAACATAGCACATAACCTAAACATACAAAGTCATGATACATAACACATAAAGTTAGGGTTTTAGGTAACATAAAAATTCTTACAACATGCTTAAACATATACATACATCATAGTAAACTATAAACAAGTATCCTTGAGACCTTAACCCAACCCAAACCCTAGATCATGGACTTGGCCGAAAGTTCAATAGGAGGAGGCTCCATTATTCAATCAGCATGAAAGGTTCCATAAGTAAGAGAAAGACCATACATTACATACAATGTCATAGGGAGCCATTAGACCCCATAATTGGAGCTAACCCTAAGTCCTAGCCCTACATCTTGACCTTGGCCGAAACCCTAGAGGGTCACAAGCACATGAAAAAATTCCTATCATTCACAATTAATATCCATTAAATCATAGGGAAACTTAATAAACATGCTTGAAGGGTTAGATATATTCCTATCCATGACATGTTGATAGTGGCCGAAACCCTAGAGGGCCTTAGGATGCCACAAACTTTCCCTAAATCATAATTTATACTTTACTTATCTTAAGAAAATATTAAGAAGCATGAATGAGGGTTTACATCATCCCCAATCCCAAATCCAAGGCTTGGCCGAAACCCTAGAAGACCTTACCTCATGGTTTTCTCAACTTAGATCCTAAACAAAAACCTAAATCATGATAGACATCAAAGAGAAACAATTATACCACAGGTGAGGGGGTCTTACATTGGTTTATCTTGGTTATAACCTTGAATAGAGAAGCAAAAGAAAACCTCCTTAATCTTAGACCACCCCTAGCCCTTGTAGCCATGTAGGAAGCCCTTAGCTCTTGAAGAAGAAGCCTTCTTGTGAAGCTTTTCCAAAGGAGAAAGCCCCTTGTGGGTTTCGGCTAGAAGGAGGAAGGAGAGGGAGAGAAAAAGCTTTGGTGGAAGAGAAACAAATAACTTAAGTGCTAAGTTGTCTCTTCCCTTCCCCTCTCTTTTATACTAATTGAAGGAGGCAAGTGAAGGGGCATGATGCCTCTTCTCTTGATGACTCTTCGCTTCCTCTAGCCTCAACTAAAATCTTCTTCCTTTTCCACTAGCACTCCCTTGCTAGGTGAATTGGTTAGTACATGCATGGTGATACACTAGGTCCAAGGTTCATTCCTTGGTGCATGCACTTCTTTTTATTACTTTTATAATTATTTTTGCCAAGACCCATATAAGATCCCACTAAGGTTTATGTTAATATTTCTAATTGAAATCCATTTCCATTCATGATACAATTTTACCTAAGGTCCCTTAATGGCCATGGTATTAGAAGGGCCCATGTAAGGCCCATTATTACTTAGCTTCTTAATCTATATGGAAAAACATGGATAATCATGCTAAGGTTCATACTAGTATCCCTATGTTCCTCGAGAATCTATCTAGGTATGATCCATATTTTAAAGAAAATATTGAGAAAATTTTACGGGTCGTTAAAATCCCCCATTCCTCGTGAAAGTTAGTCCTCGAACTTAAAATAGCTTCGGGTACTTGCGTCTCATCTCGTCCTCGCATTCCTAGGTAGCTTCCTCGAACCTTTGACTTTGCCATAGGACCTTGACCAAGGGTACCTCCTTGTTCCTTAGATTTTTGACTTCCCGATCCAAGATCTGGATAGGTCGTCTTTCAAAACTTAGGTCCTCCTGAACTTGTACTATCTGCGGCTCGATCACTTGATTTGTGTTTGGAATACACTTCTTGAGCATTGACACATGGAACACGTTATGGATAGCCGATATCTCTTGAGGTAGCTCCAGCTCATAAGCTACCTTGCCGACTCTTCTCAGGATCCGGTACGGTCCCACATAACACGGACTTAGCTTCCCTTTCTTCCCAAATCTCGTTACCCCTTTCATAGGAGCCACTTTGAGAAACACCAGATCCCTAATATCGAATTCCAGTGGCCTACGTCGGACATCTGCATAACTCTTCTGCCGTCTCTGAGCAGCTTCTATCTATTGTCGAATGTTCTGTATAGCTCGGGTGGTGTCGTCGATGAGATCCGTCTTGAGCCCCATTTCCTTCTTTTCACCACCTTCGTACCAACAGATTGGAGACCTACATCTCCTCCCATACAAGGCCTCATAGGGTGTCATTCCGATAGTAGCTTGGTAGCTATTATTGTAAGCGAATTCCGCTAAACATAGATATCGGCACCAACTCCCTTTGAAATCCAGGGCACAAGCCTGCAACATGTCCTCCAGTACTTGATTCACTCGTTCAGTTTGCCCGTCAGTCTGAGGGTGAAAGGCGATGTTGAATCGTAGTTTAGTGCCGAGAGACTTCTGGACACACTCCCAAAAATGTGAAGTAAAGCGACCATCCCTATCTGAGATGATGGTCTTGGGAACTCCATGAAGTCTAATTATCTCCTTAGCATATTACTGAGCTAGTTGCTCAATCGGATAAGTCATCTTGATTGCTAGGAAGTGGGCAGACTTCGTCAACCTGTCCACAATTACTCATATCGCATCATATCCGTTTGTAGTCCTGGGAAGTCCTGAAATGAAATCCATAGAGATATCTTCTCATTTCCATTCCGGAATTGGATGTGGCTGCAGAACTCCTCCGGGTCGCTGGTGTTCTGCTTTCACCCATTGACAGGTCAGGCAAGTGCTGACATGCTGAGCCACATCTCTCTTCATACCGGACCACCAGAATTTCTCCTTCAGATCTTGATACATTTTGGTGGATCCCGGATGCATCGAATAAGGGGTTCCGTGAGCTTCTGCTAGAATTTCTCTCCGCAGCTCCGGATCATTAGGGATACATAGACGATCCCTAAGGTAGAGTACTCCCCCGTCGGCGATACGAAAACCATCGCCCTTTCGTTCTAGGATCTCCTGCTTGATTCTCTGAAGACTCGGATCACCATTTTGTTTTTCCAATATGTCCTCGAATAGCGTCGGTGATATTGTCATAGTAGAAAGCCGTCCGGAGATGACCTCGACCCCAAAATTCATAATTTCTCTTTCGAGCGGTCGGGGTAATCTAGATATGGACATCAAGGTGGCACTTGACTTCTGGCTGAGTGCATCGGCCACTTTGTTTGCCTTCCCTGGATGGTAGAAGATCTCGCAGTCGTAGTCCTTTACCAACTCAAGCCATCGGGGTTGTCTCATATTTAGGCCTTTCTGAGTGAAGAAATATCGCAGACTCTGGTGGTCTGTATAAATCCTACACTGCGCTCCATACAGATAATGCCTCCATATCTTAAGAGCGAAGACCACAGCGGCCAATTCCAGATTGTGAGTGGGGTAGTTCTGTTCATGTTCTTTGAGTTGCCTAGAGGCGTAGGCAATGACCTTACCACTCTGCATAAGTACAGCTCTAAGTCCCAGTTTGGAGACGTCGCTATACATGTTGAAGCTCTGGTTACTTTCTGGAAGGGTAAGGATTGGAGCACTTGTAAGTCTACTTTTTAGCTCCAAGAAACTCCTTTTGTAGTTTTCCGTCCATTCATATTTCTTATCCTTCCGGGTGAGAGCCGTTAGAGGGGCTGCAATTCTCGCGAAGTTCTCCACAAATTTTCGATAATAGCCCACCAGCCCGAGAAAGCTTCTGATCTCGCTGGCGTTCTTTGGCCGACTCCAGTTATTCACAGCTTCAATCTTTGTTGGGTCTACCATAACCCCATCTTTGGAAATAATATGGCCCAAAAAGCCTACTTGGTCGAGCCAGAACTCACATTTGGAGAACTTTGCGTACAGTTATTTTTCTTGAAGAGTCTGTAGTACTATCTTCAGGTGCTCGGCGTGCTCTTCTTGGTTTCTCGAATAAATAAGGATATCGTCGATGAAGACGATTACAAATTTATCGAAAAAAGATGAGAATACCCGATTCATAAGGTCCATAAACATAGCAGGAGCATTTGTCATGCCGAAGGGCATAACAACGAATTCAAAATGCCCCTACCTTGTTCGGAAGGTCGTCTTCGGAATATCATCCTGTTTTACTCTAACTTAATGATAACCAGACCTTAGATCAATTTTTGAGAAAATGGTAGCTCCCTTCAATTGATCAAACAGGTCATCTATCCTCGGAAGGGGATACCTGTTCTTGATCATCACGTTGTTCAGCGCTCGATAATCTATGCACATTCGCATAGATCCATCTTTCTTCTTCACAAACAGTACCGGAGCTCCCCATGGAGAATGACTAGGGTGAATAAATTCCTTATCGAGTAACTCCTGTAGTTGTTCTTGAAGCTCCTTTAATTCAGCCGGTGTCATACGGTAAGGTGCCTTGGAGATCGGGTTAGTACCAGGAACCAATTCGATCTCGAATTCCACTTCTCTATCAGGGGTTAATCCTGGTAATTCATCTGGAAATACCTCTGGATAATTACATACAACCCTAACATCCTCTAGCTTCTGGTCCTTTGTTTGACTTACGTCGACCACATGTGCTAGAAATCCAGTGTATCCCTTGTCTAACATCTTCTGTGGTTTGAGAGTCGATAAGAATTTCCCGGTTCTTTCCCTTGGCTCTCTAATAAATTCAAACATAGAATCTGCCTCAGGTTGAAAGACCACCTTTCGTTTACGACACTCGATAGAAGCACCGTATTTGCTCAGAAAATCCATTCCCATTATAACATCATAATCCTACATGTCGAGTATTATCAGATCGCAGTAGAGTTCTCTTCCTGCGATTTCGACTGGCATAGCACGCAGCACGTGAGTAGATGCCATTATTTCTCCCGAAGCCAAGGTCGTCAAGAACTTGCAGTCTAAAACTTGTGGAGACATATCTATCTTCTTAGTGTAGGACATAGAGATGAACGAGTGCGTTGCCCCAGTATCAAATAATGCAGTAGCATACTGACTGTAAATAAGTATCTGACCTGTGACAACCGTTGAAGCATTCGCGGCATCCTCCTTAGTAATAGAGAAAACCCTGGCATCCGCCATAGTTGGTGGGGCCTCCAATCTCTCTTGCCTCATCAGGGTACCTTCCAGCTCAGCTTGCATATAATGTAGTTTCGCTGGTGCGTACTGAACAAGCTGTTGGGGAGGTGCCTGGTTCTTGGTAGGACAGTAAGAGGCTATGTGCCCTTCCACTCCGCAAATGAAACACCGGTTCGTACCTTTACGGCATTCCCCGGGATGCATTTTCCCGCATGTAGCACACAGGGGAAACCTGGACTGTTTATTTGCTGGGCCCCCTTAGGGTTTGTTCCATGGCTGCCGTTTACCACCCTGGTTTCCCTTCCAATTAGCGTTGGTACTATGAGGTTTCTGACCTCTTTCATTTAATGCCTTCCTTTGCTGATTGATATTGTTCAGGTAATGCTCGGTGAGTAGGGCACTACTAAACAGCTCCTCGGCAGTCTGCGATCTGTTAACTCTGCCGACCACGTTCAGGGCTATTTCGGGCCACAACATCTTCAACATAAGTCGGACCCTTTCTTTCTCAGTGCGGACCAGCTCAGGGCATAGACGAGCCAGTCGGTTAAATTTCTTCACGGCTTCATTGACCGAGAGGTTGCCCTGTCGGAATTCCGTTAACTCGTCGTAGTGTTTGTTTGTGACACGCATATTGAAGAATTCTTCGAAGAACTCTGATTCGAAATCTGACCACGTCATCTGGTTCACCTGTCTCTTGGCCTTGACCCTTTCCCACCACATTCTGGCATCCCCAGAAAGACAGAATGATGCACACTTGATCTTCTCATGCTTAGGCCAGTCCAGCAGCTCCATTGTACTTTCCACTGTCTTGAACCACACTTGGGCGTCCCATGGTTCGCTTGCACCCGAGAAAATCTCCGGTTTCAGCCTCAACCACTGGATCAGATAAGCCTCTTGTCGTGCCACAGTGGTCGGGCCCGTCGGAGGGGTTTGCGTAACCATGGGCGCGACGGGTATAGCCGTCTGGTTCACCGATGGAGTGGTAGAATTTTCTTGCTGATTCATCCAGGGTATTAATGGTTTGTTGCTGCTCGGTGACTTGACACTGAAGTTGGGTCACTAATTGCATCAGGTCAGGTGATGGAGTTGTCTCATTAAGTCTGTTACTCTGTCTTCTAGCCATGCTTTTCTTCATGGAAAAAAAACAAGTATGGCTAATATAAGTTTTTGTTGTTCCTACCCGCATATCAAATTCTATAGTATTCGATTTCATAAGGTAATGTATCGTTCATATTACATATCCAAAAGTACTTGCTATCATAAGGTATCATTCATACTTGTATATTCTAAAATCATAAGGTATCATCCATACTTGCATATTCTAGCATATTCTAGAATCATAAAAGGAAATAATGTTAGTGATATGAGAGAAGTGTCCTAAGGCAATCGCCTTATGATTGTAAACATTTATTTTAATAAATGAAAATTCACTATTTGAGTATACATATTTGTGTATTTGATTGGGATCTTAAACTCATCTACTGAATGTCCGCAATACAATTCACACCATAAGAGAATTTGTGATGGGATCACAACTAGTGATTATCTCTACATGTGCAATTGTGAAGTATTGAAAATATCCCTAGTCGATGAATTGATAAATACAGACACTATCAATTCTGTTGAGACTAGCATGGGTTATTCTCTAATCAGTTGATTCTCACTGGCTGGTGACATTGGGATGTCCGGAGATAAACATGGATGCTAGTTAAGGGAACTAGTTCATTGGAGTGACTAGCTGTAAAACTTCATATGGAAATCTACAAATAGATATGTCAATGAAGTTCTTACTGCAGCTTAAGTGCGATGTTCCTTTGACTTGCGGTGTTCAAGTCATCTTGGTCATGGAGACTTATACTTTAACATCTTAAGCAAGCATCTCCAAGGAGGTGTGGACCCAGGATGATTGGGTATAAGCCGAAGTGCCAGAGCATGTCATGTTTAGAGTATGAGTCTCTTAAATACATGAGAGTAATTAGAAATCCAAAGGACGAGAAAGACACTACTTGGGCTAGGTGTGACGTAGTCAGCCTAGTGGGGACTGACACACACAGACCATGTCCTGAACCAAGTGGGTATAAGATGGTGAAGGGAATGAGGTACGATTCATTAGAGCTGCTGAAGGGTTTCAGAAATACTTCTGAGGTCAACCGTTGATCTTTCGATTAATTGGGGGTCATGATGTACTACTAGGTGCCACTCATGATCGTTCTATAATTGGTTGATTATAGACGACCAACATAAATCGAAAGCCTATTTAGTCACATGCACTACGAGTAATCCGAGGGATTTAAAACGAGTTGAAAATTGGATTTTCCGATCAAGAGAAATAAGTTTAATCTGAGTTAATCAGAGGCGCAACGGAAGCTAAAAATGACTAAGTCTTTTGAAGGCTTATTGGGCGAATTAAATGAGTTTAATTCGCGATGGGTTCGGCTCGGTTTGGCCGGCCAAAGAGGGTGCCAACCCTCTTTGGTTTGGCCGGCCACCACTTGGGGAGAAAACCAATTTATTTGGTTTAATTAATAAAATAAATCTAGCGTGATTTGTTTTATAAATTATGGATAAATAAATTTATCTAAAGAAATTTATATAAATAAATTTATAGAAATTTATTCTTTTTATGGAGATTAAAATGATCCATGTAATGGTTTATTTTAATTTTATAAAATCAATTATGAATTGATTTTTCCATAATAAGAAAATTTATAAATTTCTTATAAAATTTATTCCATAATAAAAGGAGAGATGTATTTGTTTTATTATAAATTTAGTTATAATAAAACTTGGCATAAACGGAATAATTCATAAGAAATTTTATAGGATAAATTTCTTATGAAAATTCCGTTAAGAGGGAGACTTGGCAAGGGAGATGCTACTATATAAAGGAACCAAAGGCAAGCCTTTAATTCCTAATTGAGTAATCAAGAGATCTAGTAGTTCTCTCCCTCTCTCTCTTATTCTCTTCCCCTCTCTTCCCCTTAGGGCCGGCGCCCACTTCCCCTCCCTAGGGCCGGCGCACACCCACCCTAGGGCCGGCGCACCATCCTCCCCTCCAAGGTTGGCGTGAGCAACATCTACCAAGGAGGTGCCAAAGAAGAAGAAGAAGAAGCGGGTCGCAACTCCCTCCTTCCCAGAATTTAGATTTCGTTTCTTGGTGGTTAGTTTTCTTTCTTCTCTCTTGATCTTCTAGTTGTGCCTTTAGAGAATCTAGTAGTTCTCGTCGGCACAAAACTCGTGACTTTGCGAAGTCATCCCGAAGAGAACTCGGCGTGGACGCGAATAGAGGCGGAGCTTCCAAGGGACGCTACGGTTGGATCTCGTCCCTTACTTCGAGTTACACGAGGTATTGAGTAAATTAGTTTACTTTCTGCAAAATTTTAATTTATGATCATGTCCACACATCATAAGGTCGCATGCTAGATACGTGGTTAAAAATAATTTGAGAAATTATTTATGCTAATTCTTCCGCTGCACGTAAAAATTTAAAATTTTGCGAACCCGTATCCTTGTCAACATGCACCCGGTCCCAACAGTGGTATCAGAGCCGGTTAGTGTTCGACATAATCATATAATTGTTTTGCGGAAAACTTTGTCATAATCTCAATTTTGGAAAATTTTCAATTATGGAAATTTTCCAATTATTATAAGTTTTAGATTTAGGAATTTCAATGTTTGGAAATCCTCATGAAATTTCGCAAACGTTTGAAATATCTTAGTTTCTGAAATTTTATGATAATTGTGAAAACTTCCCATCTTTGGAATCTTTCCAATTTTGGAAATTTTCTATTTTAGAAATTTTCCAATTTTGGAAATATGTAAGTTGTCTTTGTACCAGAAACTTACAATTATTCTGAAAACCTATTATGAAATCTCACAATTTTGGGCACTTTCTTTCAAGAAAGTCTAGATAAATTTATGGACAATTAATTGACAATTAAATTTGAATTGGTTTTTAAATTGACAACAAAATTCTTTATTTTGGATTGAGCCTCGGGGAGCCGTCCAATTTAAAGTTAGTTGTTGTAATTTAATTTCTCAATTTTAAATGAAATTATCATGTTAATTTGGTTACGCTTCCGAAGCGGACCAAATTGGATTTACGACAAATTACTTTTCTTTGGGTATCTGAGCCTCGGGGAGCCACCCTTAGAAAACAATTTGTTGTAATTAATTAAATCCATGAATAAAATATGATTTAAGAGGTGATGCTCTTACATATTGTTGTCTCCAAAATTAATTATGAAAATGGTTTCCTATAGAGTTTCTTAAATGAGATTTTCATGAAAATAATATGTGGTTGAATTAAGGGAATTGTCTCTTAATTTAATAAGATTTGATTTAGAGAAATCAAAGTCTTAAACATATTATTTCCGAAATTGATTATGACAATTTAGGAAATTGTTTCCCAAAACAATTCCTTTAATAAAGTATGAAATTAGAATTAGGAAATCCGGTTCCTAATTCAATTCATGGGACTTGATAAATTAAGTCACATACATACTTTATTAAGGAAATCGTTAGTTATGACATAATTATATGTCATGAATGTGCTTAGAAAAGAAAGGATGAGACCCAAAACCCCTTACAAAATATTAAGGCCAACACCTTCCATTAATATGGTTAGAACCGGAGTTTTGTTTCTCGTTTGGGTTGATGGACACATCCATGCCCGGCTTGAACCTCAACATGTTCAAACCATGGAATTAGTTTATGAATAATATAGTTGGAGTCAGAGGTCAATCCTTAGTTTTGGTTGTTGGACACATCCAAGCCTGACTAAACGGTTGAATGAGCTCCAACCATATTAAAACTATTTCTTGATTAATGGGTCAACCTTAAGCTTGGAGCATCGATTTGTTGTGCCACAGCCAAGGTCGATGTAAAGAGAGGTGCAGTTGGGTACTATGTATAATGTTGCATACTTGTTAATGAGTTAACAACCCAATGATTTATGCAAACATTCAATTAGTTGATAGCATAAAATGATAGTTACATATATGTGATATGTAATCGGTATATTTACATACCTTCATAGCTAAGAATAACTTGATGGCCACAGCCATGGTTGTTCTTATCTATGGTTGGATATCAACCTATTTGGAGATGTTTCTACAATCTCCCGAATTGATAAAAAGGGTTATTCAATTTGAAAAATAAATAGGATTTTTAATTAATGTATATTGATACATTCTTTATCATTCTTCTCACATAAGCTCAATTTGTATTTCTAGGTTAATCACTCAATCATGTCTTCTCTAAACTTGCGTTCCATTTTGGACACCAATAAACTGACTGGGCCAAACTTCATGGACTGACTTCGAAACCTGAGGATAGTCCTCAAGGCAGAGAAGCTTGCATATGTCCTTGAAGATCAACTTCCCAACCATCCTCCAGAAGGTGCAACTCCAGACCAGCTAATGGCCTATCAGAAACATGTGACCGATTCTGAACTTGCGAGTTGCATCATGCTAGCCTCTATGATACCTGAGCTGCAAAAGCAGCATGAGCATATGGATGCTTATACCATCATCTTCCATCTTCATGAGTTGTTTGAAGAGCAGGTGAGATCTGAAAGGTTCGAAGTCTCCAGACTCCTCTTCACCACTAAGATGCAGGAAGGCACTTCTGCCTCGCAGTTTGTGTTAAAGATGTTGGGGTACATTGAGCGACTGAGCACACTCGGTTTTGCAATGGATCATGAACTAAGTATTGACTTAATTCTGAGTTGTTTGCCCAAAAGTTATTCACAATTTGTGATGAACTATCGGATGAACAAACTAGAGACTACCATTCCTGAGTTGCTCAACCTGCTGAAGACTGTGGAGCCTTCTGTAAAGCCGGATCAAAAGACGGTACTGTTAGTTGGTTCCTCGAAGAAAGGTTCTAAGAGGAAGGCCAAAGAACAGAATAAAGGGAAGAAGAAAAAGGCCAAAAAGACTGAAAAGAAACCAAAAGGAACTTGCCATCATTGTGGCAAGGAGGGTCACTGGCGAAGAAACTGCAAGGTTTATCTTGAGTCCTTGAAGAATAAGGCATCCGATGCCCCATCCTCTTCAGGTATCTTCGTTATTGAATGTCACTCTATTTCCTCAAATACCTGGGTACTTGATACTGGGTGTAGCTCACATATATGTAATGGCATACAGGGGCTAAGGAATAGAAGAAGACTCGTCAAAGGAGAAGCAAATTTGCGAGTTGGAAATGGAGCAAAGATTGCTGCTGTTGCCATCGGAACATATTTGCTAAAGCTCCCCACTGGACGTATCTTAGAATTGGATAATTGTTATTTTGTTCCTTCCTTAATAAAGAACATTGTATCTATTTCATGTTTGAATGAAAAGGGTTATCATTTAACTTTTAGTAACAATTATTGTTACATAACTTTAAATGACGTTCTTTATGGGAATGGAACTTTGTGCAATGGTATCTACACGTTAGATTTATCCAATGACGTTTTCAATATCGAAGTTAGCAACAAACGTGCTCGAATAGATAATCGAATAGACTCCTACACTTGGCATTGCCGTCTTGGCCATGTAAGTAAGAAACGCATGACCGAATTACACTGATGTGGAATTCTGGAATCATTTGAACCCAGTTCATTTGATACATGCGAATCATGCTTAAAAGGCAAGATGATCAAATTACCCTTTTCTGGAAAAGGTAATCCAGTGGGAGAATTGCTTGGTCTAATACATACTGATGTATGTGGACCAATGTCAACTCTTGCACAAGGAGGCTATAGCTACTTCATCACCTTTATCGATGATCACTCACGATTCGGGTATGTGTTCTTGATGAAACACAAATCTGAAGCTTTTGAGAAATTCAAAGAGTTCAGAAATGAAGTAGAGAAACAGCTTGGCAAAAGTATTAAGATACTTCGATCCGATCGGGGTGGTGAATACTTAAGTCAAGAGTTTCAAGATTATCTTAGGGACAATGGGATATTGTCCCAATGGACTCCGCCGTATACACCACAGCATAATGGTGTATCTGAGAGGCGCAACCGAACCTTGATGGACATGGTTAGGTCATGATGAATCATGCAACTCTTCCAAAATCCTTTTGGGGCTATGCACTTAAGACAGCTGTTTACTTGCTAAACAGAGTCCCGACCAAGGTAGTCTCTACTACTCCATATGAGACATGGAATAGTAAGAAACCTCACTTAACTCACCTTAAGATATGGGGTTGTCCTGCTTATGTGAAGCGGACTGTATCAGACAAATTGGATGCTAAGTCTGATAAATGTCTATTTATTGGATACCCTAAGGAAACGAAGGGTTACCAATTCTATCATCCCTTGGAACAAAAGGTGTTTGTTTCAAGGCATGCTGTATTTCTAGAAAAAGAATTTCTTTTACAAGAAAACAGTGGGAGTGGCATTGAACTTGATGAAGTTCAAGAAACTCCAATAGACATTACAGAGACACCTAGTCTAGACCCACAACCAATAACTCATAATGATGAGCTATCAGTTGAACCTAAAACAACACCACCTCTTCGTAGATCTGATAGGACACGCAATATTCCAGAGAAATACGGATTTCTCATAAGCGAATCGAATGACGTGTTACTCATAAGCGATGACGAACCTATCAGTTATGAAGATGTTCTGAAATGTTCAGAAAGGGACAAATGGCTTGAAGCTATGAAGTCGGAAATGGATTCCATGTACGAAAATCAAGTATGGGACTTGGTTATGCCACCTGAAGGGATTATGCTCATAGGGTGCAAGTGGGTTTTCAAGAAGAAAATCGACATGGAAGGTAATTATTCTTAAATCCATTCGGATGCCCCTGGCCATAACAGCTCTTTATGATTATGAGATATGGCAAATGGATGTGAAAATAGCTTTCCTTAATGGAAACCTGCTTGAGGATGTATACATGATGCAACCTGAAGGTTTCACATCGGTTGATAAAACCAAAGTATGTAAGCTTCGACGATCCATATATGGACTGAAGCAAGCATCCAGGAGCTAGAACATCCGTTTTGATGAGACAATCAAAGAGTTTGATTTCTCACAAAATCCTGACGAACCTTGTGTGTACAAGAAGGTTAGTGGGAGTGCAGTCGTATTCTTAGTGCTATATGTCGATGACATATTGCTTACAGGAAATGATATATCAGTCTTACAGACAGTTAAAATTTGGTTGTCCAAAACTTTCTCCATGAAAGACCTGGGAGAAGCAACCTATATCCTTGGGATTAGAATCTATAGAGATAGATCAAAACGGTTGCTTGGTCTTTCGCAGTCTACATATATAGACCGAGTGCTAAAAGGGTTTAGCATGTCGGAATCCAAGAAAGGTTACCTTCCCATCAGGCATGGAATCAACCTTTCAAAGTCTATGTGTCCGCGCACAGAAGACGAGAGGATTTGCATGAATAAGATTCCCTATGCATCCGCGATAGGATCTATCATGTATGCTATGATATGTACTAGGCCTGATGTATCATATGCTCTGAGCGTCACGAGCAGATACCAGTCTGATCTAGGTATGGATCACTGGGCGGCTGTCAAGACAATCCTTAAGTACTTAAGAAGAACTAAGGATGTATTCCTAATATATGGAGAAGGAGATATGGTAATACGTGGGTATACAGATGCCAGTTTCCAGACAGATAAGGATGACTCCAAATCTCAGTCTTGATACGTATTTACTTTGAATGGAGGCGCAGTAAGTTGGAAGAGTTCCAAACAAGACACCGTAGCAGATTCTACCACGAAAGCAGTCTGGATCAAGAAGTTTGTCTCAAAACTTGGAGAGGTTCCAACCATTGATGAAGCAATACCGGTTTATTGCGACAACAATGGAGCTATTGCACAAGCAAAGTAACCAAGGTCTCATCAGCGATCCAAACACGTGCTTCGCCGCTATCATCTGATCAGAGAGATTATAAGCAGGAATGATATACAAATTGAGAAAATTCCCACTGAAAGGAATTTAGCGGATCCTTTAACTTAGGCCTTGCCTCAAAGCAAGTTTGAGGGTCATGTTAGAGCCTGTGGTATTGGATACCGTAGCGATTGGCATTAGGCCAAGTGGGAGTTTGTTAGTATTGTGAGAGAAGTGTCCTAAGGCAATCGTCTTATGATTGTAATCATTTATTTTAATAAATGAATATTCACTATTTGAGTATACATATTTGTGTATTTGATTGAGATCTTAAACTCATTTACTGAATGTCCGCAATACAATTCACAGCATGAGAGAATTTGTGATGAATTCACAACTAGTGATTATCTCTACATGTGCAATTGTGAAGTATTGAAATTGTCCCTAGTCGATAAATTGATAAATACGGACACTATCAATTCTGTTGAGACTAGCATGGGTTATTCTCTAATCAGCTGATTCTCACTGGCTGGTGACATTGGGATGTCCGGAGATAAACATGAATGCTAGTTAAGGGAACTAGTTCATTGGAGTAACTGACTGTAAAACTTCATATGGTAATCTACATATAGACATGTCAATGAAGTTCTTACCGCATGTAACGCCCCAAATTTTTGGGCTTGTTTTTTTCTCAATGCAATTGTACGACTTTATTTGATAAGAAATAAAAGTCCCAATATGTGATTTCATAAAACCCCTATATGCGATTGCATAAATTTTAATTGATGATTTCATGTGATTGCATAAGAGTATGATTTCATGTGATTACATTATGATGTGATTATGCAAAATGCGAAGTATGTAATTTCATGATTGATTATAAGATTTGATTAAGAGGGATTATGAAATTACATAAGGAGTGAAATGTGATTCATGAATCACATATGTGATTCCATGAATTCGAATTCATGAAATCATATGGAATGGAATGGGCTTAGTGGGCTTATGCTTGATTAAAACCAAGAGGAGCAAAAATGTGCTCTCACCAAGGATTGAACCTTGGTACTCTTGGCAAGCAAAGCCTTGAGGAGTAGACTTGGTGACCATCTCACCAGGGGAGAAGATGTTGAGAAGGAAGTAGGGAAATCCTTGTTAAGGGTTAGGGAAGGTGAAGAGGTGGAAGAAAACTCTTGGTGAAACACCCCTTGGTGAAAGGGTGCTTAGTGAAGAGGCACCATGCCTCTTCACTAAGTATAAAAGGGGGAGGAGAGTGTGAGAGCACAATCACTCATTCCCTCCTCTTGCTATTGCCGAGAGCCCCCTTCCACTCCTCCCTCCAAACACTAATCTTCCTCCCCTCCCCCAAGTGGCCGAAAGCCACCTTCTTCTCCCCTTCTCCACCGAAGCCAAGCAACACTCTCCCCTTGTGGTTGCCGAAACCCAAGGTTAGGGTTGACATTCCCTAAACTCCCTTGAGTACCTCTTGCAAGACAAGGAGCATTCAAGGATCTCAAGGGCAAGGACCAAGGGCACCATCCCTCCAAGTTAAGGGTACCATCCCTCCAAGTTAAGGGTACCATCCCTCCAAGTTAAGGGTACCATCCCTCCAAGTTAAGGGTATACCCTAAGGATTTAGCGAAAAAGGTAAGTGCCCCTCGCCTGTAGCATAATTGTTTGCGAATAAGTTGCATGATGCCCTCTAAAGTTTCGGCCACTACCCTAACCAAGGGTTAGGGTGTGCCATATGCTACTACATGTTTGATTAAATGCTACATAATGTATGGAATGTTGTATGATAAATTCTTGATGACATGTATGTTTCGGCCAACCCTAAACTAGGGTTAGGCCTTGGACAAAACCCCATGCTATGATTGCTTCCATGATGCTTGATATGATTATGAGGAAATACAACTCAATGCAAGAGGTCCAACCTCTTTACAACATTCGGCCAACCCTAGAATAGGGTTAGGTCCTAAACCTATTTACATGCCATGCTACCCTAATGAATGCTTATGATATTGCATGCTTTGAATGACATGAACCATGCTTGTATGATCTAGGAAAGTGAAGAATGCATGATGATGATTTTCGGCCAAGGGAACCCTTGGACCTTATTTATGTTCACTTTTCATGAAAGCATGTTATACTATGATATGAATGAAATGCATGAATAGTTATCATGGATTATGAGTTTATGTATGATGAAGGCTAAGGCCTAAAGTAATGCTCCCTTGAAAGGAAGGGACTAAGAGCATGCTAAAAAGGGAAATGTACATGATAACTATGTTACTTTATGATTGGCTTGTACCACAAACTCTTAAATGAGTTCATGATGGGTCCTAGGCTGAAGGACTTTTTGAGAAGGCCTAGAGACCCCCAGGCTGAAGGATTTTCAAGAAGGCCTAATAAGGAACCCTTCTGGGTCAAGGCTAGCTACCTTGTGCCTAAATAGGGTTCATGTGCACAAAACTAAGGGTACAAGCCGGGGACCCCAAAAGATGACTATGTTATATTCAAGTACTATGTATATGTTTTCAAAAGGAAATCTTTTCATAAAATTACTATGCTCACTATGTCTACCATGCTTAATGATCCCATGTCTTTACACGTTATGTTTACCATGCTTAATGACTTCTATGCTTAACATGTTATGCTTCTATGCTATACTTGATACGCTTACGAATTGACGACGTTTTGTGAGTAGGACAAGGCCTTACTAAGCGTTGCTTATAGTTTTAGTGTTCTTATGCTACAGGACACTAACTAAGGAAGCTGCAGGAAGAAGAGCAAGGGAAATGTGATAGTGACGGTGGATTAAAGATCTTGCTCGCTCTATGTTTTGTTTTAATTTTGAAACCTAAGGATGTTATACACCTTCTTCTGCACACTACTCTAAGATTGCTCTTATGTTTGGCATTACTCTACTTCATGATAAGTTTTTGCTATACTTGTGAACATATGATGTCTTCATCTTGACTGTATGGATACACCACTCTATTTGATTATGCTAAAGTAGTTGATATGATACTTCCCTCATAACATACTATCTTGTTTATGCTCATGATCCACTAAAACTCTGTCATACTTGCCATGCCTAGTTATGCTTAGATCACTTATGATATTCGGCCATCACTTGCTGGTTTGAGTCCTCTCATGTTCAACACCCTTATGCTCCCCATGTTGCATGCACGATCATGTTAAAACCTTCCATATGTTTAGATCCTTACTTGTCAATATTGTATCATGCGCATGGACTCTACATACATTATGCATTTCATGAAACTTGCTCCTAAATGCTATGATGCCCATACATGTTTCGGCCTACTCATGTATAAAATTTGTTTTTAAACCCTAAGCTTCATGCTCTCACGTACATGCATGATCTACATGCTTTCAAGTCTTATGCTTCCGCTCTTGTATGATCGCATGCCTCTAAAGCTTAGATGGAAATGAATACATGAAGTAGTCATGATTAACATTACATGAATGATGTTATGCTTCCGCTATATGATGCATAAAGTAGTATAAATATAAGCATGAGTAAAGATGTTATGAATGTTAAAGTAACGCCACAAATCCTTAGAGGATTTAGGGCGGGGACTTTACAGTTGGTATCAGAGCAAAGTCTACCTCACCACTATCACACTCCTCAAAGCTCTCAACCTGCTGCTTCCAAGTAAGATTCTAAACCTACTTTTTCTTTTATGCTTGGTAATATGTGCATGCATGGATATAGGAATAACCCTTACCTTATACTAGTCCTATCTCTTATGAAGATGGCTAGAAGACGTAGTACCCGTCTTAACGGGACTGCCCCTCCACCACTCACTGAGACGGCGCTACCACCGCGCAATGAGACTGTACCCCCTCCAGATCTGGCACATGTAGTGACAGAACTACAACGCCAGATCACGGAACAACAACTGATCATCGCTAATCTGATGGGTCAGCAAGGGAACCCTACCACTCCACCATCGGTAAACCAGACAGTCATCCCAGACGCAACCCTGGTTACGCCAACACCACCGGTCGCCCCTGCCACGGTAGCCCGACCCGAGGCTTACCTCATCCAATGGCAAAGGCTAAAACCGGAAAGTTTCTCCGGTGCTGGTGAACCCTGGGACGCGCAGGCCTGGTTCAAAACGATAGAAAGCACCATGGAATTGCTCGACTGGCCCGAGCAAGAGAAGGTCAAATGCGCATCATTCTGCCTCTCGGGAGATGCGCGCATGTGGTGGGAAAAGATAAAGAACAAGCGCCAGGTGGCCCAGATGACATGGAAGGACTTTGAATCAGAGTTCTTCGAGGAGTTCTTCCATCTGCGAGTCACCAACCGACATTTCGACGAGTTCACCGAGTTCCGACAAGGTGGACTAACGGTCAGCGAAGCAATGATGAAGTTCAATCGACTAGCCCGCCTTTGCCCGGAGCTAGTCAGCACCGAAAGAGAAAAGGTCAGACTGATGATAAAAATGCTGCGGCCTGAAATTGCCCTAAATGCGGCCGGCGGACCCCACCGGCCACAAACCGCGGAAGAACTATTCAGCAGCGCCCTGACTGCTGAGCACTTTCTGAATAGCATCAAGCAGCAAAAGAAGATGCTGACTGACAACCAGAACCAATTCCAAGCCGGAGGTCAGAAGCCTCAGAGTAGCCATGGGAAGGGGAACCACAAGGGCAAAAGAAAGAACGACTCAAAGGATGGTCCCCCCACCAAGCAACCCAAGTCTGAACTCTGCTCTACCTGCGGCAAGCAGCACCCAGGAGCTTGCCTCCTGGGGACGAACAAATGTTTCAACTGCGGCCGGCCGGGACACAAAGCCCGCGACTGCCGCTCCAAGAAGCGGACATCACCCCAACCGCAAGCACCACCGCCCGCAGTAGCGCCACCGGCTACAACTAATGCAAGGGTTTTCTCATTATCTAAAGAAGACGCAGCCAACGCGACGAACGTGGTCTCAGGTCAGATAATCATTTACAGTCAGCATGCTACTGCTTTATTTGATTCTGGAGCTACGCACTCGTTTATTTCCATGCCATTTACTGCAAAGTTAGACATACCTCCTCATGTTATGAACTGCAAGTTTCTTACAACTTTACCCTCGGGAGATATTATACCTTCTACCCATATGATGCGAGCCGCACCGATCAGAATCGCCGAGAGGGAACTCTATAGCGATCTGATAGTGCTGGACATGCAAGGCTATGACATCATACTAGGCATGGATTTTCTGAGTAAATACGGCGCTTCTATTGAATGCCGTAAAAGAAAAGTGGTCTTCCAACCTAAGGCGGACACCAAATTTGAATTTATCGGAGAGCCAAGAAAAGAAGCCAGGAAATTCTTATCAGCTCTCAAAACCCAACAATTATTAAGAAAAGGATGCACTGGGTTTCTAGCACATGTGGTCAACGCAAGCCAAGAAAAGGACCAGAAGCTAGAAGATGTCAGAATAGTATGCAAATACCCAGATGTTTTCCCCGATGACCTACCAGGGTTAGCCCCTGATAGGGAAATCGAATTCGAGATCGACTTGATACCGGGTACAAATCCGATCTCCAAGGCGCCTTACCGGATGGCGCCAGCTGAATTAAAAGAACTACAAGGACAGTTACAGGAGCTGCTCCTATACCAAGGGGATTCGACTACTGGAGTCCGACTATCATCTCAGATGGGAGGTCGCTCCTCGCATTTGGATGCGACAGAAAGCTCTCGGCCGAAGTGCGGTTCGCACGCCTCATCCACAGACCGATGGACAGACTGAGCGAGTGACCGTGCTCGAGACATGCTCCGAGCCTGTGCCTGGATTCAAAGGGAGCTGGTGCCGATATCTATGCTTGGCGGAATTCGCCTACAACAACATTACCAAGCTACTATCGGAATGGCACCGTACGAAGCGCTTTATGGACGGAGGTGCAGATCTCCAATCTGTTGGTTCGAAGGTGGTGAAAAGAAGGAAATGGGACTCCAGACCGACTTTATTGATGACACCACCCGGGCTATACAGAACATTCGTCAAAGGATCGAGACTGCCCAGAGCCGGCAGAAGAATTATCGGACAAGCGACGTAGGCCGCTGGAATTCCAAGTTGGAGACCTTGTCTTCCTCCGAGTGGCTCCTATGAAAGGAGTTATGAGATTTGGGAAGAAAGGGAAACTAAGTCCGCGATACGTAGGGCCGTATAAGGTCCTAAAGAGAGTTGGCCAGGTAGCTTACGAGCTGGAACTACCGCAGGAGATGTCGGCGATTCACAGCGTGTTCCACGTCTCTCTGCTTAAGAAGTGCACGCCCGACCCAGACCAGGTGATCGAACCACAGACGGTTCAGATCCAGGAGGACCTAAGCTTTGAGAGTCGGCCCATTCAGATATTGGACCGAGAGGTTAAGAAACTAAGGAGCAAGGAAGTGCCCTTAGTAAAGGTCATGTGGCAAAGTCAGAAATTCGAAGAAGCCACCTG
This sequence comes from Boesenbergia rotunda, assembly GCA_024364735.1. Taxonomy (NCBI): domain Eukaryota; kingdom Viridiplantae; phylum Streptophyta; class Magnoliopsida; order Zingiberales; family Zingiberaceae; genus Boesenbergia; species Boesenbergia rotunda. The sequence continues at coordinate 313,175 of JAGFNQ010003841.1, read as the reverse complement.
GGAAAGAGAAGATGAAATGAAACGCAAGTACCCCGAGTTGTTTTAGTTCGAGGACGAACTTTCTATAAGGGGTAGGGGATTGTAACGCCCCAAATTTTTGGGCTTGTTTTTTTCTCAATGCAATTGTACGACTTTATTTGATAAGAAATAAAAGTCCCAATATGTGATTTCATAAAACCCCTATATGCGATTGCATAAATTTTAATTGATGATTTCATGTGATTGCATAAGAGTATGATTTCATGTGATTACATTATGATGTGATTATGCAAAATGCGAAGTATGTAATTTCATGATTGATTATAAGATTTGATTAAGAGGGATTATGAAATTACATAAGGAGTGAAATGTGATTCATGAATCACATATGTGATTCCATGAATTCGAATTCATGAAATCATATGGAATGGAATGGGCTTAGTGGGCTTATGCTTGATTAAAACCAAGAGGAGCAAAAATGTGCTCTCACCAAGGATTGAACCTTGGTACTCTTGGCAAGCAAAGCCTTGAGGAGTAGACTTGGTGACCATCTCACCAGGGGAGAAGATGTTGAGAAGGAAGTAGGGAAATCCTTGTTAAGGGTTAAGGAAGGTGAAGAGGTGGAAGAAAACTCTTGGTGAAACACCCCTTGGTGAAAGGGTGCTTAGTGAAGAGGCACCATGCCTCTTCACTAAGTATAAAAGGGGGAGGAGAGTGTGAGAGCACAATCACTCATTCCCTCCTCTTGCTATTGCCGAGAGCCCCCTTCCACTCCTCCCTCCAAACACTAATCTTCCTCCCCTCCCCCAAGTGGCCGAAAGCCACCTTCTTCTCCCCTTCTCCACCGAAGCCAAGCAACACTCTCCCCTTGTGGTTGCCGAAACCCAAGGTTAGGGTTGACACTCCCTAAACTCCCTTGAGTACCTCTTGCAAGACAAGGAGCATTCAAGGATCTCAAGGGCAAGGACCAAGGGCACCATCCCTCCAAGTTAAGGGTACCATCCCTCCAAGTTAAGGGTACCATCCCTCCAAGTTAAGGGTATACCCTAAGGATTTAGCGAAAAAGGTAAGTGCCCCTCGCCTGTAGCATAATTGTTTGCGAATAAGTTGCATGATGCCCTCTTAAATTTCGGCCACTACCCTAACCAAGGGTTAGGGTGTGCCATATGCTACTACATGTTTGATTAAATGCTACACAATGTATGGAATGTTGTATGATAAATTCTTGATGACATGTATGTTTCGGCCAACCCTAAACTAGGGTTAGGCCTTGGACAAAACCCCATGCTATGATTGCTTCCATGATGCTTGATATGATTATGAGGAAATACAACTCAATGCAAGAGGTCCAACCTCTTTACAACATTCGGCCAACCCTAGAATAGGGTTAGGTCCTAAACCTATTTACATGCCATGCTACCCTAATGAATGCTTATGATATTGCATGCTTTGAATGACATGAACCATGCTTGTATGATCTAGGAAAGTGAAGAATGCATGATGATGATTTTCGGCCAAGGGAACCCTTGGACCTTATTTATGTTCACTTTTCATGAAAGCATGTTATACTATGATATGAATGAAATGCATGAATAGTTATCATGGATTATGAGTTTATGTATGATGAAGGCTAAGGCCTAAAGTAATGCTCCCTTGAAAGGAAGGGACTAAGAGCATGCTAAAAAGGGAAATGTACATGATAACTATGTTACTTTATGATTGGCTTGTACCACAAACTCTTAAATGAGTTCATGATGGGTCCTAGGCTGAAGGACTTTTTGAGAAGGCCTAGAGACCCCCAGGCTGAAGGATTTTCAAGAAGGCCTAATAAGGAACCCTTCTGGGTCAAGGCTAGCTACCTTGTGCCTAAATAGGGTTCATGTGCACAAAACTAAGGGTACAAGCCGGGGACCCCAAAAGATGACTATGTTATATTCAAGTACTATGTATATGTTTTCAAAAGGAAATCTTTTCATAAAATTACTATGCTCACTATGTCTACCATGCTTAATGATCCCATGTCTTTACACGTTATGTTTACCATGCTTAATGACTTCTATGCTTAACATGTTATGCTTCTATGCTATACTTGATACGCTTACGAATTGACGACGTTTTGTGAGTAGGACAAGGCCTTACTAAGCGTTGCTTATAGTTTTAGTGTTCTTATGCTACAGGACACTAACTAAGGAAGCTGCAGGAAGAAGAGCAAGGGAAATGTGATAGTGACGGTGGATTAAAGATCTTGCTCGCTCTATGTTTTGTTTTAAATTTTGAAACCTAAGGATGTTATACACCTTCTTCTGCACACTACTCTAAGATTGCTCTTATGTTTGGCATTACTCTACTTCATGATAAGTTTTTGCTATACTTGTGAACATATGATGTCTTCATCTTGACTGTATGGATACACCACTCTATTTGATTATGCTAAAGTAGTTGATATGATAATTCCCTCATAACATACTATCTTGTTTATGCTCATGATCCACTAAAACTCTGTCATACTTGCCATGCCTAGTTATGCTTAGATCACTTATGATATTCGGCCATCACTTGCTGGTTTGAGTCCTCTCATGTTCAACACCCTTATGCTCCCCATGTTGCATGTCACGATCATGTTAAAACCTTCCATATGTTTAGATCCTTACTTGTCAATATTGTATCATGCGCATGGACTCTACATACATTATGCATTTCATGAAACTTGCTCCTAAATGCTATGATGCCCATACATGTTTCGGCCTACTCATGTATAAAATTTGTTTTTAAACCCTAAGCTTCATGCTCTCACGTACATGCATGATCTACATGCTTCCAAGTCTTATGCTTCCGCTCTTGTATGATCGCATGCCTCTAAAGCTTAAAAGGGAAATGAATACATGAAGTAGTCATGATTAACATTACATGAATGATGTTATGCTTCCGCTATATGATGCATAAAGTAGTATAAATATAAGCATGAGTAAAGATGTTATGAATGTTAAAGTAACGCCACAAATCCTTAGAGGATTTAGGGCGGGGACTTTACACCGCAGCTTAAGTGCGATGTTCCTTTGACTTGCGGTGTTCAAGTCATCTTGGTCATGAAGACTTATACTTTGACATCTTAAGCAAGCATCTCCAAGGAGGTGTGGACCCAGGATGATTGGGTATAAGCCGAAGTGCCCGAAGATGTTTGAACAACCTACAAAGGATTCACCGCTCCTTGCGAGGAGATGTATACCCAAGGTCTATCGTCGGATTGTTACTCGAAGCCTCTGGCCAGAGCATCACATGTTCAGAGTATGAGTCTCTTAAATACATGAGAATAATTAGAAATCCAAAGGACGAGAAAGACACTACTTGGGCTAGGTGTGACGTAGTCAGCCTAGTGGGGACTGACACACACAGACCATGTCCTGAACCAAGTGGGTATAAGATGGTGAAGGGAATGAGGCACGATTCATTAGAGCTGCTGAAGGGTTTCAGAAATACTTCTGAGGTCAATCGTTGATCTTTCGATTAATTGGGGGTCATGATGTACTACTAGGTGACACTCATGATCGTTCTATAATTGGTTGATTATAGATGGCCAACATAAATCGAAAGCCTATTTAGTCACACGCACTATGAGTAATCCGAGGGATTTAAAACGAGTTGAAAATTGGATTTTCCGATCAAGAGAAATAAGTCAAATCTGAGTTAATCAGAGGCGCAACGGAAGCTAAAAATGGCTAAGTGTTTTGAAGGCTTATTGGGCGAATTAAATGAGTTTAATTCGTGATGGGTTCGGCTCGGTTTGGCCGGCCAAAGAGGGTGCCAACCCTCTTTGGTTTGGCCGGCCACCACTTGGGGAGAAAACCAATTTATTTGGTTTAATTAATAAAATAAATCTAGCGCGATTTGTTTTATAAATTATGGATAAATAAATTTATATAAAGAAATTTATAGAAATTTATTCTTTTTATGGAGATTAAAATGATCCATGGAATGGTTTATTTTAATTTTATAAAATCAATTATGAATTGATTTTTCCATAATAAGAAAATTTATAAATTTCTTATAAAATTTATTCCATAATAAAAGGAGAGATGTATTTGTTTTTTTATAAAGTTAGTTATAATAAAACTTGGCATAAACGGAATAATTCATAAGAAAATTTATAGGATAAATTTCTTATGAAAATTCCGTTAAGAGAGATACTTGGCAAGGGAGATGCTACTATATAAAGGAACCAAAGGCAAGCCTTTAATTCTAATTGAGTAATCAAGAGATCTAGTAGTTCTCTCCTTCTCTCTCTTATTCTCTTCCCCTCTCTTCCCCTTAGGGCCGGCGCCCACTTCCCCTCCCTAGGGCCGGCGCACACCCACCCTAGGGCCGGCGCACCATCCTCCCCTCCAAGGTTGGCGTGAGCAACATCTACCAAGGAGGTGCCAAAGAAGAAGAAGAAGAAGCGGGTCGCAACTCCCTCCTTCCCGGCATTTAGATTCCGTTTCTTGGTGGTTAGTTTTCTTTCTTCTCTCTTGATCTTCTAGTTGTGCCTTTAGAGAATCTAGTAGTTCTCGTCGGCACAAAACTCGTGACTTTGCGAAGTCATCCCGAAGAGAACTCGGCGTGGACGCGAATAGAGGCAGAGCTTCCAAGGGACGCTACGGTTGGATCTCGTCCCTTACTTCGAGTTACACGAGGTATTGAGTAAATTAGTTTACTTTCTGCAAAATTTTAATTTATGATCATGTCCACACATCATAAGGTCGCATGCTAGATACGTGGTTAAAAATAATTTGAGAAATTATTTATGCTAATTCTTCCGCTGCACGTAAAAATTTAAAATTTTGCGAACCCGTATCCTTGTCAACATGCACCCGGTCCCAACAAATAAGGTATGCATAGAGGTACTTACTTGGAAGCTGCAGGAAGAAGGCTTGTTGTGTGTGTAGTGAGATGGCAAACTGCTCTGATACCAACCTGTAACGCTCGTCTTTTTCCCCCACCTTACGGTGTGGCGAGAAGCGGCGTTACGCTAACATACATATACGCATATGAATATCTTAATGCAGCGGAATAATTTTAAAACTTTTATACCTACATGCGTTTAACCATGCAACTAATACTTGAATCATGTATAGATGCTTTAACTATCATTCATGAACATGGTGACATTGTAACTTAGCATATTAACATCATACCTAGCATCATGATATAAACATTCCATAACTCATCCATAAGCATCATAAGTAGTAAGTTATTCTTTAGGCATAACTATCATAAGTATAGCATAGAACCTAAAAAGGCGTTTCAAAACACAAGGCATGCAACAAGAAAAAATATGAGAATCCTTTTTCTCTTTCCTTTGCCATGTCACTGCCACACACACGCTCTTGCCCCTCCTGCTGCTTCCCTTAATAACCTCTTGCTTGATCTGCAGTATAAGGAAATAAGACTATAAGCACATAGGCTTAGTAAGACCCTTTCCTACTCACTAAAAACCATGCGTCACATAAAACATAAGCATATGAAACATTTAACAGGACATGGTTCTTAACATGAAACGTAAGCATATAAAACATTTAACATGACATGGTTCTTAACATAAAACATAACATATGAACATTGAACATGGCATGATCCTTAACATAAAACATAAGTATATTCTTAACATAAAACATAAACATATAAACATTTAACATGGCATGATCCTTAACATAAAACATAAGTATATTCTTAACATAAAACATAAGCATATTCTTAACATAAAACATAAGTATATTCATAACATAAAACATAAGCATATGAACATTTAACATGGCAGGATGCGTAACATGAATGGATGCATGAGTCAAATGCATATACATAAGGATGCTTATTTGAAAATCATACTTATAAATACTTAAACATAATCATAACATCATGGGGGTCCCCGGCTTGTACCACATACATACATCATATGCGCGCATTCCGTAAGTAAATGCGAGGTAGCTAGTCTCGACCTACTAGGGTAGGAACTGCTACGGTAGTTCTAGAACCGAGGCGTTCTTAAGGTGCCCATCCTTGTTGGACAGCTACGATAGTCCCAGAACCGTGGACAGCTACGGTAGTCCAGAACCGAGGCGTTCTTAAGGTGCCCATCTCTTAGACCCTTACTTCGGTCCGGTACAAGCTCATTCATAAAGTAAAATAACATTACATGCTTCATCATTCATAGACATACATAACATATCTTAAGACATAAACATAATCTTGTTACATGATGCATGACATAAGCATACTTGGCATTTCCACATCCATACTTGATACATAACATCATTATGCCTTGAAGGCATAAACATTATCTTCATTCATCATCTTCATTCATAAAACATGACATAAATACATAATTATGCCTCCAGGCATAAACATCATCTTGGTTCATAAAGCTTGCATAGTCATGGTACATAAGGTAAACATGCATTTCATATATGATACATATCATCTAGCATCCATAATCATAGTATCCATCATAGAGCATGCATGGGTAAGATTCATATGAACATGATACATACTACTTAGGTTCATGGCATTCAACATTACTTAGGTTCATGGCATTCATCATAGAACATGCATAGACCTTCATAACCATATATCTATTATAGGCATTTAACATCCTACATGCATTATTCTATATAACATGAAGCCTACATCAATTACATATGTTCCTAGTATATGGTCTAAACATTCATGAATAAACATAGCACTTAACCTAAACAAACAAAGTCATGATACATAACACATAAAGTTAGGGTTTTAGGTAACATAAAAATTCATACAACATGCTTAAACATATACATACATCATAGTAAACTATAAACAAGTATCCTTGAGACCTTAACCCAACCCAAACCCTAGATCATGGACTTGGCTGAAAGTTCAATAGGAGGAGGCTCCATTATTCAATCAGCATGAAAGGTTCCATAAGTAAGAGAAAGACCATACATTACATACAATGTCATAGGGAGCCATTAGACCCCATAATTGGAGCTAACCCTAAGTCCTAGCCCTACATCTTGACCTTGGCCGAAACCCTAGAGGGTCACAAGCACATGGAAAAATTCCTATCATTCACAATTAATATCCATTAAATCATAGGAAAACTTAATAAACATGCTTGAAGGGTTAGATATAATCCTATCCATGACATGTTGATAGTGACCGAAACCCTAGAGGGCCTTAGGGTGCCACAAACTTTCCCTAAATCATAATTTATACTTTACTTATCTTAAGAAAATATTAAGAAGCATGAATGAGGGTTTACATCATCCCCAAACCCAAATACAAGGCTTGGCCGAACCCCTAGAAGACCTTACCTCATGGTTTTCTCAACTTAGATCCTAAACAAAAACTTAAATCATGATAGACATCAAAGAGAAACAATTATACCATAGGTGAGGGGGTCTTACATTGGTTTATCTTGGTTATAACCTTGAATAGAGAAGCAAAAGAAAACCTCCTTGACCTTAGACCACCCCTAGCCATTGTAGCCTTGTAGGAAGTCCTTAGATCTTGAAGAAGAAGCCTTCTTGTGAAGCTTTTCCAAAGGAGAAACCCCCTTGTGGGTTTCGGCTAGAAGGAAGAAGGAGAGGGAGAGAAAGAGCTTTGGTGGAAGAGAAACAAATAACTTAAGTGCTAAGTTGTCTCTTCCCTTCCCCTCTCTTTTATACTAATTGAAGGAGGCAAGTGAAGGGGCATGATGCCTCTTCTCTTGATGACTCTTCGCTTCCTCTAGCCTCAACTAAAATCCTCTTCCTTTTCCACTAGCACTCCCTTGCTAGGTGAATTGGTTAGTACATGCATGGTGATACACTAGGTCCAAGGTTCAATCCTTGGTGCATGCACTTCTTTTTATTACTTTTATAATTATTTTTGCCAAGGCCCATATAAGAGCCCACTAAGGTTTATGTTAATATTTCTAATTGAAATCCATTTCCATTCATGATACAATTTTACCTAAGGTCCCTTAATGGTCATGGTATTAGAAGGGCCCATGTAAGACCCATTATTACTTAGCTTCTTAATCTATATGGAAAAGCATGGATAATCATGCTAAGGTTCATACTAGTATCCCTATGTTCCTCGAGAATCTATCTAGGCATGATCCATATTTTAAAGAAAATATTGAAAAAATTTTACGGGTCGTTACACCGAAGGCACGTGTCAGGCGCCCCCAGCATCCCGGGCGCCCCCAGGAGTGCTATAAAAGGGGCTCGACCCCTAAGGCTTCACAATCAACGTTTCTAACGCATCTACGCTCTTCGACTCAAGCGCTCTACTCCGGAAACCTCCAATCTCGAGATTCAAGTGCCGACGACGCTTACCGAAGTACGATCCACACTGGGCGTCGGAAACGAAGAGTATAATTGTACTTTTTACTGCACCATTACTGTACAAATCTTTGTAAAAACTTACACGATTATAGAATTACCCGCAGTAAAGGGTCAAGGACCGTGGGCCTTGGAGTAGGAGCCGACTGCGACTCCGAACCAAGTAAAAATCCTTGTGTTCATGTCTGTTTTGTTTTAATTTTCCGCTGCGCATTCTCTTTTCTAATCTGAAACGTTTTCATGATATTCACCCCCCCCCTCTATCGTGTTTTCTCGATCCAACAAGTGGTATCAGAGCGGGGAAGCTCAAATTTGGTGCAACCACCAATTTGAGAGTTTTTCGGATTTTTTCTTTGAAATTTTTGATTTCCTTTTTTTTCAATCAAACTTTTTGTCGATAATCGAGGTTGGTGCAACACCACTCGATAATTTCTTTTAATATCTTATTCCTACACTGCTTATCCAAGACCTAGTCTTGGGATAGTTTCTTTTGTTATTATTTCAGTAATTACTAAATGGTCATGCAAGAAGGATTTAGTACAGCCAGACGACCACTTTTCAGTGGGGAGGATTTCTCCTACTGGAAAAGTTGGATGGAAGTCCACCTGAAAACTCAGGTGGACATGTGGATAATAATCCAGTCTGGTCTGGAAATCCCTAAAAATGCTGACGGAGTGCCACAATCCTACACCGAATGGGATACCACCCTAAAAAGGAAAATTGAAGTTGATGCCAATGCAACCCAGACACTCTAATGCGGCCTAACCAAAGAAGAGCTGAACTGGGTAGGGCCATTCAACAGTGCAAAGGAACTCTGGGGTAAGGTAATTGAACTACGCAAAGGGACCTCCGACACCCGAATCAACAAGAGGGACCTACTACTAAACAAGCTGTACACAATCAAGATGAACGACAATGAATCTACAGCCCAGCTTCATGCCAGAATTCAGGAGCTGATGAATGGTCTACACACAATCGGTCACAAGGTAGAAAACCGTGACCTGATCAAGTATACCCTTAATTCTTTCCCAAGAAATACTTTGTGGGCATCTATGGTAGATGCGTACAATGTTTCATGGGATTTGTCTAAAATTAAATTAGATGAGTTATTTTCCGAGCTTGAATTACATGAGCAGACTAACTGTACCCTGGCCGAGAAAGGCATTGCTTTTATTGCAGGTAAAACTGGAAAGATAACCAACAAGCCTCAACCTACACCTGAGTCTGACTCAGACTCTGACTCAGAAGATAGCGAAGGAGATCGACCCAAGCTAGTCAGGTTTGCTCTGAACTACTACAAGGAGTTGAAGAATCAGTCCAACAGAAGAAAAGCTAGCCGAAAGAAGGAAGAACCAACTGAACCTTCAAATGAAAAGACCAAACCAAATGTGACCTGCTACGAGTGTAAAAAGAAGGGGTCATTACAAGACGGAATGCCCTAATCTGAAGGAAGCCAAGAAGACAAGAAGGAAGAAGGCTCTACAAGCAACGTGGGATGAGTCTTCCTCCGAAGAAGAAGAAGAGGCCCCACAGTCGAACCTGCTCACCCTGACTGCTTCGGAAGAAATTGAGACCGAGTCAGAATCGGATCTGGACGACGGAAAACTCACATTTTCAGAGGACGGCGAAATCACTGTAAGTGGATTTACTAGAATTCAATTAACTGAATTAATTGCTTACCTTTCTCGCGACTTGGCGAAAGCCAAAATCCGAGTCGAGTCCCTCCGACTGGAAGTAAAACTCCTGAAAGAGGGAGCTGACCCTAGATCCTTAACTGAGAAGGTTCAAGAAGGAACCTCTACTCAAGTTGAAAAACTTGAGAAAGAGAACTCCTCCTTGAAAACTCAAGTCAAGGACCTTAGAGCAACATTAGAACAATTCACTTCTGGTTCCAAGGGTCTTGACATGATCCTTGGAAAACAGAAGTCAGTTCTAAATCGATCCGGGTTAGGCTATCGAACCAAGGCGAGACAAAGGTTATACTATGCTGCACTGAATCAGTCTAGACCTAAAATTCAGGCATGGGTACCCAAACTGTGTCTGAACAAACAAACTGGATCAAATCAGTATTGGATCCCCAAGGACAAGATTCATATCTTGTCGAACCATTATCGTGGCTTTAGTCCAGGGGGAGCCAAATTAAAAATAATTTTCATAGTTAATTGAATTTCTTTTCTTGTTTTAATTTGCAAGATTGCTTGTCTACTTATTTTCTGCAATTTACCATGCTTAGACTTAGGACTGGTTAGATTAAGGACTGAACCAATTAATTGAAATTTGAACAACATAGTATTGGGTGGCGGTGAGATGATAGTACGTTAGGGAAGCCTCTTCTAATAAGGTCAAGTATACACTACTTGGTCTCTTTAGACTGGTGGAACTAGCCGAAACTACCGATCCAAGACCCAAACTAGTTAGACCAGAATTTATCAAAAAGTAATTTCGAAGATAAAATTTCACTAAAAGGCTTTGTCAAGGAAAGGGTTGATGATCCAATAAGGCTATGGCCAAAGAAGGCCTAGTGCCTCGCCAAGACCTGGAAGCCAATTTTTGAAATTCAAATTCAAATTATTCTTTGTCAAATTCAAATCTAACACAAATTTTCAATTAATTTTAGATTCAAACACTCTTTTTCAAAATAAATTCAAAACCAATTGTTTTCAAAATTAATTTAACTTTTTCAAAATAATTCTGTCTACTAAAACCTGTCTCACAAAAACCCATAAGGCAAACGTGATTGATAACTCTAGATTGGGTGAGACAGACTAGGCTGTGAAATCAATTTAGGCTATCCTTAATTCTAATTGGATCCAAATCAACAAAACTCTTTATGTTTAGGAACATAAAGATTTGGACCAATGAATGTTGGATAGCGGGTGCTCCAGACACATGACTGGGGATAAATTAAAATTCACCAAAATCAAGTTCAAGAACCTAAGCTTAGTAGCATTTGGCAACAATGCTACACTTAAGGTGATTGGGTCAGGTAACATTGAACTTAAATATGACTTTGTTATTAAAAAGGTACTTTTGGTTGAAGATTTTAAATTTAACCTGCTTAGTATAAGTCAATTATGTGATACTGGCTATGTAGTTACCTTTAACAACTCTAACTGCCTGATTAGAAACTTGCAAGACTCAGAAATCATGCTTAAGGGCTCTAGGAAAAATAATGTTTACACTATAAACCTACCTCTAGTACCTAAATGCATGTTAACTCAGTTAGAAGAATCAAACCTCTGGCATAGGAGATTAGGACACACTAATCTAAGATTAATTTCAAAAATCACCCAACATGGCCTAATTAAAGGTATACCTAAAATTAAGAACTATGAAAACTTAATATGTAAATCATGTAATCAAGGTAAACAAAGCAGGTCTTATCACAAACTAATTCAATCTGATCTAACTCAAACCACACTTGAGCTCCTGCACCTTGACCTACTTGATTCACATGGAGCCAAGTCACTAAGCGGAAATCGGTACTGCTTGGTAATTGTTGATGATTACTCTAGGTTTACCTGGGTTAGGTTTCTAAAGACCAAAGATGAAACCCTAAACCTATTTAGTGATTTTTGTAAGTTAATTGAAAATCAAAACGATACCAAAATCAAAAGACTTAGGAGTGACCACGGGGGAGAGTTTGAAAATCAACGATTTGAGGAGTTTTGTAAGGTAAATGGGTATATACACGAATTTTCGTGTCCTAGAACCCCCCGGTAAAATGGGATAGTTGAACGGAAAAATAGAACCCTATAGGAAGCCGCTAGGGCTATGCTCAATGAATTTAACCTAGCTAACCAATTTTGGGCAGAAGCAATTAGTACGACTTGCTACATACAAAATAAGGACCTAATTAACAAACGACACAATAAAACACCCTATGAATTATACTACCATAGACTTCCAAACCTACATTACCTAAGAGTTTTTGGGTGCAAAGTCCATATCCTAAACACCAAGGACTATCTAGGTAAATTTCAATCAAAGTCAACCCCAGGCATCTTCTTAGGATATTCAACAACAAGTAGAGCCTATAAGGTTTACAACAAACAAACTAAGAAAATTGAAGAAACATCAAATCTAATATTTGATGAAGAAATTAACTCAAAATCTGATAATCCAGATCTAAATTCATCAAATACTGATCAAGAAGATAATGAACAAACTGTTGAACCTTTAATTAAACCTCTAAATGAACTAACTATTGAACCAACTATTATGTTAATTGAATCAACAATTGAACCAACCCAAGTAGATGAACCAAATACTGAACCAAACCGACCGGCTAGACCTGAGGCTGAACCAAGTTCCAGAAAAACTATGAAACCCAGACTCAGTCACCCAACTAATCAAATTGTGGGTGATCCAACCTTAGGAGTCAGAACTAGGTCCGCCTATAGGAATATTAGTCAGATAGCAATGATTTCAAAAATTGAACCTAAGACTATAGAGGAAGCCTTACCTGATCCTGATTGGATCATAGCAATGCAAGAAGAGTTAGCCCAGTTTGAGAGGAACCAAGTTTGGGAGCTAGTACCTAAACTTGATGGCAAATCCATTATTGATACTAAGTGGGTGTTTAGGAATAAGCTAAATGATCAAGGAGAAATAGTGAGAAACAAAGCCCGCTTAGTAGCCAAAGGGTTCAGTCAAGTAGAAGGGTTAGATTATGACGAAACCTATGCCCCAGTAGCTAGACTTGAGTCCATTAGGATGTTGATAGCCTTTGCATCCCATAAAGGATTTAAACTCTACCAAATGGATGTAAAGTCAGCCTTTCTAAATGGATTTATTAAGGAAGAAGTCTACATAGGACAACCCCCTGGTTTTGAGGACTTAGAAAGACCTGACCATGTTTACAAGCTCACTAAAGCACTTTATGGACTAAAGCAAGCACCTAGGGCCTGGTATGAACGCTTATCAACCTACCTAATTTTGAAAGAATTTAAACAAGGACAAATTGACTCAACCCTATTTATTAAGACCTTAGGAAAGAAATCTTTATCGCCCAAATCTACGTCGATGACATAATCTTTGGGTCCACCAACACAAATTTCTTAAAAGAATTTGTTAAAATAATGAAAAATGAATTTGAAATGAGCTTAGTTGGTGAGCTCAACTTCTTTCTAGGGTTACAAATTAATCAAACTAGGGATGGAAACTATGTCCATCAATCCAAATATGCTAAGGAGTTAATAAAGAAATTCAAAATGGACAACTCCAAAAGCATAAGTACCCCCATGGCCACAAATGTAAAAATAGATAGTGACCTTGATGGTAAACCAGTAGACCTTAAACTTTATAAGAGTATGATTGGAAGTCTACTATACCTTACAGCCAGCAGACCTGATATCCTTTTTGTCGTAGGAATGTGTGCTAGATACCAAACTTGTGCTAAGGAAACGCACTTAGCAGCCCTAAAAAGAATACTTAGATACATTAAGGGCACCCTAAATGTAGGGATTTGGTATCCTAGGACCTCAACTTTTGACTTGTCAGGATACTCAGACTCTGACTATGCTGGTTGTAAACTAGATAGAAAAAGTACAAGTGGAAGCTGCCAACTTTTAGGAAATAGTCTAGTGAGTTGGTGCAGCAGAAAACAACACTGTGTAGCTCTATCCACAATTGAAGCTGAGTATGTTGCTTTAGGAGAGTGTGTAGCACAATGCTTATGGATGATGTACACTCTTAAAGACTTCCAGCTCAGCTACACTCAAACTCAGGTCTACATTGATCATATAAGCTCAATTAATCTAACTAAGAATCCAATCCAACACTCCAGAACTAAACACATAGAAGTTAAACACCACTTTGTAAGAGATCACGTAGCCAGGGGTGAAATAGTCCTTAAGCATACAGACTCAAAATCTAACCTAGCTGATATATTCACCAAACCCTTACCTGAGTCTGAATTCAGCTCACTAAGAAGGAAGTTAGGGTTATGCTTGGTAGAATAGGTTTACTCTACTTCTGTGTTTCTTTTAAAACTGTTTTATTACTTATCAGTTTCTACTTAATTTGAATTTTTTTTTAAAACCAATTTTTTCGACTTAGTTTTTTCTGAAAAAATTTCCCCCTTTAAAAACTAGGGTTTTTTCACAAATGGACTTAGCTTAAGCCCTAACCCTAGAACTGCATGCACCTATAGATCTAGAAGCCAGCATCTCACAAGCACCTAAAGGTCTTTTGAATGATAACCTAGAATGGGTTGAGATGCTTAGGTCTTTGCCTTGATTCAAGATGCTTAAGTTTGTGCATCTGCAGTAATTGGGGCACTAAATACCAATAAACAGTAATCAAGTTAAGTGTCAATCTTAGAAAATCTAACATGAACAGAACACTTAACTTGACTAACCCTAGCGAAAGCTACTGTTTATAACAGTTAGTAACTAGCTAATTGGGTTAGACAGGACCCGAAAGAGATAATTCAAATTGATTTGGTCCAGTTTATATCTTGAATTGGTTCAATATAACACCTTACTTCTTTTGCTATAATGTTTTGCTATATTATTTTTTTTGATATATGGCAAAGGGGGAGAGATTGGAAAGGAGAGAAGGTTTAAAATTTTTTTCAAAATTTTAAAACTTTATTTATCTCCTTTTTCAAAAAGTAAAATCCATTAAGTCAATTGCACAAAATTATTTCTAAGTACTTAAGCTGTTTTCAAAATTATTTGTAAGTACTTGACTTAAGTCAATTTTCAAAATTACTTAAGCTATTTTTAAAAGTTCTCTAAATACTTATCATAAATTTCACTAATAGAAAAATTTCTAAGTTTAATTTCAAAAATTTTCTTGAAAACCTTTTTAAAAAGTGCTAAAGAAATTTTAGTTTTCTAAAAACTTCAGAAGAAGTTTAGAAAATTTTCTAAAGTGCGAAAACCCAAATCTCTTTTGGAAAATGTTTTCTAACTTACAATTTTTTGAAAAGATTCTAAGTGTTGAAAAATAAATTTCCCTTTTAGACTTAGAAATTTTTTTCAAACCCCACGAACCGTTGAAAAATCTAGGGGGAGATTCCTTCTAGGGGGAGGAAATGAAATTGGAATTTTTACCTGTTTTTGTTTAAACTTAACTTTTTGAACCGGGTTGCCATAAATCAAAAAGGAGGAGATTGTTGGTGCAGGCACCACCTAAGTCGAACCTGGGTTTTGATATTGGCAAAGGGTTCAAAAGTTAAGATATTATTGTGATCTAATGTACTCACTGAGTGTGTAGAACGAAGTCCTAGTGAAGGGCTGCTGGGCACCTAGCGAAGGACTGCTAGGCATCGAAACCCTAAGACCTGGCGAAGGACTGCTAGGCACCTGGCGAAGGGCCGCTAGGAGTCTAAGACCTAGCGAAGGAATGCTAGGCACCTGGCGAAGGACTGCTTGGTACCGAAGACCTGACGAAGGGCCGCTAGGCACCTGGCAAAGGACTGCTGGGCAAAAGTCCAACCGGAGGAGCTGGATGGCAAAAGGTAAACTCTCCTGAGAGGAGTAGGTGAGGACGCGTTCTCCGTCGAGGGAACAGTAGGCGTCGGTTCGACCTAGGGTTCCATTTGGGAGACCCGAAGTCAGAACCAAGACAGCTAAGGCTGTATAAACCTAACATTTCTTGCCTTGTTTGTTGTGGAACTAACCTTGGATGCAGGGACCAAAGGAACGTGTTTCTACAGCTCAGAATGCCCCAAAGGAGAGGGGCAGCAGCTGGGCTAGGCACCCGGGAGGTCCCGGGCGCCCAAGGTCAAAGCCAAATGAACAGGCTAAGCAAGAATCGCAAGAATCGCTTCGGAAGCTTACTGGGCCAGGCGCCCTCAAGCTCCCGGGCGCCCAGGTGGTCCCGGGCACCCTGGATGCCTCGGGCGCCCCGGGTCCAAGACAAAACAAGTGATCAAAGCGGAAGCCAGCAGACCAAGTCAACCGGGGCGCCCCCAGTGTCCCGAGCGCCCCCGTCAGCTCCGAGCCCGATTCTGGTGGGATAAGCGCTGACCGAGCTTCGGATGAGAGTTCTCGGATCCGAAGGCACGTGTCAAGCGCCCCCAGCATCTCGGGTGCCCCCAGGAGTGCTATAAAAGGGGCTCGACCCCTAAGGCTTCACAATCAACTTTTCTAACGCTTCTACGCTCTTCGACTCAAGTGCTCTGCTCCGGAAACCTCCAATCTCGAGATTCAAGTGCCGACGACGACCTCCGCACCGAAGTACGATCCACACCGGGCGTCGGTAACGAAGAGTATAATTGTTCTTTTTACTGCACCATTAATGTACAAATCTTTGTAAAAACTTGCACGATTATATAATTGCCCGTAGTAAACGGTCAAGGACAGTGCGCCTTGGAGTAGGAGCCGACTGCAACTCCGAACCAAGTAAAAATCCTTGTGTTCGTGTCTGTTTTGTTTTAATTTTCCGCTGCACATTCTCTTTTCTAATTCGAAACGTTTTCACGATATTCACACCCCCCCTCTATCATGTTTTCTCGATCCAACAAGGACTACCTAGGTAAGTTCCAATCAAAGTCATCCCCAGGGACATTCTTAGGATATTCAACAACTAGTAGAGCTTATAGGGATTATAATAACCAAACTCACAAAATTGAGGAAACTACCAATTTGATCTTTAACGAAGATGTTGAACCAAAATCTTACAATCAAAATCTAAACCAATCAAATTTTGATAAAGAAGATAGTGAACCATTAATTGAACCATCAATTGAACCACTGATTGAACCATTAAATGAACTATCAATTGAACCAACTACTAAGGTATCAACTGAACCAATAACTGAACCAACCCAAGTAGTTGAACCAAACCGTCCAGCCGGACCTGAGGCTGAACCTAGCTCTAGAAGAACAAAGAAACCCAGACTCAATCATCCATCTGATCAAATCATGGGTGATCCAACTTTAGGAGTCAGAACTAGGTCTTCTTATAGAAATCTTAGTCAGATTGCACTTATTTCAAAAATTGAACCTAAGACTATAGAAGAAGCCCTACCTGACCCAGATTGGATCATAGCAATGCAAGAGGAGCTAGCCCAATTTGAAAGAAACCAAGTCTGGGAATTAGTACCTAAACCCGAGGGAAAATCAGTTATAAATACTAAGTGGGTATTTTAGAAACAAATTGAATGATCAAGGGGAAATTGTGAGAAACAAAGCCTGCTTAGTAGCTAAAGGGTTTAGTCAAGTCGAAGGGTTAGATTATGATGAAACCTATGCCGAGTAGCCAGACTTGAATCAATTAGAATGTTACTAGCCTTTGCAGCCCATGAGGGTTTAAACTATACCAAATGGATGTCAAGTCTGCTTTTCTTAATGGGTTCATAAAAGAAGAAGTATATGTAGGGCAGCTCTTAGGATTTAAGGACTTAGACAAACCTGAATATGTATTCAAACTTAGGAAAGCTCTTTATGGGTTGAAACAGGCACCTAGGGCATGGTATGAATGATTATCAACTTATTTAATATCTAAGAGATTTAACCAAGGTCAAATTGACTCCACATTATTTGTTAAAACCTTAGAAAAGATATATTTATTGCATAAATATACGTTGATGATATAATATTTGAATCTACTAATTCTAATTTTCTAAAAGAATTTGTTAAAATCATGGAGAGCGAATTTGAAATGAGCTTGGTAGGTGAGCTCAACTTTTTCTTAGGGCTACAAATTAAACAAACTAGGGATGGTAATTATGTTCATTAATCCAAATATGATAAAGAATTAATAAAGAAATTCAAAATGGACAATTCTAAAAGTTTAAATACTCCTATGGCTACTAATGTCAAACTAGATAATGATCCTGAGGGTAAACCTGTTGACCTGAAATTATACCGAAGTATGATTGTAGCTTACTGTATTTAACTGCTAGTAGACCTGACATCTTATTCACTGTAGGAATGTGAGCTAGATACCAAACCTGTACTAAGGAATCCCAGTTAGCAACCTTAAAAAGAATTCTAAGGTACATTAAGGGTACCCTAAATGTAGGGATTTGGTATCCTAGGACTTTCATTTTTGAATTAGCAGGATACTCTGACTCTGATTATGCTGGGTGTAAGTTAGATAGGAAGAGTACAAGTGGAAGTTTCCAATTATTGCGACATAGTCTAGTCAGCTGGTGCAGTAGAAAGCAACACTGCGTAACTTTATCCACAACCGAAGCAGAATATGTTGCCCTAGGAGAGTGTGTGGCACAACAATTATGGACTCTTAAGGATTTCCAACTAGAGTACAACCCCAAGTTTTTATTGACAATATTAGTTCAATAAATTTAACTAAGAATCCAATTCAACACTCCCGAACTAAACATATTGAAGTCAAATATCATTTTGTAAGGGATCATGTAGCCAAGGGCGAAATAGTCCTTATGCATGTGGGCTCAAAATCCAATTTAGCTGACATTTTTACCAAACCCTTACTTGAATCTGAGTTTAGCTCACTAACAAGGCAGTTAGGGTTGTAAAATATGGTGATTTGAAAATCCAGACCAGAAAATTTTTTAAAATTTTTCCGGATAGAGTCTAGGGTTTTCGGCCCTACGGGAGGAGCCCAAGGGACTTTATTGTAAAACTTAAATCTTATCAAGGGTTCCATGAAAGATGTAACGACCCGGAAAATTATCTTAATATTTTCCTTAAAATATTGATCATGTCTAGATAATTTTCCGAGGAACCTAGAGATATTAGTACGAACCCTAGGCTGGAGATACATGATTTTCTCATATAAATTGAGAAGTTAAGTACTAATGGGCCTTATATGGGCTTCAAAAATGGGTTTTAATTAGGTAGAAATTAATATAAATATAAAAGAATTGTAATTTGGAATTTTAGCATGATTAAGGGGGAATTATTGGGAATTTTCGAAAATAAGAAAAAAATTAAATAAAAAGAAAATAAAAATAAAGTGCATGCACCAAGGATTGAACCTTGGACCTAGTCTACAACCATGCATGCACTAACCAATTCACCTAGCAAGGGAGTGCTATGAGTGAATGAAGTAAATTCTTGTTAAGGCTAGAGGAAGTGAAGAGTCACATGAGAGAAGGCACCATGTCTCTTCACTTACCCCTCTTCATGGTGCATAAATAAGAGATAACTTAACCATTAAGGATCATTTCTCTTCTCCTCATCCACCAAGCCACATTTCTTCTCCTTCTTCCTCCTTCTAGCCGAACCCCATAGGAGGGGTTTTCTTTAGGAAAAAGTGTTGGGCCCGGGTGCATGTTGACAAGGATACAAGTTCGTAAAATTTAAAATTTTTACGTGCAGCGGAAGAGTTTGCATATAATAATTTTCTAAATTATTTTAACTTCGTATCTAGCATGCAACCCTATGGTGTGTTGACATAATCATACAATAAAATTTTGCGGAAAAGTAAACTAATTTACTTTTATACCTCGCGTAACTCGAAGAAAAGGGACGAGATCCAACCGTAGCGTCCCTTGGAAGCTCCGCCTCTATTCGCGTCCACGCCGAGTTCTCTTCGGGATGACTTCACAAAGTCACGAGTTTTTGTGCCGACGAGAACTACTAGATCCTCGGAAGGCACAACTAGATGAACAAGAGAAAATATAGGAAACTAACCAACGAAGTAACGGAATCGAATTCCGAGAAGAGAGGAGTCGCTATCCGCTTCTTCTTCTTCTTGTTCGAGTTCTCCTTCTTCTTGAAACCTCACGGCAACTTCAAGGGGGAAGTTGTTTGGTGCGCCGGCCCTAAACCTCTAGGGTGGGCGCCGGCCCTAGGCAAGAGAGGGAGAGGGAGAGGAGAAGAGAGATTAAGAGAGAGAGGGAGAGAATAATTAATCTCTTGATTCGGAATAAGGGCTAGCCTTTGGTTCCTTTATATAGTAGCAACTCCTTTGCTAAGTCTCCCTCTAAACCGAATTAACGGAATTAACGGAATTAGTTATAAGAAATTTATCTTATAAATTTTCTTATTATTCCGTTTAAACCGAGTCTTTATTATAAACTAATTTATAATAAAACTAATTCTTCTTCTCTTTAAATTATGGAATAAATTTTTATAAGAAATTTATAAACTTTCTTATTATGAAAAAATCAATTCATAATTGATTTTATAAAATTAAAATAAACCAATTCATGGATTATTTTAATCTTCCATAAAAGAATAAATTTCTATAAATTTTATTTATATAAATTTCTTTATACAAATTTATTTACCCATAATTTATAAAATAAATCGCACTAGATTTATTTTATTAATTAAACCAAAATTAATTGGTTTTCTCCTCTTATTGTGGCCGGCCACCAAAGGGGGTTTTGGCACCCTCTTTGGCCGGCCAAACCAACCCGAACCGCCGCGAATTAAACTCATTTAATTCGCCCAAAAAGCCTTCAAAAGACTTAGCCATTTTTAGCTTCCATTGCGCCTCTGACTAACTCAGATTCGACTTATTTCCCTTGATCGGAAAATCCAATTTTTAACTCGTTTTAAATCCCTCGGATTACTCGTAGTGCGTGTGACTAAATAGGCTTTCGATTTATGTTGGCCGTCTATAATTAACTAATTATAGAACGATCATGAGTGGCACCTAGTAGTACATCATGATCCCCAATTAATCGAAAGATCAACGGTTTGACCTCAGAAGAAATTATTCTGAAACCCTTCAGCAGCTCTAATGAATCGTGCCCCATTCCCTTCACCACCTTATACCCACTTGGTTCAGGACACGGTCTATGGTGTCAGTCCCCACTAGGCTGACTACGTCACACCTAGCCCAAGTAGTGTCTTTCTCGTCCTTTGGATTTCTAATTACTCTCATGTATTTAAGAGACTCGCACTCTAAACATGATATACTCTGGCCAGAGGTTTTGAGTAACAATCCGACTATAGGCCTGGGTATACAACTCCTCGCAAGGAGTGGTGAATCCTTTGTAGGCTGTTCAAACATCTTCGGGCACCTCGGCTTATACCCAATCATCCTGGGTCCACACATCCTTGGAGATGCTTGCTTAAGATGTTAAAGTATAAGTCTCCATGACCAAGATGACTTGAACACCGCAAGTCAAAGGAACATCGCACTTAAGCCGCAGTAAGAACTTCATTGACATATCTACATGTAGATTCCCATATAAAGTCTTATAGCTAGTTACTCCAATGAACTAGTTCCCTTAACTAGCATCCATGTTTATCTCCGGACATCCCAATGTCACCAGCCAGTGAGAATCAGCTGATTAGAGAATAACCCATGCTAGTCTTAACAGAATTGATAGTGTCCGTATTTATCAATTCATCGACTAGGGATAATTTCAATACTTCACAATTGCACACTAGAGATAATCACTAGTTGTGATCCCATCACAAATTCTCTTATGTTGTGAGTTGTATTGCGGACATTCAGTAGATGAGTTTAAGATCCCAATCAAATACACAAAACATGTATACTCAAATAGTGAATTATCATTTATTAATATAAATGTTTACATCATAAGGCAATTGTCTTAGGACACTTCTCTCATATCACTAACAAACTCCCACTTGGCCTAATGTCAATCGCTACGGTATCCAATACCACAGGCTCTAACATGACCCTCAAACTTGTTTTGAGGCAAGGACTTAGTTAAAGGATCCGCTAAATTCCTTTCAGTGGGAATTTTCTCAATTTGTATGTCATTCCTACTTATAATCTCTCTGATCAGATGATAGCGGTGAAGCACGTGTTTGGATCGCTGATGAGACCTTGGTTCCTTTGCTTGTGCAATAGCTCCATTGTTGTCGCAGTAAACCGGCACTGCTTCATCAATGGTTGGAACCTCATCAAGTTTTGAGACAAACTTCTTGATCCAAACCGCTTCCGTGGTATAATCCGCTACGGTGTCTTGTTTGGAACTTTTCCAACTTACTGCTCCTCCATTCAAAGTAAATACGTATCCAGACTGTGATTTGGAGTCATCCTTATCTGTCTGGAAACTGGCATCCGTATACCCACGTATTACCATATCTCCTTCTCCATATATTAGGATCACATCCTTAGTTCTTCTTAAGTACTTAAGGATTGTTTTAACAGCCGCCCAATGATCCATTCCTGGATCCGACTGGTATCTGCTTGTGACGCTCAAAGCATATGATACATCGGGCCTTGTACATAGCATAGCATACATGATAGATCCTATTGTGGATGCATAGGGAATCTTATTCATGCAAATCCTCTCGTCTTCTGTAACGCCCCAAAATTTCCATTTTTAGTTCATAAAGTCCTTGAAAGTAGTTAGAAATGGTTTAGAAATATTCTAGATATTTTTAGGGATTTTTAGAATATTTTTATGGAATTTTCCGAGTCCGTTTAGTATTTTTGGAAAAAGAAAAAGAAAAAAAAAATAAAAACGTTTAAGGGCAGCCGGTGGATTGAACCCGCGACCACCACGAAACAGCCGCGCGCGCAACCAGCCGGGCTAGGGGTATCAAGCACAACAAGGGACGGAGAGAAGGGTATTTACGGTATAGTTAGGTTGATCCGACCCTTAAGTATAAATAGCTAATTAAAGAGAGAAGTTTTATTTCTCTCCTCTCCAAACCCTCACGCCGACCTCCTCTCCTCTCTTGGGGCGACGCCGACCAACACCAAGCTCTAGAGGGCCGGCCAAGACTCTTCTCCAAGAGATAATCCTATATTCGGGATCCCCGCGACGAGAGGAACGCGTAGGCGTGAAGAATTCTCCGAGATCTCAAGTTTCTCCCGAGCTCTAGACGTCAATCTTGGTTGTAAGTCCAAGATATCAATGTAAGTACTGCTCACCTGCAGTAAGAGGCGGTTTTTCCGCGAGAATTTCCTTTAAAAGTTTTTAAAAGAGATATTTCCTTTTGTTTCAGTTTTTGCATGTAATCTTAGTTCCTTATATGCTTGTATATGTTTGATAAGCACCCTATATGAGATTAGGGACCAAGAAAAGCTATGAGAAAAGAAAAGAGAAGATAAAGATAAGAAAAGAAAAGGCCAAGGCCTTAAGAAATCCCGAAAAGTCAAGACTTAGGGATTTTAGCACGCAAGGTGCTCCAGAAAATGCCAAGGCATTTACAGATAAGAAAGAAAAGAAAGAAAAGCTATTTTATTTTCTAAGGCCAGTACCCGGCGTCCAAGGGCGTCGTTAAAGAAATCCAGGTGTCCAATTCCAAGGTCTTGGCCCTGGTAGACCAAGGTCTGCTCTATTAGGATTGGTGGCTCGCTACCCCAACCTTTTAGGGAACGCGCATGAGATGGTACTTACGTCTTCAGTGGATCCAAGTGATTATTATTTTTAAGTATATGCTTTAGCAAAGTTTCCTAAAGTTTCAGAAAGTTTTCAAAAGTTAAAGAATAGCTAAAGTTTCAAGTTGAGCCAAGAAAAGTAAATTGATATTTATTATTGCTTGAGTATGCATGTTTTGAGCTATACATGTTCTTAGTTTTCTTTCAAGCATATTAGTATCTCATATGATGTTCAGTTTGATCTAGAAGCATGCTTGCATATTTCGAGTTTTATTTGTGAGCTAGATAGTACTTACTAAGCTTTATGCTTATAGATGCATTTCCTCTTATTGCAGATAAAGGTAAAGGCAAGCAATTCTGAAGGAAGACGACGAGGCGGTGCTGAGTAGAGTGTGTGTGGTGGCTGATTATGGAGAGATCTTTGAGACGAGATAATTTAGTTATTTGAATTGCAATGTTTAAGTTTATTCAAATTTCAAGTTCTTGCTTATGGAGATTATAGAGTATTTGAGTTTTGGATAGTTTTACATGCTCAATTTCTTAGAGTAAAGATTCCATGTCATTTCATTTAGCATACATATCCTTATGATTGCATTGGATGAGTAGAAGTGTAAGTAGTTAGAGATATTGATACTTTGTTAGAGAAAAAGGTGTTTGTGCCAAGATAGTATCAATTTCCCTTTGAATCAAGTTCTTATTGCTTAAAAATGTTTAGAAAAGTTGCAATCACATTTCATAATGCATTAGCAAGGTTGTAGAACATGTATTTGGCGTTATGAATGCATAGGAGTCAAGATTGGTACAAACTCTATTGTTAAAGTTTATATAAACTTGTTTAGTTTATTTTCTTCCATAAAAGTCCTAAATTCAAGTTTATGGATTCGTTTGATTGGCTAAATTGTTTAGGAAACTGACATAGAGTATAGAAAGGGTGTCGTAGTTTGATATGGCTCGAAACTGAATGAATGGTGGACTTAAGAAGCAAGAGCCGAAAACCTGTAATTCTGATTACAGGCGTACCAGTCGACTGCTACGTCACCAGTCGACTGGTACGGGCAGTTTAAGTTGGGTGAGGCTTGATCAATAAGTATCAACTACGAGTTTTGAGAAGGAAAGTGTGATACGGTATCATGCATGACTACTTAAATTAGAATAACATTCTTAGATGAATTAAAAAGAAAAAAAAGATTTCCGCAATTTTTAGTCGTGTATAAAAGTTGAGAAGTAGAGAAAAGTAACGATCCGTCCAAGCAGGAGGAGGCGGGTCGCTACATCTGTGCGCGGACACATAGACTTTGAAAGGTTGATCCCATGCCCGATGGGAAGGTAACCTTTCTTGGATTCCGACATGCTAAACCTCTTTAGCACTCGGTCTATATATGTAGACTGCGAAAGACCAAGCAACCTTTTGATCTATCTCTATAGATTCTTATCCCAAGGATATAGGTTTCTTCTCCCAGGTCTTTCATGGAGAAAGTTTTGGACAACCAAATTTTAACTGTCTGTAAGACTGATATATCGTTTCCTATATGTAAGATGTCATCGACATATAATACTAGGAATACGACTGCACTCCCACTAACCTTCTTGTACACACAAGGTTCGTCAGGATTTTGTGAGAAATCAAACTCTTTGATTGTCTCATCAAAACGGATGTTCCAGCTCCTAGATGCTTGCTTCAGTCCATATATGGATCGTCGAAGCTTGCAAACTTTGGTCTTATCAACCGATGTGAAACCTTCAGGTTGTATCATGTATACATCCTCAAGCAGGTTTCCGTTAAGGAAAGCTGTTTTCACATCCATTTGCCATATCTCATAATCATAATGAGCTTCTATGGCTAGGAGCATCCGAATGGATTTAAGTATAGCTACTGGCGAGTAGGTTTCGTCATAGTCAATTCCTTGCTTCTGACGATATCCTTTTGCCACTAATCTAGCCTTAAAGGTAACAAGATTACCTTCCATGTCGGTTTTCTTCTTGAAAACCCACTTGCACCCTATGGGCTTAATCCCTTCAGGTGGGTTAACCAAGTCCCATACTTGATTTTCGTACATGGAATCCATTTCCGACTTCATGGCCTCAAGCCATTTGTCCCTTTCTGAACTTTTCAGAACATCTTTATAACTGATAGGTTCATCATCGCTTATGAGTAACACGTCATTCGATTCACTTACGAGAAATCTGTATCTCTCTGGAATATTACGTGACCTATCAGATCTACGAAGAGGTGGTGTAGTTTTAGGTTCAACTGATAGCTCATCATTATGAGGTATTGGTTGTGGGTTTAGACTAGGTGTCTCTGTAATGTCTATTGGAGTTTCTTGAACTTCATCAAGTTCAATGCCACTCCCACTGTTTTCTTGTAAAAGAAATTCTTTTTCTAGAAATACAGCATGCCTTGAAACAAACACCTTTTGTTCCAAGGGATGATAGAATTGGTAACCCTTCGTTTCTTTAGGGTATCCAATAAATAGACATTTATCAGACTTAGCATCCAATTTGTCTGATACAGTCCGCTTCACATAAGCAGGACAACCCCATATCTTAAGGTGAGTTAAGTGAGGTTTCTTACTATTCCAAATCTCATATGGAGTAGTAGAGACTACCTTGGTCGGGACTATGTTTAACAAGTAAACAGCTGTCTTAAGTGCATAACCCCAAAAGGATTTTGGAAGAGTTGCATGATTCATCATAGACCTAACCATGTCCATCAAGGTTCGGTTTCTCCTCTCAGATACACCATTATGCTGTGGTGTATATGGCGGAGTCCATTGGGATATTATCCCATTGTCCCTAAGATAATCTTGAAACTCTTGACTCAAGTATTCACCACCTCGATCGGATCGAAGTATTTTAATACTTTTGCCAAGTTGTTTCTCTACTTCATTTCTGAACTCTTTGAATTTCTCAAAAGCTTCAGATTTGTGTTTCATCAAGAACACATACCCGAATCGTGAGTGATCATCGATAAAGGTGATGAAGTAGCTATAGCCTCCTTGTGCTAGAGTTGACATTGGTCCACATACATCGGTATGTATCATACCAAGCAACTCTCCCACTGGATTACCTTTTCCGGAAAAGGGTAATTTGGTCATTTTGCCTTTTAAGCATGATTCGCATGTATCAAATGAACCGGGTTCAAATGATTCCAGAATTCCACATCGGTGTAATTCGGTCATGCGTTTCATACTTATATGGCCAAGACGACAGTGCCACGTGTAGGAGTCTATTCGATTATCTATTCGAGCACGTTTATTGCTAACTTCGATATTGAAAACATCACTGGATAAATCTAACGTGTAGATGCCATTACACAAAGTTCCATTCCCATAAAGAACGCCATTTAAAGTTATGTAACAACAATTGTTACTAAAAGTCAAATGATAACCTTTTTCATTCAAACATGAAATAGATACAATGTTCTTTATTAATGAAGGAACAAAATAACAATTATCCAATTCTAAGATACGTCCAGTCGGGAGCTTTAGCAAATAAGTTCCGATGGCAACAGCAGCAATCTTTGCTCCATTTCCAACTCTCAAATTTGCTTCTCCCTTGACGAGTCTTCTTCTATTCCTTAGCCCCTTTATGTCATTACATATATGTGAGCCACACCCAGTATCAAGTACCCAGGTATTTGAGGAAATAGAGTGACATTCAATAACGAAGATACCTGAAGAGGATGGGGCATCGGATGCCTTCTTCTTCATGGACTCAAGATAAATCTTGCAGTTTCTTCGCCAGTGACCTTCCTTGCCACAGTGATGGCAAGTGTCTTTTGGTTTCTTTTCAGACTTTTTGGCCTTTTTCTTCTTCCATTTATTCTGTTCTTTGGCCTTCCTCTTAGAACCTTTCTTCGAGGAACCAACTAACAGTACCGCCTTTTGATCTGGCTTTACAGAAGGCTCCACAGTCTTCAGCAGGTTGATCAACTCAGGAATGGTGGTCTCCAGTTTGTTCATCCGATAGTTCATCACAAATTGTGAATAACTTTTGGGCAAACAACTCAGAATTAAGTCAATACTTAGTTCATGATCCATTGCAAAACCGAGTGTGCTCAGTCGCTCAATGTACCCCAACATCTTTAACGCAAACTGCGAGGCAGAAGTGCCTTCCTGCATCTTAGTGGTGAAGAGGAGTCTGGAGACTTCGAACCATTCGGACCTCGCCTGCTCTTCAAACAACTCATGAAGATGGAAGATGATGGTATTAGCATCCATATGCTCATGCTGCTTTTGCAGCTCAGGTACCATAGAGGCTAGCATGATGCAACTCGCAAGTTCAGAATCGGTCACATGTTTTGATGGGTCAACAATTGGTCTGGAGTTGCATTTTCTGGAGGACGGTCAGGAAGTTGATTTTCAAGGACATAAGCAAGCTTCTCTGCCTTGAGGACTATCCTTAAGTTTCGAAGCCAGTCCATGAAATTCAGCCCATTCAGTTTATTGGTGTCCAAAATGGAACGCAAGTTTAGAGAAGACATGATCGAGTGATTAACCTAGAAATACAAATTGAGCTTATGTGAGAAGATTGATTAAAGAATGTATCAATATACATTAATAAAATCCTATTTATTTTTCAAATTGGATAACCCTTTTTATCAATTCGGGAGATCGTAGGAGCATCTCCAAATAGGTTGATATCCAACCATAGATAAGATCAACCATGGCTGTGGCCATCAAGTTTTTCTTAGCTATGAAGGTAGGTAATTAAGCCGATTACACATCACATATATGTAACTATCACATTATGCTATCAACTAATTGAATGTTTGCATAAATCATTGGGTTGTTAACTCATTAACAAGTATGCAACAAAGTACATAGCACCCAACTGCACCTCTCTTTGCATCGACCTTGGCTGTGGCACAACAAATCGATGCTCCAAGCTTAAGGCTGACCCATTAATCAAGAAATAGTTTTAATATGGTTGGAGTTCATTCAACCATTTAGTCAGGCTTGGATGTGTCCAACAACCAAAACTAAGGATTGACCTCTGACTCCAACTATATTATTCATAAACTAATTCCATGGTTTGAACATGTTGAGGTTCAAGTCGGGCATGGATGTGTCCATCAACCCAAGCGAGAAACAAAACTCCGATTCTAACTATATTAATGGAAGGTATTAGCCTTAATATTTTGTAAGGGGTTTTGGGTCTCATCTTTTCTAAGCACATTCATGACATAGAATTATGTCATGACTAATGTAACACCCCAAATTTGTCAATGTAAAATCATGACAATGTATGAAAATGGTTATAATAAAATGATATGAATTTCATGCAATCACATGCCAGGAAATGTTATGAATGCATGAAATATTATATTCATGAAATATTATTATCATGAAATATTAGCATGAAATATTATATTCATGAATATGGAATATTAAAAATATTATGAAATAATATTTTTGGAATATTATGAAATATTCTGAATTCATAAAATAATATTCATATTATGAAATTTCATGATGGGCTTGGTTTATTGGGCTTGGAAATGAATGGTGTTAAAAAGAAAGTGCAAAGTGGAGGAAGCAAGGATTGAACCTTGGACCTCCTAGTTGCACTCACCATGTCATAACCAATGAACCAAGCAATATTTCATGTAGAAGGAGAAAGGAACGTGCTTGTTAAGTGCGTAAGAGTGAAGAGACATGCTTCTTCACAAGAGGTGTATAAATAGGATTAAGAGAAGGAAGTTAGAGGAAGTTACTTTATTTTTCTTCCTCCTTTCTTCTTCTTGCCGAGCCTAGCCCTCTTCCCTTTGCCATTTTCGAAACCAACATCCAAGGGTTCTAACCCTAGGGCAACTACAAGGAGGAAAGCCAAGTACCAAGACCAAGGAACTCTTAGAGAAAAGTTGGAAGAAAAGAAGATCTTCACATACCCTCCAAGTGTAGGGTACCCTACGGTTTAAAGAAATTTCCAGCGCTAGGATGTAAGTATCCTCTCGCCTGTGGCATAATTGTTATCGAATGTATGTTAGATTCATTCTTTTGAAAAATCACAAGAACTTCCCTATTGGAAGTTTCGGCCAACTCATGTAAGGGGTCCAAGAGAAGGTTTTGATCCAACTTTGATGCATGGGAAGGCCTTAAGACTTAGGGTATACATGTAGATGGATTTCCTTCATGGTGTCAAGAACAAAAAACTAGGGTTTTGTCCTTTAAGGGGTTTCGGCCACACCCTAAGGAATGAGTGAGGGAATTTTTCAATACATGAAAACAACCCTTAAGACCTAGGGTATACTCATAGGTGATGTTTCCAAATTTTTTTTGGAAGGACAAAATTAGGGTTTGACACCCTACAAGGTTTCGGCCAAACCCTTGTAATTTAGGGTTAGTGGATGCTAACCCCACTTGAGGCTTAAACCATGGTTCAATTGTTAGCATGAAGTGTACTTGAGGTGTTTGTAGAAATGCTTGAATGAATGCTTTAATTGGATGAAAAAAAAGGAAATTCCCTTACATGTGACTTTCGGCCAACCCTAGTCCTAGGGTTGGGAAGTACTTGATGAAATCACGAAGCATGCTATTAATTATATGATATGAGTATAATGTATGTGACCTATCTTGTTAGGTATAAAAGCATGCCTTATAGCCCATGGGGCACCTTGATGATATGAACATGATGTGGTTGATAATATGCTCAAAAGGGATACTCTATTGAAACTGGGATCAAGAGCACCCGAATGCGTGGTGTGTCCCTAGGG
Organism: Boesenbergia rotunda; assembly: GCA_024364735.1. Lineage (NCBI taxonomy): Eukaryota > Viridiplantae > Streptophyta > Magnoliopsida > Zingiberales > Zingiberaceae > Boesenbergia > Boesenbergia rotunda. The sequence continues at coordinate 282,941 of JAGFNQ010003841.1, read as the reverse complement.
GATCAAGAGCACCCGAATGTGTGGTGTGTCCCTTGAGAAGTGATTAAAGAGTACCTTTAGGCATATACATATATGAGTAATTGCATGATAAATTACTTTACTTTGAAAGTTGTGTACCCGACTCGGAAGGGGGTCGTTAAACAAATCCAATGAGCATGTTAAGGTCATGGCATTGGTAGGACGGAAGGGTCCTGCTCTAATTAGATTGGTGGCTCGCTACCCCAATTTATTAGGGAACGCGCATGATGTGGTGGTACGACAACTGGGCCCTAGATGATGATGATATGATATTTTGAAGTACTTACCATTATGGAACTTTTTGAAAAACATATTTTCTCATCATGTGATCTTGTTCCGTAAAGTACTTGGAGATGAATTGATGTGATGTTTATGATGCTTGATGAGATGCTTATGATGCTGATAATTCTATCTGACTTCTGTGTACATGATATGATGTATTGATGTGGATTTTGCGAGTAGGCCCGGATTCTTACTAAGCATGTTTTGCTTACTAGTTCCTGTTATTTTTCTTATGCTGCAGATAGCGGTAAGAAATACTCGAACTAAAGGAAGAGGCAGAGGGAAGGTTGGAGGATGTGTGTGGTGATGGCTCGGGAAAGAACAAAGATTCTATCTACCTTGTTTTGTCTAGAATCTAAGCTGCTTCCCATAATTACTATTGAAATTGTATTGCTATACTCTGAATGGGTGATGATCATGACTACTCTACTGTGATTGAGTTAGTGGTATGGAACCTGTAGTATGCTAGATAATACTATCATTAATGTTTAAATATTGTAGAATGCATGCTAAGGAAAATACTAGGTAATTACTATTTTCTGTTCTTATGAATGTTTCCTTTGCATGTATCTAGGACTAGATAACTTTTGCTATATTCCTATGTTGTATCTTGTTCAAACCATGTTTGTTCCATGCTTTAGTGTGTTACATGATCTTCCTATTAGGTTGTACATGCATGTAGATATAAAAGAAAAGAAAAACCATGCTTGGTAAATTAGTCTTCAATAGGCATGTCTACTACATTTCTTGTATGTAACTGTTTCATTTGGATATACATGCTACACATGATTGTATAATATGAATGTATGGACCCGTAACCCCGCCTTAAGGGTAGATATAAGGACGGGCGTTACAACTAACGATTTCCTTAATTAAGTATGTATGTGACTTAAGTTATCAAGTCTCATTAATTGAATTAGGAACCGGATTTCCTAATTTCATTTCATACTTAATTAAAGGAATTGTTTTGGGAAACAATTTCCTAAATTGTCATAATTAATTTCGGAAATAATATGTTCAAGACTTTGATTTCTCTAAATCAAATCTTATTAAATTAAGAGACAAATCCTTTAATTCAACTACATATTATTTTCATGAAAATCTTATTTAAGAAAACTCTATAGGAAACCATTTTCCTAATTAATTTTGGAGACAACAATATGTAAGAGCATCACCTCTTCAACATATTTTATTCATGGATTTAATTAATTACAACAAATTATTTTCTAAGGGTGGCTACCCGAGGCTCAGATACCCAAAGAAAAGTAATGTGTTGTAAATCCAATTGGACGGCTCCCCGAGGCTCAATCCAAATCAAACATGACAATTTCAATTAAAAATTGGAAATTAAATTACAACAACTAACTTTAAATTGGACGGCTCCCCGAGGCTCAATCCAAAATAAAGAATTTTGTTGTCAATTTAAAAACCAATTCAAATTTAATTGTCAATTAATTGTCCATGAATTTGTCTAGACTTTCTCAAAAGAAAGTGCCCAAAATTGCGAGATTTCAAAAATAATTTTTCAGAATAATTGTAAGTTTTTGGTAAAAAGAAAACTTACGTTTTTCCAAAAATTGGAAAATTTCTAAAATAGAAAAATTTCCAAAATTTGGAAAGTTTCCAAGGATGGAAAATTTTCACAATTATTATAAAATTTTAGAAACTAGAAAATTTCAAACGTTTGCGAAATTTCATGAGGATTTCCAAACATTAAAATTTCTAAATCTAAAATCTATTATAATTTGAAAGTTTCCATAATTGAAAATTTTTTCCGAAATTGAGATCATGACAAAGTGTTCCGCAAAACAATTATATGATAATGTCGAACACTAACCGCGGCTCTGATACCACTGTTGGGCCCGGGTGCATGTTGACAAGGATACGTGTTCGTAAAATTTAAAATTTTTACGTGCAGCGGAAGAGTTTGCATAAAATAATTTCCTAAATTATTTTAATTCGTATCTAGCATGCAACCCTATGGTGTGTTGACATAATCATACAATAAAATTTTGCGGAAAAGTAAACTAATTTACTTTTATACCTCGCGTAACTCGAAGAAAAGGGACGAGATCCAACCGTAGCGTCCCTTGGAAGCTCCGCCTCTATTCGCGTCCACGCCGAGTTCTCTTCGGGATGACTTCACAAAGTCACGAGTTTTTATGCCGACGAGAACTACTAGATCCTCGGAAGGCACAACTAGATGAACAAGAGAAAATATAGGAAACTAACCAACGAAGTAACGGAATCGAATTCCGAGAAGAGAGGAGCCGCTATCCGCTTCTTCTTCTTCTTGTTCGAGTTCTCCTTCTTCTTGAAACCTCACGGCAACTTCAAGGGGGAAGTTGTTTGGTGCGCCGGCCCTAAACCTCTAGGGTGGGCGCCGGCCCTAGGCAAGAAAGGGAGAGGGAGAGGAGAAGAGAGATTAAGAGAGAGAGGGAGAGAATAATTAATCTCTTGATTCGGAATAAGGGCTAGCCTTTGGTTCCTTTATATAGTAGCAACTCCTTTGCTAAGTCTCCCTCTAAACCAAATTAACGGAATTAACGGAATTAGTTATAAGAAATTTATCTTATAAATTTTCTTATTATTCCGTTTAAACCGAGTCTTTATTATAAACTAATTTATAATAAAACTAATTCTTCTTCTCTTTAAATTATGGAATAAATTTTTATAAGAAATTTATAAACTTTCTTATTATGAAAAAATCAATTCATAATTGATTTTATAAAATTAAAATAAACCAATTCATGGATTATTTTAATCTTCCATAAAAGAATAAATTTCTATAAATTTTATTTATATAAATTTCTTTATACAAATTTATTTATCCATAATTTATAAAATAAATCGCACTAGATTTATTTTATTAATTAAACCATAATTAATTGGTTTTCTCCTCTTATTGTGGCCTGCCACCAAAGGGGGTTTTGGCACCCTCTTTGGCCGGCCAAACCAACCCGAACCGCCGCGAATTAAACTCATTTAATTCGCCCAAAAAGCCTTCAAAAGACTTAGCCATTTTTAGCTTCCATTGCGCCTCTGACTAACTCAGATTCGACTTATTTCTCTTGATCGGAAAATATAATTTTCAACTCGTTTTAAATCCCTCGGATTACTCGTAGTGCGTGTGACTAAATAGGCTTTCGATTTATGTTGGCCATCTATAATTAACTAATTATAGAACGATCATGAGTGGCACCTAGTAGTACATCATGATCCCCAATTAATCGAAAGATCAACTGTTTGACCTCAGAAGAAATTATTCTGAAACCCTTCAGCAGCTCTAATGAATCGTGCCCCATTCCCTTCACCACCTTATACCCACTTGGTTCAGGACACGGTCTATGGTGTCAGTCCCCACTAGGCTGACTACGTCACACCTAGCCCAAGTAGTGTCTTTCTCGTCCTTTGGATTTCTAATTACTCTCATGTATTTAAGAGACTCGCACTCTAAACATGATATACTCTGGCCAGAGGTTTTGAGTAACAATCCGACGATAGGCCTGGGTATACAACTCCTCGCAAGGAGTGGTGAATCCTTTCTAGGCTGTTCAAGCATCTTCGGGCACCTCGGCTTATACCCAATCATCCTGGGTCCACACCTCCTTGGAGATGCTTGCTTAAGATGTTAAAGTATAAGTCTCCATGATCAAGATGACTTGAACACCGCAAGTCAAAGGAACATCGCACTTAAGCCGCAGTAAGAACTTCATTGACATATCTACATGTAGATTCCATATGAAGTCTGACAGCTAGTCACTTTAATGAACTAGTTCCCTTAACTAGCATCCATGTTTATCTCCGGACATCCCAATGTCACCAGCCAGTGAGAATCAGCTGATTAGAGAATAACCCATGCTAGTCTCAACAGAATTGATAGTGTCCGTATTTATCAATTCATCGACTAGGGATAATTTCAATACTTCACAATTGCACACTAGAGATAATCACTAGTTGTGATCCCTGATAGATTCCATTTTATTGATCATTTGAGTTGCTTAAATCCCTATTTGATCTATGTTTTTATTGCCAAAATTGTGAAATTGCCTAGGTTTTAGAACTTATTCATATTTTGGACTTAAATGCAAAATTACACATATTTGAGTTAATTGGCCACTAAATTCTTGATTTATTTTTGTAGGCATGAAAGGTTCCTGGACCTAGAGCATATTGGGTCAAACTCGAGTCGGAAGCGACCCGGATCAGATTATCAAGATCACGATTAAATCTGGGCCGTTCGATTCGAAAGCGGCTAGATCTGAGCCATCCGGGATGATCTGAAGCCATCCGAGCTAGGGCTAGGGTTGATCAAGCACCCTGATCAAGATCTGAAGGTTTCACCACAATCAGAGCTCAATCAACCGTTGGATCAAGCTTGGAGGGCTCTAGAGCGTCCAATCACAGATAGAGTTGATCTGGACCGTCCGTTGCATATCTGGAGGATCCGAGCTACCACGAGGTAGATCCTGACCTCAGATCACCATCATCAAAGTTTGGCTCAAATCAGATGAAAATCAGCCGTTGGATTGAAGCAAACAAATCTGAGCCGTCCACTGGTTATTATTTAAGGAAATTTTCTCCGCAGCCTAAGCCTCGTCGCGTCTTCAGCCAGCCTCCACTGTTCTTCGCCGTTCTTCCTCGTTTCTTCATCGTTCTTCAAAATTTTTGCTTCCATGAAGGCGTGACCACCTCATCTTCCAATCCAGATCGAGAATCGAGTCTTTGGTGATCAAGGTTTGAAGAATTCTGCTCAATTGCGCTGGAACAGGGGATTTCTTGAGGGTTTCGGGAATCCTCAGTCCGATCACTTCCTTCTCAACCACAGTCCATTTCCAAGCTTCCAAATCATTTGTAGGGGTTCTCAAGTGATCTCAGAAGTTTCCCAAATCGTCCTCGCAGCTCCATCAATTGAGAACGAAGAAATCGGATGGAAAATTTCAGCAAGCGCAGATTTGATGCAAATTCAATTTCAGAATTGATTGTCCACTGATTTGCTGAGCCTAGGGGTTCGAAGCCGGTTCTTGTTTGACAACCAAGAATTTCTTGAGCTCGAGAGGGGTTGAGGTGTAGCTTAGATGTTTAGTTTTCATGTTTTGTAGCTGTAATCGAAATTCTGCGCATGTTCTATTTTTGCAGTTTCTTTCCAGCAATCTTAGCTGTAATTCTGAGTTGTTTTAGCTAAATTAGGATTTAAACCTTAGAGATCAGTCAGTTAGGAACCTGTTTGGTGATAGTTGGAGTTAAATTTCAGTTGAATCATAGTGTTAAATCTTGCGTGCCAATTTCCCTGCTGTGTGCCATTTCATTTCTGAAATTTTCATTCAGTTTCTGAGTTTGTCTCAGATTCTTGGTTTTCTGAGTTGTTTCCGAGTTCTTAGTTATCAATCTTTGCTTTAGCATTAGGTAGATAGAGTGTTTAGTTTAAACAACACTTAATTGTAGTTTTTCATAACCCAAAGTTAGTTTGCGTGCCACTCTTAAATCTGAAATTTCTGCAGATTTCCGAATTTGCTAGGGTTGCTTGTTTGCCAAATTGTCTCTGGTTTTCATCATTAATTCCTGCCTTCGAGTCCAATATGTGTTTGCTTAGTTAACATATAACTTGGTTTTGGTTTTCTGCAATTGAATCCATGTTATTAGCTTAGCAAGCATCACAATTCTAAAAATTCTGATTTCATTACTGCAATTCCTTTAATTCTGCTTTACTTTTCTTTGCTTTAGTTGGTGTCCAAGTGAGCTGGTTCTTCATCCATTCCTGTCAAATACTTCAGTGATAGTTGCGTGCTAAATTGCATTCGGTCAGCTTGCCAAGTTGTTCATTGATACTTGTTCAATTTATGAATTTTGCATGTGTTTCCTTATGTCCATCTAGTTTGTTTTCGAAAAGTCCATAACTGCTTTTACTTTATTTCTTGGCATTTCTTTTGTGTTTGAAATCAGAAAACAGTTGCCATAAAAACTTTGTAAGTGCTTTAATTAGGGTTCCATTAGTTGAGTTTTCCCTTTAGATACAACTTCTTGTTTAGTGCATTACTTTAAGATTCTTCTATTTTCATTACAATTTCAATTTTGATTGTATTCCAATCCCAATCACTTATTTCGAAACCCAAAACAAAAAACGATACATAAACACAAGTTTGAATCAAACTAGACAACTATCCCCGAGAAAAATACGACCTGTGGCCCCTATATTACATTTCCATAATTTTGATTTTAAAAGGGTTTCCAGCACTTCATTGATATTTAAATTTGATGAGCCCATACATTTCGTGACAAATTAACTAGTATATTTGGGCTCGTCAAATTTTTGGCGCCGTTGCCGGGGATACTGTTAGTTGACTTGTTTGATTTTAGCTTGCGCACTTATTTCATATCATTCTTGATTTGTTTCTGTGCTTATTGCTATATCTTTTGATTTGATTTTATTTGATTTATCTTTTTATCCACTTTTACTGCGATTTGTTTTGTTTTTATGACCAGGTCTCTAGGTGCTGAATTAGAAGATTTCGATCCTGAGATTGAGAGGACTTTCAGAGTCAGGAGGAGCCAGGCCATTCTTTCTGAGACTGCAGATATCCCTCCACTTCAGACTATCAGCACTCACTCAGGCATTGACATGGCAGACCACCAGAGAACCATGAAGGAGCTCGCAGCACCTGACGCTGCATTTCAGTACTCCAGCATAGCATATCCAGAGCTAGGGGGGAGTTTTGAGCTCAAATCGGGACTTATCAATTTGTTGCCAAAATTTCAGGGTTTATCTGGGGAGGATCCAAACAGACACTTGCACGAGTTCCATGTGGTGTGCTCTACTATGAAGCCTCAGGGCGTTTCTGAAGAAGACATTAAGTTAAGAGCATTTCCTTTTACTTTGACTGGGGCTGCTAAGGATTGGTTGTATTATTTGCCCACAGGACATGTTGCTAGTTGGATTGAAATGAAGAGAGCATTTTTAGAGAAGTTTTTTCCAGCATCAAGGACCGCCATTATCAGAAAAAGTATTTGTGGCATTCAACAAGTGGTTGGAGAGTCCCTTTATGATTACTGGGAGAGGTTCAAGAAGTTATGCTCTAGCTGTCCTCAACACCAAATTAGTGAGCAACTTCTTGTGCAATATTTTTATGAAGGTTTATTACCTATGGATAGGAGCATGATTGATGCGGCGGCAGGGGGAGCCTTGGTAAATAAAACTCCGGAGCAAGCTAGAGTACTCATTTCTAACATGGCGGAGAATACTCAACAATTTGGGAGTAGAGCACTCACTACAAGAGGGGTTCATGAAGCTCAAGTGTCGCCTAATGAACAAAAAGAAAGCAAAAGTTCCTTGTTGGAGAACCAATTGACGGAGTTGGCATCTTTAGTGAAGCAAATGGCAGCGAACAATGTGAACCAAGCCTCAAATTCAACAACAACTTCATTTCCAAATCAAGTTACAAGAGTATGTAGCATTTGTTCAAGCCAAGAACATAATTCGGACCATTGTCCAAATCTCCAACAAGATGAATCGGTTGCGGCCTTGGCTAGAGCTCCATTCCAACGAAGAAATGACCCCTACTCATCTACATACAATCCGGGTTGGAGGGACCACCCAAATTTGAAGTATGGTAACTCTTTTTACCAACAACCACCTTCCAATCATCAAACTCAGCAAAATCATCCCTCATTTCAGAGTTCACAGCAGCCACAGCATGTTTTCCAGCCACAAAATCAACATTTTCAGCAGCCACAGCAACCTACACAGCCTTCCCAGCAGTTTCAGGACACATTCCAGCAACAATTCCAAGCATTTGATCCTCAATTCCAGCAACCCTATCAAGGGCAGCAAGGCTTTCAGTCGTTCCCGGTTTTCCAAGCTTCAAATCAACAAAATTTTCAGCCCACACAGCCCACATATCAGAATTTTCAGCCCTACGGTCAAGGGTTTCAAAATCAGAGTTTTCAGCCCTCACCACCTAATTTTCCACCTCAGAATCAGAATTTTCAAGGTCACAACGCCCAGCAATGTTTCCAAGCATATCAGCCATTTGATCAGCCCTCTTATCAGCCCCAAAATTCAAGTTTTCAACAAAATCAGCAATCAAAATTTCAGCCTTCTTCTTCATCCTTTCAAGGTCACTCAAGAAGCTATTCTAACCAAGGAGGTTATGGGAGCTCAAGTGGAGGAAATGTACCCCAACAGAGGGTTGATGATATGTTTCAACAAATAATGCAACAACAACAAGCTTGGCAACAACAAACACAACAACAACAACAAGCTTGGCAACAACAACAACAAGGTTGGCAACAAAACATTGAGAGGCAAATAGGGCAATTGGAGAGTGGGATCAATCACAATCAAGCTCAAGGATCAAATCAACTTCCTTCCCAAACTGTTCCTAATCCCAAAGGGAATGTGAGTGCTATATATTTGAGGAGTGGGAAGGTCACCTCAAGTCCAAAGAGTCCAAGAGCAGAATTTTCAGGAAACCGGACAGCTTCTCCAATTCCGGCCCAAAACCACACTGAAATGAGTTCAAATTCAGCTGATTCCACCCCTAGCCCGTTCCCAACTCAATCCTCGAGCAACCCTCCAAATTTGGTGGCAAACGGAGAAGAAATCAGTGCCGAGACGCAAGGGACAGCAGCCACTACGCAAGGGACAGCACAGCAGAATTCAGCCTCTCCACTTCCGGCCAAAGAAGATGATTTTAGGGTTCCTTTACCTTTTCCACAGGGGAGAACTCCAACCAAAAGACAAGGGGAGAAGGAGAAGGCTAAGGAATTTAATGAACTAGTGGAGCTTTTCAGCAAAGTGGAGATCAATATACCTTTGTTGACCATGATCAAAAGAATTCCAAAGTATGCTAAGTTTTTGAAGGATCTTTGTGTTAACAAAAGGAAGCTTAAGGAAAATGAATTGGTCAGCATTGGGAAAAATGTTTCTTCGCTTATCCATGCCCTACCTCAGAAATGTGAAGACCCTGGGATGTTTACTGTTTCTTGTGAGATTGGGAGCACCATATTTCACGATGCTATGTTAGACTTAGGAGCTTCTATAAATGTGATGCCCAGGTCAGTCTTTCAGATGCTCGGCATAGGCCCTTTACAGCCCACTGGCGTGATGATACAGCTAGCAGACAGGAGCCAGACACGCCCAGCAGGTATGATTGAAGATGTTTTGGTGAAGGTAAAGGAGCTGATATTTCCTGCTGATTTCTATATTTTGGATATGGAGGGAGATTACTTGGCACACCGTTCTCCACTGATTTTAGGCAGACCGTTTCTGAAGACGGCCAAAACAAAGATTGATGTATATGCCGGTACACTTTCTATGGAGATTGGAGATACGGTTATTCAGTTTAGCCTTTTCGATGCTATGAAGCATCCGATAGAGGATCACTCCATCAGGAGCATGGATCTTATTGAGGAGCTGGTGCAGACAGAGTTGGAGGCTGAGGGATTTCTAGATGATTTTTCTGGAGGAGCTACAGATTCAGAGGAGGCTGAGAGAGTACTGACTGTTGATACTGAGGATTTTTCAGAAGATATTTCAGACACACTTCCAGTTGGAGAGTTTATTCTAGGTGTAGGGGATTGCACAGAGCCCCAAGGATCACCTATTTCTGTTGAGATTCAAAGTGTAGGGGATTGCACAGAGCCCCAAGGATCACTTATACCAGTTGAGCGCCTATTAGAACTTGAACCTGATACGGACTCTATACTTGACCAGGAGGGAGCTATGGACACATCTATCATTGTGGAACCTCCAGGTATTTTTCAGCGCGATCAGGTAAGTATTTCTTTTATTTTTTTGGAAACATCAAGACAAATACCAAAAGTTGATTTTATAGGCTGCAATACATTTCTTGTTTTGTCATGCGTCGGAAATAATTGGGAAAATTTCATTGGAACATCCAAAATAGATTTCATTGATTATGATAAGAGTCTTGATGCATCTTGGGTAGATATTCATTGTAAAAAATTCTTTGAGATGCCTAAACTTGATTTTATTGGATGTGATTCATTTTTGGATAAATTGTATGCAAAAACTGATATTATTTTATTTCCTTCGTACCCTGCACGCTCTAGAGGGGTAGTACATTGTTTTGCAGGGTCCAGGAGACTTCTGGAGTGGGAGCTTTATCTGAACAGACTCAAACCTCCTGAAATGTGTCCCAAAAAGAATAAAGAGAGAGTAGATTTTACTTTAATTCAAAACACTCTACCTCTTACATGGGTCTTGTATTTAAATAATCTTCGTCCACCTGAACAGGTTGCAGTTAAATCCAAGTGTCGGGGAGCGATGCACAGTGAAGTGGAACAAATGGAAGAAGCTCTTTCGCACACCCTGACTCCTCCACTACCGCGGTGGAGGTTTTTTCTTGACAGACTCCGACCGCCAGAAATAAAAGGGAGTGTGATTTTTGTCGCCTTTTCCTTTATTGTATGTGTTCACTCTTAAAATGAGATCTTGTTAATAAATAAGTGAGTAGAGTAACATGATATGAATAAAATCATTGTAAATACTATGTTTTGTGTTTTCGCACTTCTTCTTGCATGATTAGGAATAAATGTATCCCTTAGGTTTTCTCCATAGCATTTTAGAGTCTTTTGGAAAATAAATTAAATTTGGTTGTCAAAACTTAGGATTTAAGCTCATGGATGAAATCTTGAATATTTGAGTACTACTTGGCTTTGGATTCTTAATTGAGAATTTGAGATGGATTATTTTTACCTAGTGAGATTAGCCTTATTTTGTGATACACACATGTTATTGTGCTCTAGAACTTGCCTAGGTTCTTTCGAAATCATATTTCAATGGTTGGGTCACATCTATAGAGACTAATCACTTTGTTTACCTTTCCACATCAACTTTGGCAAAAATCATATTTATCCTATTTGTCTTTCCTTATCCCTAATTCTAACCCCAATTTTTCTATGGATTTGTTTGCTTGGGATGTTTTCGTGATGCTATTTTGCCCGAGACGGACAAAGTTTTAAGTGTGGGGGAGTGATTGGTGATTTGGAAGCAAATTGGTGATTTGGAAGCAAATTGGTGATTTGGAAGCAATTTTTTATCAATGATGCATTTCAACTCGGAAAAAATTTTTTTTTCATGTGCCAAAGATGAGTTTGAGTGATGTTTGGTGCCAAGAATGAGCTAGAGAGATGAAATTGATGCAAAGCATTCAAGGAGATAAATTAGTGGATAGAATCAGAAAAAAAAAATGAAGCAAATGAAGCTCACGGCAGTGACTTGGAGCAAGGTCTGAACAAGGCTATAAGAAGTTGAAAGGAGTGCTGAAATTGAGTTTGCTGAGTGCTGATATGGAATAGCCGGACTGGCCGGAGCTGGAAAGGAATCAGGAAGATTGAACAAAAGCTGAGAAAAAGATTGGGAACAAAATCTAAGAGAAGTAGCTGAGCTAAACTTGCATCTGAAATTGCCCAAATCTGAACTGCATGGAAGGTGGCTGTCGAGACTTGAATTTGGAGAAGCTGAAAATCATTTGACAGCATAAAAATTTCTGAAAATGAAGCAAGATTGGGAATTAAAGATGAGAGTGCAAAGCTGAAAAAGAAACAAATCCAATTGGAATGTTTCCTTGCAAGTAGATTGTATCAACTTGGGGCTGGATTTAATTTTTCAAGGGCTGTAAAGCAAGAGATCTGAACTGTATTCTATTAGAATCTGCCGAGTAGTACATCTGAGAGCTTCTGAAATGAAGGAACTGAAAAGGGAGTAAGTTACAAGTTTGCTAGAAGCGGGAAGAATGAAAAGTTGAATTTAGATGCAAGGTTGAAAATCTGGGAAAATGGCAGCTGTTGTGCCAATTGTTTAGGCTATATTTGTTGAACTCAGCCACTGCTGATCAGAAGGAAATGGAGGTTAAGAGTTCAAATCCGAAAAAAAAAAGAGGGTTGTGCCAAAGTCTAAATGGCACGCAACCTTCAAAGTGATGCAAATTCTGTGCCAAGGCTTTAAAATGGAATGAAATACCATTTGACAATGTCCAGATGTCAACTGATATGAGGGAATTATAATGTTTCAGCTGTACAATCTGAAAACAAGCTGGGAATTCAATCTATTGACCTAGAAATGGAATGATTTGCAGCTGTATTACTGTGAACCACATGCAGAAATTCATTGCCAAATGAATTCGGTTGAAGTTTGAGCAAGAAATCTGAACTGCATTCTGTTTGTAGCTGCTGAGTTCCATCTGTTGAATTAGGATATTAATGTAGAATGTATCTAAAGTTGAAGGTGCACATTCAATTTCGGATACAAGAAGAATCAATGGATGTTAGAAATAATCTGAATTGAAGCAAAGGGGGAGCTGTTGTCTGCCGAGACTTGAATTTGAAGTTGCTGAATTCTGAAGCAGGAAATACTGAGTTGACTGCAAGGAGAGCTGCTGTGGGCAGTTAACAAATTTAAGAAAGAATTCTGAGATTGAGCTGAACCCAATCTGAGCTGGAAATCCAATTCACTGATCAGAAGTTGAGTGAAATCTGAGTGAAGTCTGAATTGAGGAAGAATTGCAGCCTGTAAATTCTGAAATCAATGAATCTTGGATGCTAACTGTTGTAGAGCAATAGAAGAGTGGCAAGTTCTGAAAGTAGCTGCGAGAAGTGGAATTTGAAACATGAAAACAGAATAAAATTTGCAGCTAAAGACAAGAAAAAAAAAATGGAAACTAAAAACAGCAACTAGTTACTCCTTTGAAGCTCACGGCAATTGGGAGTGAAGCTACTCTGATGAGAATTCGAATGCTGTGGAACTGAGATTGAAATACAGAAATCTGTACCAAAACAGAAGGGAAAAGAAAATTAAGGAAGTGTGCAAATTTATAAAGGAGTTGTATCAAAATCAGTGGCAAGAGTAGTTAAGTGAGGGTTGTAAGTGGAGCATTTATGTAAATTGATGCTTTAAGTTTTCTGATGCAACACTGATTCGAGATGCTCCATGAGAAGAATACAAAGCAGAAAAGAAAAAAAAAAGGAAGAAAAACAGTTGGAGAAAAAGAGAAGAGAAAGAAACACAAATGGCACACAAGGTAGACAAGTGGCACAAAGGGTCTAGTGAGGGATTTTTATTGAATTTTTGAAGTGTAAGGCAAGAGTTTACTCCAGGACACTTTTGAATTCACTAGGGGACTGATAAGAGAGCAAAGTTCATTGGAAACATTCCCAAGCACTCAAGTCTTCCACTTTACTAATTTTTCCATTTCCTTAGCTTTTAATTCACTCCTTACCATTTTCTATGTTTTTCTTTGTTTTTATAGATGTTGATCCTATCATGATAAATGGTAGAGAGTAGATAATAAGCAAGCCTATGGTAGTGCATGAAGCATGTGTGTTTGAGTGAGCTCCACTTCATCATCAACTTAGAACTTAGGAGAGAGCCATCAACATTTTCTTTGAAAGGCTAGTGATTTAGATTCATCTCAATGACTCATGATGGATGAAAAGGCTAAGTTGTTGATTTAAGGACAAGATAGTAATCCATAGAGCTTAGATTTATGAGAATTGGCAACCTTAGGTAATTTCTTTTCATTTGTTTCTAATTATGCTTAAGAAAATCTAGGGGATACATCTTTACTGTTTTCGCGAGACGCTCAAGCTCAAGTGTGGGGGAGTTGATAGATTCCATTTTATTGATCATTTGAGTTGCTTAAATCCCTATTTGATCTATGTTTTTATTGCCAAAATTGTGAAATTGCCTAGGTTTTAGAACTTATTCATATTTTGGACTTAAATGCAAAATTACACATATTTGAGTTAATTGGCCACTAAATTCTTGATTTATTTTTGTAGGCATGAAAGGTTCCTGGACCTAGAGCATATTGGGTCAAACTCGAGTCGGAAGCGACCCGGATCAGATTATCAAGATCACGATTAAATCTGGGCCGTTCGATTCGAAAGCGGCTAGATCTGAGCCATCCGGGATGATCTGAAGCCATCCGAGCTAGGGCTAGGGTTGATCAAGCACCCTGATCAAGATCTGAAGGTTTCACCACAATCAGAGCTCAATCAACCGTTGGATCAAGCTTGGAGGGCTCTAGAGCGTCCAATCACAGATAGAGTTGATCTGGACCGTCCGTTGCATATCTGGAGGATCCGAGCTACCACGAGGTAGATCCTGACCTCAGATCACCATCATCAAAGTTTGGCTCAAATCAGATGAAAATCAGCCGTTGGATTGAAGCAAACAAATCTGAGCCGTCCACTGGTTATTATTTAAGGAAATTTTCTCCGCAGCCTAAGCCTCGTCGCGTCTTCAGCCAGCCTCCACTGTTCTTCGCCGTTCTTCCTCGTTTCTTCATCGTTCTTCAAAATTTTTGCTTCCATGAAGGCGTGACCACCTCATCTTCCAATCCAGATCGAGAATCGAGTCTTTGGTGATCAAGGTTTGAAGAATTCTGCTCAATTGCGCTGGAACAGGGGATTTCTTGAGGGTTTCGGGAATCCTCAGTCCGATCACTTCCTTCTCAACCACAGTCCATTTCCAAGCTTCCAAATCATTTGTAGGGGTTCTCAAGTGATCTCAGAAGTTTCCCAAATCGTCCTCGCAGCTCCATCAATTGAGAACGAAGAAATCGGATGGAAAATTTCAGCAAGCGCAGATTTGATGCAAATTCAATTTCAAAATTGATTGTCCACTGATTTGCTGAGCCTAGGGGTTCGAAGCCGGTTCTTGTTTGACAACCAAGAATTTCTTGAGCTCGAGAGGGGTTGAGGTGTAGCTTAGATGTTTAGTTTTCATGTTTTGTAGCTGTAATCGAAATTCTGCGCATGTTCTGTTTTTGCAGTTTCTTTCCAGCAATCTTAGCTGTAATTCTGAGTTGTTTTAGCTAAATTAGGATTTAAACCTTAGAGATCAGTCAGTTAGGAACCTGTTTGGTGATAGTTGGAGTTAAATTTCAGTTGAATCATAGTGTTAAATCTTGCGTGCCAATTTCCCTGCTGTGTGCCATTTCATTTCTGAAATTTTCATTCAGTTTCTGAGTTTGTCTCAGATTCTTGGTTTTCTGAGTTGTTTCCGAGTTCTTAGTTATCAATCTTTGCTTTAGCATTAGGTAGATAGAGTGTTTAGTTTAAACAACACTTAATTGTAGTTTTTCATAACCCAAAGTTAGTTTGCGTGCCACTCTTAAATCTGAAATTTCTGCAGATTTCCGAATTTGCTAGGGTTGCTTGTTTGCCAAATTGTCTCTGGTTTTCATCATTAATTCCTGCCTTCGAGTCCAATATGTGTTTGCTTAGTTAACATATAACTTGGTTTTGGTTTTCTGCAATTGAATCCATGTTATTAGCTTAGCAAGCATCACAATTCTAAAAATTCTGATTTCATTACTGCAATTCCTTTAATTCTGCTTTACTTTTCTTTGCTTTAGTTGGTGTCCAAGTGAGCTGGTTCTTCATCCATTCCTGTCAAATACTTCAGTGATAGTTGCGTGCTAAATTGCATTCGGTCAGCTTGCCAAGTTGTTCATTGATACTTGTTCAATTTATGAATTTTGCATGTGTTTCCTTATGTCCATCTAGTTTGTTTTCGAAAAGTCCATAACTGCTTTTACTTTATTTCTTGGCATTTCTTTTGTGTTTGAAATCAGAAAACAGTTGCCATAAAAACTTTGTAAGTGCTTTAATTAGGGTTCCATTAGTTGAGTTTTCCCTTTAGATACAACTTCTTGTTTAGTGCATTACTTTAAGATTCTTCTATTTTCATTACAATTTCAATTTTGATTGTATTCCAATCCCAATCACTTATTTCGAAACCCAAAACAAAAAACGATACATAAACACAAGTTTGAATCAAACTAGACAACTATCCCCGAGAAAAATACGACCTGTGGCCCCTATATTACATTTCCATAATTTTGATTTTAAAAGGGTTTCCAGCACTTCATTGATATTTAAATTTGATGAGCCCATACATTTCGTGACAAATTAACTAGTATATTTGGGCTCGTCAATCCCATCACAAATTCTCTTATGCTGTGAGTTGTATTGCGGACATTCAGTAGATGAGTTTAAGATCCCAATCAAATACACAAAACATGTATACTCAAATAGTGAATTATCATTTATTAATATAAATGTTTACATCATAAGGCGATTGCCTTAGGACACTTCTCTCATATCACTAACAAAAAGTCCACAAGAAGTCCACTCCTTCAAGATCCAAGATTCTTGTTCAAGGTTACAAAGGCTAGAGGTGGTTAAAAAGCACAAAGGTCTTCATCCTTCTCCCAAACCTAAGGTCTAAAACCAAGATACCTTAAGGTAAGACTCCCTCACCTGTGGTATAATAGTTCGTTTGTGATTTTTAGCATAATATAAAGTTGGTTTTAGATTTGATGTTGAGAAAACCATGTTTTGGGACCCTAAAGTATTCGGCCACCATGGGTTTTGGGTCCATGATGATGTTAAAAATCTAAATCATGCTTTCTAAAGTGTTTTCATGATGTTTAGGGAATAAGTATAATTTTTTAGGAATTTTTGGAATACCCTAATACCTTCTAGGGCTTGGGACCATGATAAGGAGTCCATGGCAAGGGATGGATTTAACCCTCCAAGTGTATGTCTTGTATACCCTAAGGACACAAGGGAGGTTGAGGATGTTTTATGTGAATTTTCACATGGTCTAGAGGCCCTACAAGTTTCAGCCAAGATGGGTAATAGGGCAAGGAGTTAGGGTTTGTGGCAAGTATGGGTTCCAATGGCTCCTATGGTATGACATGGGTGGTGTTAGATGTTTAATTGGAATTTTTATAAATTTTCCATGGACCCATGGTCCATGTGGGTTTCGGCCAACCCTAGGAAGAAGGGCTAGGAGTTAGGGTTAACCCTAAAACATGAGCCCTAATAGCTTCCTATGATTTATAAGTAATGTATGGTCTTGTATTTACCTTATGCTACCTTACATGTCATTTGAATGGTTGAACCCTTTCCTTACAAGTTTCGGCCAGGCCATGTAAATGGGGTTTAGGTGGAGTTAGGGTTTCAAGAATGATGGTTTATGGCTTATTATGATATATAGGTTCAAGCATGTGGTAGAAATTATGTTATCTTTAACCCTAACATTAGGCGTTATAGTTCATGTTTGATATGATTATGTTAGATGCCATGGTTATTTTATGTATCATGATCATGCAAGTTAGATGAATTAGGAGAATGTTTTATGTGAATATGTTATGTTTTATGAACGTAATGCAAGGCTTACCTTATGTATCATGATCATGCAAGTAGATGAATTAGGAGAATGGTCTATGTAATTATGGCATGTTTTATGGATATAATGCAATGTTTATCTTATGTGTCATGATCATGCAAGCTCTATGAATTAGGAGGATGGTTTAGGTGAACATGTCATGATCTATGAATACAACGCAATGTTTACCTTATGTACTATGATTATGCAAGTACCAAGAACAAGAATGATGTTTTATGTAAGCATGTTATGTTTATGAATGATGGCACGGCCGATGGTTGACGGTACGACGGTATGACGGTCGTGAGGACCGGTAAATGGGCCGGTAAATGGGCCGGTAGACAGGCCGGGTCGTTACACATGCCATGTTTTATGAATGAAGATGTATGCCATGTTTTACGAACGATGAAGCATGTAAAGTATTTTACCTTATGAATGGGCTTGTACCGGACCGAAGTATGGGTCCAAGGGATGGGCACCTTAAGAACGCCCCGGTTCTGGACTACCGACTATGCTGTCCACGGTTCTGGCACTACCGAAGCTGTGCAACAGGGATGGGCACCTTAAGAACGCCCCGGTTCTGGGACTACCGACTATGCTGTCCTTACCCTAGTAGGTCGAGGCTCGCTATCTCGTATCTACTTAGGGATGCGCGCTTATGATGTATGAATGTGGTACAAGCCAGGGACCCCAATGATGTTATGATTATATTTAAGTAATTAAAAGTATGGTTTTAAAAGTAAGCATCCTTATGTACATGCATTTGACTCATGCATTCATTCATGCTATGTATTATGCCAAGATAATAATGATAATTATGCTTTTATGTTTATATGTATACCATGTACCATGCCATGATAATTATGCTTTTATGTTTATATGTAAACCATGTATCATGCCATGATAATTATGCTTTTATGTTTATATGTATGTCATGTATCATGTCATGCCATGATAACTATGCTTTTATGTTTATATGTATGTCATGTATCATGTCATGCTAATTATGCTTTTGTGTTCATATGTATGTCATGTATCATGCCATGTTAATTATGCTTTTATGTTTATATGTAGGTCATGTATCATGCCATGTTAATTATGCTTTTATGTTTATATGTATGTCATGTGTAGATATTGTTAAAAATGGTTGAAGTCTTATGCTTATGATTCATGCCAAGCACCAAGTTATGTTAATGTTTTGTGTGCTTATGTTTAAGTGACGAATGGTTTTAGTGAGTAGGAAAGAGTCTTACTAAGCCTATGTGCTTATAGTCTTATTTCCTTGTACCGCAGATCAAGCAAGAGGACAATAGGGGGAAGCAGCAGGAGGGACAAGAATATATGTGTGGTAGTGACTTGGCCAAGGAAGAGATACATTTACAAGTCTTATGCTAAAACTTTACGTTTGCTACTTATGTGCTTACGGAATGACTTAAGTGACTTTATGACATGATGTTCAGTATGATATGATGTTAAGTATGCTATGATGCTATGTATGATGTTACTATGCTAAGTTCCATGTCACCATGTTAGGAAGGATAGATAGGTGCATGTATATGTAAAATTTAAGTATTCCGCTGCCTTACGATGTTCAATAGTTTTAAAAATACATGCCCCTAAGTACGTTAGCGTAACGCCTCTTTAGGAAAAAAAAAGAGCGGTCGTTACAAAAGAAAACCTAAAATAAGTTGACTTATATAAATTTACCTAAAGTTAAGGGGTTAAGCTGATAAAATATTTAACCTTAGAAACTTAAGGTGTATTATATACATTTAGAGGGTTAAATTGCTAAATCCTTTACCCTAAGGATAAGGTTTGAATTTCAAAGAATTGAGGGTCTTTTCTACAAAAAGTCCCACACCTATAAATTTCGCTTCCCTCCCAAAACGCCCGCAGCCACACCCGGCGCCTCCCTCTCCCTTCACATGACCTAGCCGCAAGTGAAGCCCACGCCCGACTCCTTTCTTCTTCCTCTCCCATGGGCGTTCGCGTTCTTGCCTCGACGTCGACCTCTTGGCACTGAGCAGAAGCCCATCGATCTTCAAGTGATGGCACCGTCGACGATCTGATTCATCATCACCGGAGCCATCTTTTGATCCCTCTCTCGTTTCTCTCGGTCTCAGCATGGCGTCGATCGATCCATCATCGATCGCCACCCTAACGCATCTTCGGATTGTCGCAAGCACGGGTTGCCCTTTTACTCCTGGACCGTGCTGCCACACTAATATGGAGTCGTGCCCTAGTTCTATTGTCGTCCCTCTCCGATCTGCCACGCGGTTAGTGGAGCTCCGAGTTATCGCTAGTACATTTCCTTTTGTAAGATCTATAGATTTGATGAATCAAGGTTGTACTGAGTTTTGCGTGGATTGGTATAGTTAAACTAGGGTTCTATTAGATTGCTTTGCTGCAATTCTAAGCTAGGAGCGTGTTCCAATGGTGCATTAGATATGGAGCTTACTAATGGATTTCTTCGTTGGAAATTTGGGTTTCTGTTTTGGTAAATCGCTATTTATGCACTGTGTAATCGATACTCTGATCTTGGTTCTCTGATTTTTTTGCCATGAACTAAATCTGTTGGGAGGAGTTCTTGAGTTAGCTGTTGTCTTCTTTTTGGTTAGATTTGTTCTGGTTTTGGAATAAACTAGTTTCGGAATTGAATTCCCGGTGTGTCTCCCTGATTGAGATTGTGGGTTTTAGTGTTTTTTTTAAAAAAAATGTCTTATTCCTGAAAAGAAAATTCATATTAGAAGAGGGGTCATACCTGACCTTCTAATGTAGAGTTACAATGTCGACAACTGATTTACAAGTAATGGAAAAATTCTATAACAACCGACTGTCTATATGAATCTATACAATTACCAGCCGGTGTCTTATTAATGCAAGGCTAATGTTAGAGTCATTCTCCAGCAACATGTTATCCTTCACAGTAGGTTCACTTATCATCTTGCTTCCTCGCAGCCGTAGAAGTCCCTTGAGGAAATATCCACAGCACATCCAAACATATGATTCCCCTTTATATTGCAAGTTATTCCTTTGAAGTATCCTGTAAAGGCAAGCTTTGTACAAATGCAATAGATCCTGTTAACTCTGGAAATAAGTCGGTATTTGCGCACCCGATGTTCACTTTAGGCAAGTGACCAACCAAAAATGGATTTGACACATCTTTACCGTAGCTGTTACTATGGACTAGATAGACCTATGGTGGTTCTATTCACCCTCGTAGGCTTTTAGGCAAAACCTCAGCCATCAACGGATTTAGGTTGTCTTTACCGTAGTTGTTTGCTATGGACTAGATGAGTCATCTGGGGTGGACTCATTCACCCTCCCTCCAATCATAGTCCAAAGAAATTCCCCTACCTCTCAGTCATAACACAGTCAGAGAATGCACTGCCCGGGCTTCGCCAAAACTGCCAAGCATAACTCCTCAAAGAGAGTGGGTAGCAGCCTCAGAAAACTCTCTGAAAACCAACATCCCCCGATTTTCCTTCCATGCAATCAGAAAACAGCAGTGAACATGAAATAGATAGCCACTAATAGTGATGTCAACCATGAGCTAGAGTTGATGGAGGCAATTCCAAATCTTTGGCATGCTCCGCAATTGCTTGACACCACAATCGATACTGAATTTTTGTAAACTATTACACTGACCAGTTATTACATTGACCAGCCATTTCAATATTAGCCAAAACAGACCACAATCCTCTTCAATCCCATAGCACCATATTCCTTTCTCAGCAATCACTTTCACAGAATCAAGTAAGTCTAGTACTTCTTGACATGTTCAGACAAACCAATTCCATGCAACTTCACCATCAGGAAGTGTTTATTGACAGCAATCATGTGAGTTGTATCGGAATTGAAACCCAAATGACTTCCTCAGACACTAGTACACCAAAGCCAGAATCATTGACCAGAGAACAGCAGCCCCACCAACACTCACTGATCTTCAGGCTACCGTTATGACAGTACATACATGCAACCCCTTTCAGTCTCAATTGACACATTTCGGATCTAAAGACAGGAGCCACCAGAAACCAGCAACCCACCAAGGCAGGTACTTGACAGAAATTCAAAAACTGACAATCTGATCTGCAAACTTAAAACCAGTCCACTGTATTCTGATGTTCAACAAACCCATAGGACTCTGAAATTTCCACCGAAATCAATATTAAATCCATTTCAGAATCGGGGAGATGCAACCCACTCCAATGCATTTGCATAACCCACGGCAGCAAGCAACAATGGTTAGCATCAAAGGTTGACAGCATCATCCAGTCACCCTTCTCACACTTAGTTTTATTGTTTTGGCAGATTTGGCACGCAGGAAAAATAGCCATGTTCCTTGTGATTTTGCATTACCAAGCCAAGCAACCATTTAAGATTAGCTTTCCAAATTAGGACAAACCTCCACCTTATTATACTGGCTTCTTGGTAATTCTTATACATGGCAGACCGCAGCATTAGTCTTTTCCATGACTTGACATCATTGCATTTCCATTTCCTTCTACTAGCCCTCCATTTCCATGACATGCCAGTACACCTCCCCAAACAAAGATCTTTTCCAGAATTCTGATACCTGAGATTTGCAGATTTCAGATTGGACTCAGGTTTGGTTCAGAAATCCCCAGTAGTGATCTAGTCAAAATTTCAACCCTCCCCCAGTGTAGAGCAACCATTTTAGATTCCAACGGTTTGGCCCAGCCCCTCCATGGCCCATTTGATCACCAAACTGCAGCCAAAACCAGAGTCTGTACCAGTAAACCATTTCAGAAATCTCTTGTAGCTTCCACTCGACACTATTTAAGTAATTTCCTGTCCAATCTAAGATTAGGAATTCCCATCCTATCAACCTTGCAAATGCCATACAGGGTCTTGTCAATCTCCTGCCTTAGCAGCACTCTATCACCTTCGAAGTTGAAAGCTTGATTAGCCAAATAATCTGCAGCCACATTTGCCTCTCTAAACGCATGTGAGAAGTCCACTCGGTGCTTCGTGATCAACATTCTGATTTTTACAACAATCTTCCTGAGATCCCAACTGACTTTGGATGACTGTATGATCTTCAATGCCACCATAGAGCCTGATTCCAGCCAAACTGGCAGGTAATTGTGGGCTACACATAACTCCAAACCAAATAATATGGCAGTTACTTCTGCTTTAACATTAGAGCCCACTCCTAGCGTGCCATGTTTTGCTATGAGGAACTGGACTGTATGATCTTGAACAATTACCCCATACGAAGATTCACCTGGGTTTCCTCTCGAACATCCATCTGTATTTAGTTTGAAGCTGCCAGCACCTGGCCTCTTCCATTTCACCACAGTGATGGTATTTCTAATGCTTGTGTTACTAGACAACCCCCACGCCCTTGCAATCATGGAGAAGCCTTTCCAATGTTTACTTTTTATGATTCCTACAACTTCCCCTAGGAGGAGATATTGAATTATCTGATTTTTAGTTTTCTGCAAATCTTGTTGGAGTCCTCGATGCTTGGCATCATTTCTAGCAACCCATATGAACCATAGGATGAGGAAAGGTATGGCCTCCCTGATGTGTCCACCATGTGACCATTCTGCACCTACTCTCCAATCCTCCAAAGATGTAAATCTATTCACACAAAAAAACTAGCAAAATAAGACCAAACCTCTGTAGCAACCGGACCCTCAAAAAACAAATGTTTCCAGGACTCTATAGAATCACAACAATGGCATTTGGAGGCTAAATGTATCCCTCAATATTGTAGAATGGTGTCAACTGGTAACCTTTGCTTCAAGAAATGCCATGCAAAGATAGCAATGTTTGGTTTGAGTAAGCCACTCCAAAGTGCAGAAATTATAGCTGCCACTGATTGAGGCTGTCGCACACTGTGCCATGCCGATTTTAGAGAGAATTTGCCATCTAGTGAAGGCTTCCATATGATACAATCAGGTTCATCCAATTGTGCAGTAAATTCAGCAAATTCAGCAGCTATATTGTTTGGAATCAATCTCTTGATACTGTCCATCTTCCAATGAATACCATCCATGAATTCAGTGACCCTTATTTCAGTATTTCCCACTGGGGCACAAGACTGAAATAAAGGGCCAATATCGAGCCAACTATCATACCAAAACTTTATCCTGCCTTCACCGAGAATCCAGTATATGTTTTGCTCTACTAAGCTGCGGATTTTGATTAGCCTACGCCAAACAGGTGATGCATTGCAACAGGTTACCAATTGATCTCTGTTGGCAATGTGAGTTTGTTCTTGAAGGAATTGATGTTGTTTTGATTAGAAAAGGGGTTGATGAAGCATGAATGGAATCGTGGTTAACGGTGGGTTTCTCGTTGGCATTAGAACAGAGGGGGAGACAAGTTTGCTATCCATGCAAATTCAGGTAAGGATTGTTTGTTTTGAGTGTGGTTTACTGCCCATAATCTCATTTCTATTTGAGATGCATTGGATCTCTTTAGATGAGTGTTTGCACTACCAATTTCATAGAGTAGCTTTTGTGCCGTGAGTTTGGTTGGATGAGATTAAGTTGTCTTTATGGTTGTGTGATACATTTTACCATGAGCAACAATGGGATGAGGAGTGGTGGTTTAGTTTGATTTCTTTGATTCTATGCTTGTGCGGTATTGTGAGTTGGATTAGGTGTGAAGCACAATTGTGGTGACCATATGGGTTATATGTAGGCTAACCCTAAACTTGAACCTAATCCTAACAATTCGACTTAATTGGGAGCTAAACATTTAATTATGATTAATTAAATGAATAAGAAAATTAGCAATAGCCCAAATTTGTTTAGATAGCTCGTTTAGCTATATAATACTTGTTATTATAGCTAAACACTATGCCTTTGCTACAGGGCACTGACTTGCTTTCGAACTTCTGGACGGGAGGTTCTTATTTGATACGGACTCCTTCTACTCTCTGGAGGCGGATACCTTTGACTTATCTTTTTAGATATTGTCATATTGCTATGCATGGTTTGTTATAGATAACAATAAGTTGATATGCTATATCTGCCTTAGTATACTTGCACTTGATATCTGTTGCTTATCCTTGAGGTTATCTCCCTTTTAGCTTCATACAGTCTCAATGATTGTTATGTGTATATATATATGTGCATAGACGTAGTGATATTTTCCCTCGCATTTGACATTGATGGATCATTGGTTATTTTGTCAGTATACCTGGTAGGTTACTTGAATCCCATGATATAGGATTCAGACCTATACCTGGCACACTGAGGTGATAGATGAGGACTTGGTGGGTGTTGTATGTGTTCGGGTCATGCACCATCCTTGCATTGTTGCATGCTGACGATCATCGGCTCCTATGTAGTCTAAGCTCATTGCCAGTTACATGAGGATATGCTCACACATCCACTCAAGGGTAGTGGCTACCATAGGGTGTGTGCATTTGCCCTGTATTGTTCCATTCGGCCACTATTTGGAGGGTGGTTCCGGGCGTGGTAGCAGCCAGGGATCCCTTCTCGTCCTGAGACATGAGAAGATGAGAGCGAGACTCCCACATTGCTTGGGGTAGGAGGGTGTCCTCCGTCAGCATCTTGTCCACTCGGTCACTCGGGAGCAGTGATAGCAGGGTGTGTATAGTTGTCATAGCTCTACCCACTCAGATGTTCATTTATGACAGGTGGACGATGATCTGACTGGTGTCAGGAGTGACACATATCATTGCACCATGTGTATATTTTGCATCGTGCATTGTTTGCTGCATTTGATTTCTGCACTTGATTGACATGTATATACTGGAGACCTATTTACCTTGGATTATGTGTTATACTTGTTCCATAGGGATTTATTTCACCCCTCTGCAGGATAGATGGATTCTGGTATGTACCTTCATTCAGTATCTTTAGTGCATACCCTTTTCTATTGATCATATGAGACTGTATTAGCATGACTCTTATTGTTAGTATAACCTACTATGCATATCTGTTTGGGTATCCGCTAAGTTTATTTGGACTCACACCGTTGGCTATATTTTTATTTTCAGACTGAGATACTTGGAGTCACTAGAAGAGCCCAGCAGACAGTCCCTACCCATCGCGACGACATGATTTTGTTTTGTATTTATAGTGTATTATTTTATATTTCTTTTAGCGATTTGTATATGTCATATGTGTCGTGTGCTCTAAGGGGTTTTTGTATTTGTTGTTTCCTTTATTTTATGTTCTGTCTTGATTTGAGGCCTGAGGCCCATTTAAACTGCGTGGTAGTGTTATATGTGATGTATGTATGTGTAAATTGTCCGTCGGACAAGGGAGGTGCTGTCCGATTTTCTATTGGATCAGCGGCTCCTGGGTCTCGGGGCGTGACAAGGGTTGTTCTTAGTAGAATAGGATTGCTCTATTTTTCTTTTCAAAAATTTGTTTTATTTTTCTCATATTTTTTGAAAATTAACCTTGAATATTTTTTTTGAAAAATAATTTCTTTTTCTAATTCTTGAAATTTAAAACTGTTTTCCGACTTAGAATTTTTCAAAAATATACCCCCTTCAAAACTAGGGTTTTTACGTAAATGGACTTAGCCTAGGCTTTAACCCTAGAATTGCATACACCTATAGATCTAGTTGCCAGCATCTCACAAGCACCTTAGGGTACTTTGATTGATAACCTAGACTGGGTTGAGATGCTTAGGTCTATGTCCTGATTCAAGATGCTTTAAGTTAGTGCATCTACAGTAATTGGGGCAATAAATACAAATTGAACAGCAATCGAGTTAAGTGTTCAAGCTTAGAAAATATAACTTGATCAGATCACTTAACTTGACTAACCCCAGTGAAAGCTGCTGTTATATAATAGTTAGTAAGTAGCTAACTAAGTTAGACAGGACCCGAACAAGATCGGTTTAACTGGTTTGGTCCTTTTTGTTGCTTGAGTTCACTGGAGTTGGTTCAATACAGACTGAAAATTTTTGTTACTAACCCTGATTCAAAATTAATTTGCAATTAGTTTTCTATTTTTTTGATATATGGCAAAGGGGGAGAGAGAGAAGAAAATTAAAGAGAGAAAATTTTCAAATTTTAAAATTTTTTTCTTTCAAAAAGTGAAGTTGAACCTTTTGATTGCATTTTTTTTCAAAATTTCTAAGTGCATTTCTAAGTGCACTTTTTTTCAAAGTACATTTTTTTGGCAAATTTTTTCTAAGTAAAAGTTTTTCTTAGTTGACAAAGAAAATTTTCTTAAAAAGTTTTTCCAAGTAAATTTTTTTTTCAAGTGCACGAAGTGTTTTACAAATGCACTAACTGTTTTCAAAGTGCACAAAATGTTTTAAGCAAAATTTTTCAAAGTACACAAAATGGTCTTTAAGCAAAAAATTTTTTCAAGTGTGCAAAATCTGTTGTGCAAAAGTTGAAACTTCTTAAAGGAAAACTTTGTTACAAAAATTGGCTAAGTGGAAATTTTTTTAAAATTTTTTAAGAAGGTTTTTTTTGTGAAAATTTTCTAAGTATAAATTTTGTGCAAAAATTAGCTTAACAGAAATTTTTCTAAGTAAAAAGTTTGCACAAAAATTTGTTTTAAGTGGATTTTGTGTTTCAAAGTTTTTTGGTGAAAATGTTTCTAAGTAAAACTGGCAAACCTTTTCTAAAAATTGTCTAAGTGCAAAATCATTCTTTTGCAAATACTTTGCTTTGATTTGAAAAACACTAGTGAAAAGTTAACACTTAGACACTTTTTGAAAAATTACATATCATTGAAAATTTCAGGGGGAGAAGTTATATTTCAGGGGGAGCTTAATAGTTTTATAAAAACTATTAAGCTCCCAGGAGCAGCTTAATAACTCTTGGGCACCTGTATCCTTTCAGTCACCCAGGAGCAGCTTTCCATTTGTTTCCTGTGTGTGTTTGCCTGCTTTGCTTCCAATTCTAGGTACCTGCAAGATACACAAATACAAGACAAACACATGTATATCCTTAGCCTTAAAGATTTGGTTTTGACTTCAGATTTCCGTGAAACCCTAAGTCAAACAGACACCTGTGTTCCCTTCTCGAGGAACGCGCCTTTCACCTACTCCTCTCAGGAGATGTTTCCCACCTGACCCATCCGGTTGGACTTTTGCCCAGCTTCACTCACCAAGACCTTTGCCAAGCTTCACTTACCAGGACGTGCCCAGTCCACGACCAGGACTTATTGCCCAACTTCACTCACCAGGACTTTTGCCTAGCTTCACTCACCAGGACTTCGTGCCCAGTCCACGACCAGGACTTATTGCCCAATTCCTCGAATCAGGACTTCGAGCCCAACCCTCGGTCAGGTCTACGGTGCCAGCCCACGAGCAGGACTTAGTGCCCAATCTATGATCAGGACTTAGTGCCCAATTCTTTGAACCAGGACTTATTGCCTAGGTTAACTAGGACTTTCCTTCACTTTGGTACTCTTTTCTTGACTATCCCTTCCTTGTTCTAATATATCACTAACTTAAGCATATTGTTAAACATTGAAACACTCGAGGAGGACATCACTGATGCTTCTTGCACCAACAATCCCCCCTTTTTGATGTTTGACAATATCTTAAGTTAGATTGCATTAAAGGGCAAAGTTATAAAAATGGAAAAAAATTGATCCTTTGAAAAAACATTTTGATTTACATTTTGATCCTTTGGAACAAAATTTCTAATTTAAGATTTCTATTCCTTTAGGAGAAAAAAAAATTCTAACTTAAGCTCACTCTCCCCCTTTGTCATATATTAAAAAAACGACAAAAAAATTTGCACCAACAATGAAATTTTTTTAAAAAATTCCTTTTTCTTTTGAAAGTACATAGTATAATCATTTGAAAGCATATCATTTTTTATAAACCATTTTCGAAACTCCTTTTTGTTGGAAAAAGACTAAGTACTAGTAAAAAACTAAGTACTTCAATTGCACCAAAAAAACTTGTACTTTGAAAAGTATTGTGCACTTTGGAAGAAACATTTTGTACTTTTATTAAAATATTTTGAACTTAGAATATTTTTTATTTTTATTAATTATATTTTTAATTAAAATATAATTATTTTAATTATAAAATATTTTTTAAAATATATTTTTAAAAATATTTTTTATATTTTAAATATATAAAATATTTAAATATTTTTTTTAAAAAAATTCTAACTTAAGCTCACTCTCTCCCTTTGTCATACAAAAAAAAATGACAAAAAAAACTTGCACCAACAATGAAATTTTTTTTTTAAAATTGCTTTTTCTTTTGAAAGTACTTAGTATACTCATTTGAAAGCATATCATTTTTGATAAACTATTTTTGAAACTTTTTTTTTTGGAAAAAGACTAAGTATTAGTAAAAAAACTAAGTACTTCAATTGCACAAAAAAAATTATACTTTGAAAAGTATTGTGCACTTTGGAAGAAACATTTTGTACTTTTAGTAAAATATTTTGAACCTAGAAAATTTTGCACTTAGAAAAGTATGGCCTTAGAAAAATTTTCCTTTAGAAAAGATTTTCAAGAAAATACACTCATAAAAGATTTTCACTTAGAGAAATATAGTGCATTTAGAAGAATACTTTGAAAAATATTATGCAAAAAACTTGTACTTTGAAAGATATTTTACACTTCAAACATCAGTACTTTGAAAACTATTGGAAAAAAATTGTCCTTTGAAAATCTTGCACTTAACACATATTTTTTTTAAAAAAAATGATATTGTACTTAGTATTTTGAAAAATATTAACAAAACAATTTGTACTTTGAAAAATATTTGTACTTTGAAAATGTTAGTACTTTGAAAAATATTAGTACTTTGAAAAATATTATTTTACACTTTTCAAAATATAATATTTTACTTGACTTGGTTTCTTTTCTAGTCTGACACAATCCAAGGAAATCTTGTTAACTACAAGGACATTTCCCTAAGTGTCCTGGAAATTCTCCAAACTCAAGTAAATATTATATTCAAAAGTGATTCCACAAGTCAAAAAGATTTTATAAGCCAAAAAAAATAAGTTTTTGAAAGTGATAGTATAATATTTTCATAAAGTGATTTAAAAATGATTTAAAATGATAGCATTTTGAAAGAGAACATACTTATGTTTTTAAAAGAATTTTGAAAATACACTGTATGAAAACATTTTGAAATGTTCGATAATTCTTTTAATTTGACCTCCCCCTAAACTTGACCCAGTCCTAGGAAGCTTGTTGACTACAAGTGATCTTCCTCTAAGTCTTATGATTTGATTCAAATCAAAAGAATTATCTAATAATTTTGAAAAATAATTGTTAGAAAAAATTTCTAATTTCGAAAAATACTTATCAGAAAGTTTTCTTTTGACTTAGACTTCCCCTAAATCTGACACATCCTAAGAGTCCTTGTAGATCATGAAGAAGACTTCCTCTGTGTCTTTAGGGTTTATCAAAATCAAAAGAACAATTTTGAATGACATTTTGAGTATGGTAATTTTCAAGGAGATAATTTTCGAAAACACAATTTGGAATGATAGTAATTTTTAAAGCACAGTTTTCGAAAAATATTTTGAAATGATAGTAATTTTTAAAGCATAAAACTTTTCGAAAATGATTTTGAAATGGTAACATAATTTTCAAAAAGAATATTACAAGGGTTTTTTTTGAAACATTTTTTGAAAAACATATTTTGAACTGATATGGTTTTTGAATAATCTAAATTTTTCAAAAAAGATTTAATTAAAAAAACACTCCCCCTGTATCCGACACTGTCTGACTCTATCTAAGTGTTTTAAGGGACTTTAGTATTGACCTAAAAGGTTTGTGTCTAATTGTGTAGGTCAAATAATTTTTCAAAAGGATATAATTTTGAAAATCTATAATATATAAGCAATCAGACAAACATGAAATCCATAAAAATATTATTATGTTAAAACATTATTTTGAAAATAGATTTTTAGAAAGATATCCTAAGAATTTTGGAAAACATTTTTGAAAGGCATTTTTCAATTTATTAGTCCTTAACATCTCACCCATTCTAAATGTCTCAATACAAGCAAGCATGGTTGCCTTATTGTGAGATGCTTGAATAATTATTTTTTTGAATTAAGATTTAATTAAGACTTGTGTTAAATTCAAATTTATCAAATAGTAAATTAAAAATGAGTTTCAATAATTGGCTTCCAGGTCTTGGTGAGTGATAATTACCATCTTGACAATCAATTTAGGCTTTAAAATCCATGTTTTGATCCCTTTTTGTATGCTTAATCTTACATTCACACTAGGTTCCATGAGTTATTTCTATTTTAGCTTTGGATGCAAATCTTTTTATATTTGAGATATTTTGGTATTAAAATTTGAATATAATTTTGTAGACTTCGAATGATCACGGACCTAGATCAGATTGGATCGAATTTGAGTTCAGACTTAGCTTTAATCAAGAGGATCAAGCGATGGAGAAATATGGGTCGTCCAATCAAGACATGGGGAGATCTGAGCTATCTTTCATTTTTTGATCAATCTGAGCTCATGGTAGAGTTAATCAAGACCATAGATCAAGATTTGAAGTTTTGTCCAAATCAGAAGTCATCTAGCCGTTGGATCAAGCTCGAGAGGAGTCTAAGTCATCCATTCAAAAGGAAGGGCGATCCAAGCCATCCGTTGTAGATCTAATCGATCCAAGCTACGGAGAAGAAGATCCTGACCATTGATGGAGATCTGGAAAGTTTGGTTTCAATCTGAGATGATCTGACCGTTGGATTAAGCGAGGATGGCCACAACTGTTCATTTTTAATTGGATTAGTTAAATGAGAAATTCCTCACCAGCTCTCAATGTCGCGAGTTCTTCCATGTTCTTAGCGTCTTCTCTGTTTTCTTCTCCGATTCTGCGCGGCCAACATCGGATCAAGCTTCGTTTCAAGATTTTGAATCATCGAGGTAGACCTCTTGTTAAGTTTGCTAACCAAATTTGTCTCTGGAAATCTCAGGTGAGGGTTTCGCCGAAGAGCTAAGCTTCTGCCAATCAATTCTCTTTTTTTGATTGCTGTCTTCGTCGATCGAAGCATTCAGAGGGGTTCTTCGGAGGTTTTCGAGGGTTCCTGAGCCGAATCTCCATCCAGCTAATCAAGAAGGAAGAGATCGTGGAAGATTTCAGATACGTGATCGATCTCCTTGATCGGTCACGAACACTACTGATCGGTCTCCAATCTGATCAGAAGGAGTCCTGATCGGTCGGCTTGACCGATCAGGAAGATCAATATGCACCAAGCCAATGCAAACTGATCATGGAGAGTTTGTATCGATTATAGGAAGCTAAACCAAGTAACAAGGAAAGATCACTATCCCTTGCCTTTTATTGATCAGATGTTAGAGAGGTTGGCAGGGAAGTCTCATTATTGCTTTTTAGATGGATATTCAGGTTATTTTCAGATTTGTATAGATCCGGAGGATCAGGAGAAGACTACTTTTACTTGTTCTTTCGGTACATTCTGTTGGTGCAGGCAGCACCTAAGTCAAACCTGGGTTTTGATAATGGCAAAGGGTTCAGAAGTTAAGATGTTATTGTGATATAACTTGTTCACTGAGTGTGCAGGAAGAAGTCCTAGGTACACTAGGCAAAGAAGTCCTGGCAAGAGCTGGGCATAGAAGTCCTGGTCAAGGACTGGGCAAGAAGACCTGACTGGATGTCGGGCAAAGAAGTCCTAGTCAAGGACTGGACAAAAAGTCCTGGCAAGGGGCTGGGCACAGAAGACCTGACTGAAAGTTGGGCAAGAAGACCTGACCGGAAGTTGGGCACGAAGACCTGGTCAGGTGGATTGGGCAAAAGTCCAACCGAAGGAGCCGGTTGGCAAAAGGTAAACTCTCCTGAGAGGAGTAGGTGAGGATGCATTCCCCATCAAGGGAACAGTAGGCGTCGATTCAACCTAGGGTTCCATTTGGGAGACCCGAAGTCAAAACCATGACAACTACGGCTGTAACTAATGCTTATTATGTTTTGGGACTAACCTTAGTTGCAGGGTCGAAGGACTGGTCATCTGCAAGTAAGGGACTTCACTGGGCCTAGGCGCCTGAATGGACACAGGTGCCCGAAAGGGCTCCGGTGCCCGTATGGATACGGGCGCCCAAGAGTGAAGGCAAAACCCAAAACATAATTATGAAGCCTCTGGACCAAGCCAGATCAGGCGCCCATGACCTCACGCCCCCATCAGCTCAGGCGCCCAAGTGGAGGTGGATAAGCGCTGACCGAGCCCGCGGATAAGAATTCGCGGATCGAAGGGCACGTGTTAGGCGCCCCCAACGTCATAGCCGCCCGTATGAGCACTATAAAAGGGGGCTCGACCGCAAGGCTTCATCATCCATTCTTTCCAACGCTCCAAACACTTTCGCTTACGTGCTGCGCTCCAGCAAAGTTCCATTTCGAGATTTCAGCGCCGATGACGACCCTCTGCTCCGGAATTCGATTTATCTCGGGCGTCAGTAAAGTTTTAAATTTACGAAAGTGTTGTGATTTAGTTGTCAAATTATATATCTGTACTCTCAATCTGTAAAGATCATTCCGAATATAGAATTGCCCAAAATAAACAGTCAAGGTCCGTGGGCCTTAGAGTAGGAGCCGACTACGACTCCGAACCAAGTAAAAAATTGACTTGTGTTCTTGTGTACTTTATTTCTTTCCGCTGCGTATTTGCTCTTTCTTAGTCCGAAAAGTTTTTAACGATATTCACTCCCCCCCTCTATCATTTTCTTCGATCCAACAAGTGGTATCAGAG
Organism: Boesenbergia rotunda; assembly: GCA_024364735.1. Taxonomy (NCBI): domain Eukaryota; kingdom Viridiplantae; phylum Streptophyta; class Magnoliopsida; order Zingiberales; family Zingiberaceae; genus Boesenbergia; species Boesenbergia rotunda. The sequence goes on along the minus strand of JAGFNQ010003841.1, from coordinate 249,765 downwards.
CGGGTGGCTCAAATCTGGTGCAACCACCAATTTGAGAATTTTTTTTGGATTTTACAAAATTTTTAATTTCTTTTTTGAATTTTTCTCGTTAATCGAGGTTGGTGCAACACCACTCGATCGCTTTCATTTCGATTAATTTTTTCCCGCAATGCTAATTCAAGACCAAGTCTTGGGATAAAGTTTCCTTGTTTTTGTTTTATTTTAGAAATTATTTTGGCCATGCAAAAGGGTTTCAGCACAGCCAGACCACCACTGTTCAGTGGAGAATACTTCTCCTACTGTAAGAGTCGGATGGAAGTCCACCTGAAAACTCAGGTAGATATGTGGATTATTATCCAATCTGGTCTTGAAATCCCCAAGAACGCTGAAGGAGTGGCACAGCGCTACTCAGAATGGGACGCCTCACTGAAGAAAAAGATCGAGACTGATGCAAAGGCAACCCAGACACTGCAATACGAATTAACCAAAGAAGAACTGAACCGGGTGGGTCCCTTAAATAGTGCTGAAGAACTCTGGAGCAAACTGATTGAACTGCACGAGGGCACCTCCGACACCAGAATCAGCAAAAGGGACCTACTGCTGAACAGACTGTACACAATCAAAATGAACGAAGGCGAGTCAGCAGCACAGCTCCACGCCAGGATCCAGGAGCTGATGAACGACCTGCACACAATCAGTCACAAAATAGAAAATCATGACCTTATCAGGTATACCTTAAATGCTTTCCCAAGAAATACTCTGTAGGCATCTATGGTAGATTCTTACAAGGTTTCTAGGGATCTTTCTAAAATAAAATTAGATGAATTGTTTTCTAAATTAGAGTTACATGAGTAGACTAACTGCACTTTGGTCGAGAAAGGTATTGCTTTTCTTGCAGGTAAAACCCAAGGAAAGGTAGCCAAGAAAAAGCCTCAACCTGCACCCGAGTCTGACTCAGACTCAGACTCAAAAGATAGTGAAGGGGATCGACCCAAGCTGGTTCGGCTAGCCCGGGACTACTACAAGGACCTGAAGCATCAGACCAACAGAAGGAAAGCCAGCCGAAGAAAGGAAGATCCAGCTGAACCTTCAACTTCGAAGACCAAACCAAATGTGACCTGCTACGAATGCAACAAGAAGGGACACTACAAATCGGAGTGCCATAATCTAAAGGAAGCTAAGAAAACTCGAAGGAAGAAGGCTCTTCAAGCCACGTGGGACGAATCTTCCTCCGAAGAAGAAGAAGAGGCCCCACAGTCAAACCTTCTCGCCTTAACCGCTTCGGAAGACATCGACACCGGATCAGAATCGGAGCCGGACAATGGAAGGCTCACAATTTCAGAAAACGGCAAGATAACGGTAAGTGGTTATTCTGAAGTTGAATTATCAAAGTTAATTGCTTACCTATCTCGTAACTTGACGAAAGCTAAAATCCGAGTCGAGTCCCTCCGATAGGAAGTAAAACTCCTGAAAGAGGGAGCTAACTCTAGATCCTTGATCGAGAAGGTTCAAGAAGGAACCTCTACTCAAGTTGAAAAGCTTGAGAAAGAGAACTCCTCTTTGAAAACTCAAGTCAAGGACCTTAGAGTGGCTTTAGAACGATTTACTTTGGGTTCCAAGGGTCTTGACATGATCCTTGGAAAGCAGAAGTCCATTCTAAATCGATCCGGGTTAGGGTATCGAACCAAGTCGAGATAACGGTCATACTATGCTGTATTGAACCAATCTAGACCCAAAATTCAAGCATGGGTACCAAAACTTTGCTTGAATAACCAAGCTGGACCAAACTAGTATTGGATCCCCAAGGACAAGATTCATATCTTGCCTAATCATTATCGTGGCTTTAGTCTAGGGGAGCCAATTTAAAAATAATTTTTATAATTAGATAAATTTTATTTCTCCGTAATTTGAATTGCATGCTTAATTGTTTATTTATTTCTGCAAATTATCATGTTTAGACCTAGGACTGGTTAGACTAAGGATTGAGATGACTTAATTGAAATTTGAATAACATAGTATTGGGTGGAAGTGAGATGATAGTACGTTAGGGAAGCCATTTTTGGTGGAACTAGCCGAAGCTACCGATCCAAGACCCAAACTAGTTAGACAAAAATCTTTCAAGGAGTAACTTGAAGATGAATTTTTAATAAAAGGCTTTGTCAAGGAAAGGGTTGATGATCCAATAAGGCTACGGCCAAAGAAGGCCTAGTGCTTCGCCAAGACCTGGAAGCCGATTATTGAAAATCAAATTCACTTTACTATTGTCAGATTTGAATCTAACACAAATTTCAATTAATCTTACATTCAACCACTTTTCAAAATAAAATTAAAACTTAATTAAACTATTTTCAAAATTAATTAAACTTTTCAAAATTAATCATGTTTTTTTAAAATAAAATCTTTACTTCTATTAAAACCTGTCTCATAAAACTCATAAGGTTAACGTGATTGATAACTCTAGATTGGCTGAGACATACTAGGTTATGAAAATCAATTTAAGCTATCCTTATTTCTAATTGGATCCAAATCAATAAATACTTTATGTGTAGGAACATAAAGATTTGGATCAATGGATGTTGGATAGCGGATGCTCCAGATACATGACTAGAGACAAATTGAAATTCACCAAACTCAAGTTCAAGAACCTAGGCTCAGTAGGATTTGGCAACAATGCTACACTTAAAGTCATTGGGTCAAGTAACATTGAACTCAAATCAGATTTTGTGATTAAAAAGGTACTCTTGGTTGAGAACTTTAACTTTAATTTGCTTAGTATAAGTCAATTATGTGATACTGGCTATGTAGTTACCTTTACCAACTCTGACTGCCTGATTAGAAATTTGCAATACTCAGAAGTCATGCTTAAGGGCACTAGGAAAAATAACATTTATACTATAAGTTTACCCTTAGTGCCTAAATGCCTCTTAACTCAATTAGAAGAATCCAACCTCTGGCATAGGAGATTATGTCATACAAATGTTAGACTAATTTCGAAAATCACTCAACTTGGTTTAATTAGAGGAATACCAAAAATTAAGAACTATGAAAACACAATATGTAATTCATGCAACCAAGGTAAACAAACCAAGTCTAATCACAAGTCAATTCAATCAGACCTAACTCAAACCACGCTTGAGCTCCTGCATCTTGACCTATTTGATTCACATGGAGCCAAGTCACTAAGCAGAAACTGATACTGCTTAGTCATTATCGACGACTACTCTAGGTTCACCTGGGTTAAGTTCCTAAAGACTAAGGATGAAACCCTAAACCTATTTATTGATTTTTGTAAGATAATTGAAAATCAAAATGATACCAAAATCAAAAGACTTAGGAGTGATCACGGGCGAGAGTTTGAGAATCAAAGGTTTGAGAAATTTTGTAGAATAAACGGGTATATTCATGAATTCTCATGTCCTAGAACTCCCCAGCAAAATGGGATAGTAGAAAGGAAAAATAGAACCCTACAGGAAGCCGCTAGAACTATGCTCAATGAATTCATCCTAGCTAACCAATTTTGGGCAGAAGCAATTAGTACGGCTTGCTATTTCCAAAATAGGGTCCTAATTAACAAACGGCATAATAAAACTTCTTATGAACCTAAGGGACTTTGGGTCCTAATTACCATAGACTTTGAAACATATACTACCTAAGGGACTTTGGGTGCAAAGTCCATATCCTAAACACCAAGGACTACCTAGGGAAATTCCAATCTAAGTCAACCCCTGGAATATTTTCAGGATATTCAACAACAAGTAGGGCCTATAGGGTCTACAATAGATAAACTAACAAAATTAAAGAAACAACTAAATTAATCTTTGATGAGGAAACCAATCCAAAACTTGATAATCAAAATCTGAACTCATTAAATTTTGATTAAGAGGAAAACGAACAAATTATTGACCCATCAATTGAATCACTAGTTGATCCTCTAAATGAACTGACTATTGAACCAACTTCTGAGTCAATTGAACCAATAATTGAACCAAATACTAAACCGAACCGTCCAGCCGGACCTGAGGCTGAACCAAGTTCTAGAAGAACCAAGAAACCCAGACTCAGTCACCCAACTGATCAAATTGTGGGTGATCCAACCTTAGAAGTCAAAACTAGGTCTTCCTATAGAAATCTTAGTTAGATCGCACTGATTTCAAAAATTGAACCTAAGACTATAGAGGAAGTCTTACCTGATCCTGATTGGATCATAGCAATGCAAGAGGAGTTAACCCAATTTGAAAGAAACCAAGTCTGGAAACTAGTACCTAAACCTGAGGGCAAATCTATCATAGATACTAAGTGGGTATTTAGGAACAAACTAAATGACAAAGGAGAAATAGTCAGAAACAAAACCCGCTTAGTAGCTAAAGGATTCACTCAAGTCGAAGGGTTAGACTATGACAAAACCTTTGCCCCACTAGCCAGACTTGAGTCTATTAGAATGTTGTTAGTCTTTGCAACCCATAAAGGATTTAAACTTTACCAAATGGATGTTAAGTCAGTCTTTCTGAATGGGTTTATCAAAGAAGAGGTCTATGTAGGATAACCCCCCAATTTTGAGGACTTAGAAAAACCTGACTATGTTTACAAACTTAATAAGGCACTTTATGGACTAAAACAAGCACCTAGGGCATGGTATGAACACCTATCAACTTACCTCATTTCTAAGGAATTCAACCAAGGATAAATTGACTCAACTCTGTTTGTCAAAACCTTAGAAAAAGACATCTTCATTGTCCAAATCTATGTTGACGACATAATCTTCGGATCCACTAACTCTAACTTTTTAAAAGAATTTGTAAAAATTATGGAAAATGAATTCAAAATGAGCTTGGTTGGTGAGCTCAACTTCTTTTTAGGATTACAAATTAAGCAAACTAGGGATGGAAATTATGTTCACCAATCCAAATATGCTAGGAGTTAATAAAGAAGTTTAAAATAGATAACTCCAAAAGCATAAGTACCCCTATGGCCACAAATGTAAAAATTGATAGTGACCCTAAAGGTAAACCTATAGACCTTAAACTATATCGAAGTATGATTGGAAGTCTACTTTACCATACAACTAGCAGACATGATATCCTCTTTGTTGTAGGAATGTGTGCTAGATACCAAACCTGTGCTAAGGAAACGCACTTAGCAGCCCTAAAAAGAATACTTAGATACATCAAGGGCACCCTAAATGTAGGGATTTGGTATCCAAGGACCTCAACTTTTGACTTGTCAGAATACTCTGATTCTGACTATGCTGGATGCAAACTAGATAGAAAGAGTACAAGTGGAAGCTGCCAACTTTTAGGAAATAGTCTAGTCAGTTGGTGCAGTAGAAAGCAACACTATCTACAACCGAAGCAGAATATGTTGCTTTAGGAGAGTGTGTAGCACAACTCCTATGGATGATGCACACTCTTAAGGACTTCCAGCTTGATTACACCCAAACCCAAGTTTACATTGATAATATAAGTTCAATTAATCTAACTAAGAACCCAATCCAACACTCTAGAACAAAACATACAGAGGTTAAACATCACTTCGTAAGAGATCATGTAGCCAGGGGTGAAATAGTCCTTAAGCATGTAGACTCGAAGTCAAACTTAGCTGATATCTTCACCAAACCCTTACCTGAGTCTGAGTTCAGCTCACTAAGAAGGCAGTTAGGGTTATGCTTAATAGAATAGGACTGCTCTATATATGTTTCTTTTCAAAACACTATTTTATTTATTGTTATTTAATATATTTGAAAAATCATTTTTATTTTGAAATTTAAAATAATTTCTGACTTTGTTTTTTTTAAAACTTACCCCTTTCAAAACTAGGGCTTTTTCGCAAATGGACTTAGCTTAGGCCCTAACCCTAGAACTGCATGCAACTATTGTTGAGGCAATCTATGGTCCGGAGCGACCAAGTGTTTTGATGTTTGAGCAAAGGGTTTAAGTTAGATTTACCCTTGTGTTCTTATATGTGTATGTTGAGTGTTCAGGTTGTACAGGTTACACATATGGACTTGACTGGACGGCCTCGGTACGGTGAAGGGTAGCATGGAGACAAGCTGGAGGCTTGTGTACACCCGAGGGACCTTGGAGAGCAGGGACGATGAGCTGATGGGCGTGGACTTCGAGGCATACGTGAAGGATGGCATGGAGGCAAGATGGAGGCTTGCGTGCATCCGAGGGACGAGAGCCGAAGATGAAGAGGGCGCGAAGGTAACAGTCGAGGCTGTGGAGAAGGAGTCAGTCGAGTCGTGAGGGTACGAGTGCTGTGTGATTGTACTCGGGAAAATCCTAGGTTTTGAGTGCAGAGTGGAATGTACTCAGGAAGTGGTAACCTTAAGTGGGTGAGTAGACCAGTCGACTGATGGAACTCACAAAAAGGTCTCAGCCCTGGGACCAGCCAACTGCCCTGGAGGCAGTCGACTGGTAGGTGGCTGGTGAGTTGGCTGAGAATTCGAACGTTGGGGTGCAACGGTCGAATTTCAGTGGCACCATCCGACTACCCTTAGGGCGGTCAACTGGTAGCGAGGGTTTCAGCCCGAGTCCTATTTAAAGAGGACTTCGCGGTGGCTGAGATTCTTGATAAATCTTGTCTTGGTTAAAGGCAGGATAGTAGTCTTTGTGCTCAGAGGTTTGCTTGAGTTTGTGGTGAGGTTTCTCCACCCACAAGGAGCGACGAGGGCTAGCCGGAGGTTATCCAGGGAGTGATCCACCGACGGATTCTTGGATTAGTCACCCGTCCAGGGTGAATACCAAGTAAAACTGGTTTATTAGCGTTTGTTCTTTATTGATTTATTATTTTATTGTATATTCCGCTTGCGCTAACATCTTTGTAGAGAAAACGACGAAGAAACGCTATTCACCCCCCCCCCTCTAGCGAACACGATCAATCCTACAATTGGTATCAGAGAGAAGGACCGCTCTTGATCGGACTAACCGCCGAGGGAGCACACGCTAGAGGAAAAGAATCATGGAAGACAAATTTGCGGATGATATTTACACTCCACTGGCCTACGATCATCAAGATTTCGACTTTTGGAGGGCAAGGATTGAGACATGGTTCAGGATGGAGTGGGACCTTCGAATCACGCTTGAAGAGCCATATGAGACTCCAAAGGATAAGCACGGGAAGATACTTAGGCCTAGATATTGGAGTCAAGAACAACAAGATCAAGTGAAAGTGAATGAGAAGGTAATTAGCATTTTGGTAATGTTTTGCCTAATAACATTTTGAGTTGTGTAGGTGAATATAGAGATGCACATGAATTATGGAGTAAAGTCAAAGAATATCATGAAAATCCTACACAAGTTCAAGAGCCCAAAGAAATCAATTCATTGGTTCAAGAAGTGGAAGAAGGAAGTGAGAGGTCATCCACCTCATCTAGAGAAGAGGAGGAGGTCACCACCTCAAGGATTGAGGGGGAGGAGAGACTCTCAATTACACAAGAACAAGTGGAGGCTTCCACATCATCCAAGGTTGAAGAAGAAGTTGTAACGCCCGCCTTTTTCCCCACACCTTACGGTGTGGTGAGAGGCGGCGTTACGCTAACATACATAGGCATATGAACATCTTAATGCAGCGGAATAATTTTTTTTTAAAACTTATTACACATGCGTTTAACCATGCAACTAATACTTGAATCATGTATATATACCTTAACTATCATTCATGAACATGGTGACATTGTAACTTAGCATATTAACCGCATACGTAGCATTATGATCTAACCATTCCATAACTTATCCATAAGCATCATAAGTAGCAAGTAACTTATCCATAAGCATCATAAGAGTAAGTTATTCTTTAGGCATAACTATCGTAGGTATAGCATAGAACCTAATGAGGCGTTTCAAAACACAAGACATGCAATCAGTATAAATAGAAGAATCCTTTGCCATGTCACTGCCACACACACGCTCTTGCCCCTCCTGTTACTTCCCTTAGTACCCTCTTGCTTGATCTGCGATATAAGAAAATAAGACTATAAGCGCACAGGCTTAGTAAGACCCTTTTCTACTCACTAAAATTCATACGTCACATAAAGCATAATCATATGAACATTTAACAGGACATGGTTCTTAACATAGAACATAAGCATAAAAAAACATTTAACATGGCATGGTTCTTAACATAACTATAAGCATATTCTTAACACAATTCATAAGCATACTCTTAGCATAAATCATAAGCATATTCCTAGCATAAATCATGAGCATATCATAAGCAGATTCTTAGCATAAATCATGAGCATATTCTTAACATAAATCATGAGCATATCATAAGCATATTCTTAGCATAAATCATGAGCATATCATAAGCATATTCTTAGCATAAATGCATAACATGAATGGATGCATGAGTCAAATGCATATACATAAGGATGCTTATTTGAAAATCATACTTATAAATACTTAAACATAATCACAACATCATGGGGCCCTGGCTTGTACCACATACATACATCATGTGCGCGCATCCCTAAGTAAATATGAGGTAGCTAATCTCGACCTACTAGGGTAAGGACAGCTTCATCGGTAGTCCCGAACCGTGGACAACTTCATCGGTAGTCCAGAACCGTGGACAACTTCATCGGTAGTCCAGAACCGTGGACCTTACTTAGGTCCGGTACAAGCCCATTCGTAAAATAAAATAATTTCACATTCTTCCTCATTCATAAAACATACATGGCATAATCATTCATTCTTAATGCTTAACATCATCATTATGCCTTGAAGGCATGAACCTTATCTTCATTCATCATTTTCATTCCATGTAATCATTATGCCTCGAAGGCATGAACTTTATCTTCGTTCATCATTTTCATTCATAAAACATGACATACATACATAATTATATCCTAAGATATGAGCATCATCCTAGTCCATAAAGCTTGCATGATCATGGTACATATGATAAACATGCATTTCATACATGGTACATTTCATCTAGCATGCATAATCATAGTATCCATCATAGAGCATGCATGGGTAAGATACATATGAACATGATACATACTACTTAGGTTCATGGCATTCTACAGTACTTAGGTTCATGGCATTCATTATAGAACATGCATAGACCTTCATACACATATATCTATTATAGGCATTTAACATCTGTAACGCCCGACCTTATATCTACCCTTAAGGCGGGGTTACGGGTCCATACATTCATATCATGTATCAAGGTAAGCATGTATATCCAAACAAAACATATCCAAACAAAACAATTACAATACATGAACTAGTAATAAGCATGCTTATTGAAGACTAATTTACCAAGCAAGGTTTTTCATTTCTTTTATATCTACATGCATTTACAACCTAATAGGAAGATCATTTAACACACTATAGCATGGAATCTCAAGTAAGAATATAGCAAGAGTTATCTAGTCTTAGATACATGCAAAAGAAGCATTCATAAGCAACGGAAAATAGTAAACATCTAGCATTTTACTGAGCATGCATACTATAAGAATTAGACATTAATAATAGTATTATCTAACATGACCTAGGTTCCATATCTCTAACAGTAGAGTAGTCACAATCATCATATATTCAGAGTATAGTAATACAATTTTAATCTTTTATCGGAAGCAGTTAGATTCTAGACAAACTAAGGTAGATAGAATCTTTCATCCTTTCCCGAGCCATCACCACACACATCCTCTAGCCTTCCCTCTGCCTCTTCCTTTAATTCAAGTATTTCTTACCGCTATCTGCAGCATAAGAAAACAACATGAACTAGTAAGCAAAACATGCTTAGTAAGAATCCGGGCCTACTCGCAAAACCATTTCGATACATCATATCATGTACTCAGTAATCAAGATAGAACAAGATTAAGCATCATAAGCATCTCATCAAAGTATCATAAACATCACATCAAATATCTCCAAGTACTTTACGGAACAAGATTATCACATGATGAGAAAAGTATGCTTTTCAAAAGGTTCCATAATGGTAAGTACTTCAAAATATCATATCATCATCTAGGGCCCAGTTGTAGTACCACATCATGCGCGTTCCCTAATAAATTGGGGTAGCGAGCCACCAATCTAATTAGAGCAGGACCCTTCCGTCCTACCAATGCCATGACCTTCAGTTAACATGCACATTGGATTTGTTTAACGACCCCCTTCCGAGTCGGGTACACAACCTTCAAAGTAAAGTAATTTATCATGCTATTACTCATATATGTATATGCCTAAAGGTACTCTTAATCACTTCTCAAAGGGACACACCACACATTCGGGTGCTCTTGATCCCCTAGGGACACACCACACATTCGGGTGCTCTTGATCCCAGTTTCAATAGAGTAACCCTTTTTAAGCATATTATCAAACACATCATGTTCATATCATCAAGGTGCCCCCATGGGCTATAAGGCATGCTTTTATACCTAACAAGATAGGTCATATAATTTATACACACATCACATATGTAGTAACATGCTTCATGGTCTCATTAGGTACTTCTCAACCCCAGAACTAGGGTTGGCCAAAACTCACAAGTAAAGGAGTTTGGTTTTCCAATCAAGCATTCCTTCAAACATTCTTACAAACACCTCTAGTATATTTCATGTTAACAATTTAAACATGGTTTAACCCTCAAAGTGGGGTTAGCATCCACTAACCCTAATTCCTAGGTCTTGGCTGAAACCCATCTAAACCCTAACCCTAGTTTCATAGGGTAGGAGTATCAAATATTCATACAAACATATATTCAAACACTTGATCTACATTCCTAAGCATGAATCCATTATAGAAAATCATAAAATCCCCAAACCCTAATTTCTATCATGCTTGGCCGAAACTTATAAGGGTGCAAATCCCAATTTTTGGTATTACAACATGAAGGGAAACAACATATAAGCATACCCTAAATTTCAAGGAATCTTTCCATGTAATAAAAAGTGACCAAGGCCTCCCTTCAAGAGGGGGCCGAAACATTCAAAGGTGAAAAGCCCTAAATTTTGTACAAGAAAAATAACAAGGATCACACATAACCATTATACTGCAGGCGAGGGGATACTTACCTCCTAGCGCTGGAAATTTCTTTAAACCGTAGGGTACCCTATACTTGGAGGGTATGTGAAGATCCTTTTCTTCTAAATTTTCTCTAGGATTCTTGGTCTTGGTAGAGAGTAATGACCCTTGGACTCTCCTTCTTGCAATTGCCCTAGGGTTAGAACCCTAGGGTTGGAATTTCGAAAATGGAAAGGGAGAGAGGGCTAGGCTCGGCAAGAAGAAGAAAGGAGGAAGAAGAATGAAGTAACTTCCTCTAACTTCCTTCTCTTAATCCTATTTATACACCTCTTGTGAAGAAGCATGTCTCTTCACTCTTACACACTTAACAAGCGTGTCTCCCCTTCTCCTAACATGAAACACCCACTAGAGCATTTGGTTAGGAAAGAGTTAGTGCAAGTGATAGGTTCAAGGTTCGATCCTTGCTTCCTCCACTTTGCACTTTCTTTTTTTAGCACCTCTTACTAATTCATTTCCAAGCCCAATAAACCAAGCCCATCATGAAATTTCATAATATTAATAATATTTCATGAATCTAATATTTCATGATAATATTTCATGATAATAATATTTCATGAATATAATATTTCATAATAATATTTCATGATAATAATATTTCATGCATATACTATTTCATGATAATATTTCATGATGATAATATTTCATGAATATAATATTTCATGTATTCATGACATTTCATAGCATGTGATTGCATGAAATTTATATCATTTCATTATAACCATTTTCATACATTGTCATGATTTCACATTGACAAATTTGGGGTGTTACAACATCCTACATGCATTATTCTATTTAACCTATCCCTACATCAATTACATATGTTCATGGTATATGGTCTAAAATATTCATGAGTAAAACATAACACATAACCTAAACATACAAAGTCATGATACATAACACATAAAGCTAGGGTTTTGGTAACATAAAGATCCTTACATCATGCTTAACCATATACTTACATCATAGTAATCTATAAACAAGTATCCTTGAGACCTTAACCCAATCCAAACCCTAGATCATGGTCTTGGCCGAAACCCTAAAGTGTTAGTAATATGAGAGAAGTGTCCTAAGGCAATCGCCTTATGATTGTAATCATTTACTTTAATAAATGAAAATTCACTATTTGAGTATACATGTTCATGTATTTGATTGAGATCTTGAACTCATTTACTGAATGTCCGCAATACAATTCACAGCATGAGAGAATTTGTGATGAATTCACAACTAGTGATTATCTCTACATGTGCAATTGTGAAGTATTGAAATTGTCCCTAGTCGATGAATTGATAAATACGGACACTATCAATTCTGTTGAGACTAGCATGGGTTATTCTCTAATCAGCTGATTTTCACTGGCTGGTGACATTGGGATGTCCGGAGATAAACATGGATGCTAGTTAAGGGAACTAGTTCATTGGAGTGACTGGCTGTAAGACTTCATATGGTAGTCTACATATAGACATGTCAGTGAAGTTCTTATTGCAGCTTAAGTGTGATGTTCCTTTTACTTGCGGTGTTCAAGTCACCTTGGTCATGGAGACTTATACTTTGACATCTTAAGCAAGCATCTCCATGGAGGTGTGGACCCAGGATGGTTGGGTATAAGCCGAAGTACCCGAAGATGTTTGAACAGCCTACAAAGGATTCACCACTCCTTGCGAGGAGCTGTATACCCGAGGCCTATCGTCGGATTGTTACTCGAAGCCTCTGGCCAGAGCATGACATGTTCAGAGTATGAATCTCTTAGACACATGTGAGTAATTAGAAATCCAAAGGACGAGAAGACATTACTTGGGCTAGGTGTGACGTAGTCAGCCTAGTGGGGACTGACACACATAGACCGTGTCCTGAACCAAGTGGGTATAAGATGGTGAAGGGAATGAGGCACGATTCATTAGAGCTGCTGAAGGGTTTCAGAATTATTTCTGAGATCAACCGTTGATCTTTCGATTAATTGGAGGTCATGATGTACTACTAGGTGCCACTCATGATCGTTCTATAATTGGTTGATTATAGACGGCCAACATAAATCGAAAGCCTATTTAGTCAAACGCACTACGAGTAATCCGAGAGATTTAAAACGAGTTGAAAATTAGATTTTCTGATCAAGAGAAATAAGTCGAATCTGAATTAATCAGAGGCGCAACGGAAGCTTAAAATGGCTAAGTCTTTTGAAGGCTTATTGGGCGAATTAAATGAGTTTAATTCGCGAAGGTTTGGCTTGATGTGGCCGGCCAAAGAGGGTACCCACCCTCTTTGGTTTGGCCGGCCACTACAAGGAGAGAAAACCAATTTATTTGGTTTATTTTATAAAATAAATCAAGCGCGATTTGTTTTATAAAATTATGGATAAATAAATCTATATAAAGAAATTTATATAAAGAGATTTATATAAAGAAATTTATAGAAATTTATTCTTTTTTATGGAAATTAAAATGAACCATGGATCGGTTTATTTTAATTTTATAAAATCAATTATGAATTGATTTTTCCATGATAAGAAATATTTATAAATTTCTTGTAAATTTTATTCCATAATAAAGGAGAGATGTATTTGTTTTATTATAAATTTAGTTATAATAAAACTTGGCATAACGGAATAATTCATAAGAAAATTTATAGGATAAATTTCTTATGAAAATTTATTCCGTTAAAAGAGGAGACTTGGCGATGGAGAGGCTACTATATAAAGGAACCAAGGCTAGGCTTGAATTCCTCAATTGAATTATCAAGAGATTAAGTAGCTCCCTCTCTCTCTCTAATTCTCTCCTTCTCTCTCTCTAGGGCCAGCGCCCGCCTCTCTCTCTCTAGGGTCGGCGCCCACCTTTCTCCCTCTAGGGCCGGTGCCATCTCCCTTGCCGTGAGCCACCACCAAGATGAAGCGGGTCGCGACTCCTTCCTCCCTTCACGGAATCTTGATTCCGTTATTCGGTTGTTAGTTTCTATCTTTTCTCTCTTGATATTCTAGTTGTGCCTTTGGAGAATCTAGTAGTTCTCGTCGGCACAAAACTCGTGGCTTTGCGATGTCATCCCGAAGAGAACTCGGCGTGGACGCGAATAGAGGCGGAGCTTCCAAGGGACGCTACGGTTGGATCTCGTCCCTTACTTCGAGTTACGCGAGGTAACGAGTAAATTAGTTTACTTTCTGTAAAATTTTAATTTATGATCATGTCCACACATCATAAGGTCGCATGCTAGATACGTAGTTAAAAATAATTTAAGAAATTATTTATGCTAATTTTTCCGCTGCACGTAAATATTTTAAAATTTACGAACCCGTATCCTTGTCAACATGCATCCGGTCCCAACAGTGGTATCAGAGCGAGGTTAGTGTTCGACATAATCATATAATTATTTTGCGGAAAACTTTGTCATAATCTCAATTTTGGAAAAATTTTCAATTATGGAAAATTTCCAATTATTATAAATTTTAGATTTAGGAATTTCAAAGTTTGGAAATCCTCATGAAATTTCGCAAACGTTTGAAATATCCTAGTTTCTGAAATTTTATGCTAATTGAGAAAACTTCCCATCTTTGGAAACTTTCCAATTTTGGAAATTTCCTATTTTGGAAATTTTCCAATTTTGGAAATATGTAAGTTTTCTTTGTACCAGAAACTTACAATTATTCTGAAAACCTATTATGAAATCTCACAATTTTGGACACTTTCTTTCAAGAAAGTCTAGACAAATTTATTGATAATTAATTGACAATTAAATTCAAATTGGTTTTAAATTATCAACAAAATTCTTTATTTTGGATTGAGCCTCGGGGAGCCGTCCAATTTAAAGTTAGTTGTTGTAATTTAATTTCCCAATTTTGAATGAAATTGTCATGTTTAATTTGGTTGCGCTTCAGAAGCGGACCAAATTGAATTTACGACAAATTTCTTTTCTTTGGGTATCTGAGCCTCGGGGAGCCACCCTTAGAAAACAATTTGTTGTAATTAATTAAACCCATGAATAAAATATGATTTAAGAGGTGATGCTCTTACATATTGTTGTCTCCAAAATTAATTAGGAAAATGGTTTCCTATAGAGTTTTCTTAAAAGAGATTTTCATGAAAATAATATGTGGTTGAATTAAGGGAATTGTCTCTTAATTTAATAAGATTTGATTTAGAGAAATCAAAGTCTTAAACATTTTATTTCCGAAATTGATTATGACAATTTAGGAAATTGTTTCCCAAAACAATTCCTTTAATAAAGTATGAAATTAGAATTAGGAAATCCGGTTCCTAATTCAATTAATGAGACTTGATAAATTAAGTCACATACATACTTTATTAAGGAAATCGTTAGTCATGACATAATTATATGTCATGAATGTACTTAGAAAAGAAAGGATGAGACCTAAAACCCCTTACAAAATATTAAGGCTAACACCTTCCATTAATATGGTTAGAACCGGAGTTTTGTTTCTCGTTTGGGTTGATGGACACATCCATGCCCGGTTTGAACCTCAACATGTTCAAACCATGGAATTAGTTTATGAATAATATAGTTGGAGTCAGAGGTCAATCCTTAGTTTTGGTTGTTGGACACATCCAACCCTGACTAAACGGTTGAATGAGCTCCAACCATATTAAAACTATTTCTTGATTAATGGGTCAGCCTTAAGCTTGGAGCATCGATTTGTTGTGCCACAGCCAAGGT
This sequence comes from Boesenbergia rotunda, assembly GCA_024364735.1. Taxonomy (NCBI): domain Eukaryota; kingdom Viridiplantae; phylum Streptophyta; class Magnoliopsida; order Zingiberales; family Zingiberaceae; genus Boesenbergia; species Boesenbergia rotunda. Next base: position 234,097 of record JAGFNQ010003841.1, on the reverse strand, counting down.
CGATGTAAAGAGAGGTGCAGTTGGGTGCTATGTATAATGTTGCATACTTGTTAATGAGTTAACAACCCAATGATTTATGCAAACATTCAATTAGTTGATAGCATAAAGTGATAGTTACATATATGTGATATGTAATCGGTATATTTACCTACCTTCATAGCTAAGAATAACTTGATGGCCACAGCCATGGTTGTTCTTATCTATGGTTGGATATCAACCTATTTGGAGATGTTCCTACGATCTCCCGAATTGATAAAAAGGGTTATTCAATTTGAAAATAAATAGGATTTTATTAATGTATGTTGATACATTCTTTATCATTCTTCTCACATAAGCTCAATTTGTATTTCTAGGTTAATCACTCGATCATGTCTTCTCTGAATTTGCGTTCCATTTTGGACACCAATAAACTGACCGGACCAAACTTCATGGACTGGCTTCGAAACCTGAGGATAGTCCTCAAGGCAGAGAAGCTTGCTTATGTCATTGAAGATCAACTTCCCAACCGTCCTCCTGAGGGTGCAACTCCAGACCAGTTAGTGGCCTATCAGAAACATGTGACCGATTCTGAACTTGCGAGTTGCATCATGCTAGCCTCTATGGTACCTGAGCTGCAAAAGCAGCATGAGCATATAGATGCTTATACCATCATCTTCCATCTTCATGAGTTATTTGAAGAGCAGGCGAGATCCGAAAGGTTCGAAGTCTCCAGACTCCTCTTCACCTCTAGGATGCAGGAAGACACTTCTACCTCACAGTTTGTGTTAAAGATGTTGGGGTACATTGAGCAACTGAGCACACTCGGTTTTACAATGGATCATGAACTAAGTATTGACTTAATTCTGCATTGTTTGCCCAAAGGTTATTCACAATTTGTGATGAACTATCGGATGAACAAGTTGGAGACTACCATTCCTGAGTTGCTCAACCTGCTGAAGAATGTAGAGCCTTCTGTAAAGCAGGATCAAAAGACGGTACTGTTAGTTGGTTCCTCGAAGAAAGGTTCTAAGAGGAAGGCCAAAGAACAGAATAAAGGAAAGAAGAAAAAGGCCAAAAATACTGAAAAGACACCAAAAGGAACTTGCCATCATTGTGGCAAGGAGGGTCACTGGCGAAGAAACTACAAGGTTTATCTTGAGTCCTTGAAGAAGAAGGCATCCGATGCCCCATCCTCTTCAGGCATCTTCGTTATTGAATGTCACTCTATTTCCTCGTACACCTGGGTACTTGATACTGGGTGTAGCTCACATATATGTAATGACATACGGGGGCTAAGGAATAGAAGAAGACTCGTCATGTAACGCCCGCTTTTTTTTTCTAAGCGGCGTTACGTTAACATGCTTAGGGCATGTAGACATCATAAGGCAGCGGAATAACTTAACTTATACATGCCCTGTTACCATTCTTAACTTATTGACATGGGAACCTTAGCATATTAACTTTGAACTTAAGCATCATATCATGTCTCACATAACATCATATCATAAGGTTCCATAAGTCATTATTCAAACACATAAGTAAACATATAGTTCCTGGGCCAAGTCACTACGTCACACATGCGTTCTTGCCCCCCTGCTGCTTCCTTCATTATCCCCTTGAATGATCTGCGGTATAAGGAAATAAGACTATAAGCACACAGGCTTAGTAAGACTCTTTCCTACTCACAAAACCATCCATCATTCATCATCTCATAATGAGCACATAAAACATTAACATACTTGGTGCTCTACTTAGAACATAACATCTGGCATCACTTATCGTATACATAGCATGGCATGAACATAACCATAGTAACATTCTAAGCATGGCATGATACATAGCATAAACATAAACATCATAGACATTCTAAGCATGGCATAATTCATTCATTCTCATGGCACAATTCATAAACATAGTGAACATTCTAAGCATGGCATAATTCATGGCATATCGTAAACATAGTGAACATTCTAAGCATGGCATAATTCATGGCATAAATCATAAACATAGTGAACATTCTAAGCATGGCATAATTCATTCATTCTCATGGCACAATTCATAAACATAGTGAACATTCTAAGCATGGCATAATTCATGGCATATCGTAAACATAGTGAACATTTAAGCATGGCATAATTCAATCATTCTCATGCATACTTCTTAACATGAAACGTAAGCATAAAATCTTATCAACATAGCATAATGCATAACATGAATGGATGCATGAGTGGAATGTATATACATAAGGATGCTTAACTTTTAAAACATACTTTTCATTGCTTAAACATAATCATCATAACATCATTTGGGGTCCCCGGCTTGTACCACATACATACATCATTGCGCGCATCCCTAGCAAGTCCAAGGTCGCGAGCCCCAAATTACTAGGGTAAGGACAGCATAGTCGGTAGTCCCCGAACCGAGGCGTTCTTAAGGTGCCCATCCCTGTTGCACAGCTCCGGTAGTGCCAAAACCGTGGACAGCTTCGGTAGTCCAAAACCGGGGCGTTCTTAAGGTACCCATCTCTTGGACCCATACTTCGGTCTGGTACAAGCCCATTCATAAAGTAAAATACTTTTCATGCTTCATCATTCATAAGACATTCATGGCATCTTTAACATAACATAACTTGTTACGGCTCGGCCGTCTACCGGCCCATTTACCGGTCCTCACGACCGTCGTACCGTCGACCATCGACCGTGCTGTCTTAGCATATTTATGCCTTAAAGACATAAGCATCATCTTTCATTCATCATCATTCATAGCATATTCATTCATTCATCATACTTAACATCATCATTATGCCTTAAAGGCATGAACCTTAACTTCATTCTTCACTTTCATTTTTTTAGACATGGCATCATTTTCATTCTTAACATGGCATCATTTTCATTCTTAAACATGGCATCATTTTCATTCTTAAACATAAACATAACATACTTAACATGGCATCATTTTCATTCTTAAACATGGCATCATCCTCATTCTTAAACATAAACATAACATACTTAACATGGCATCATTCATATCATGAACCTAACATATCATAGCATCATTTTTATCGTGATCATAACCCTATCATTCTTATCATGGCATCATTCATATCCTGAACATATACTTATCATACTTATCATGGAAACACATAAACATATACTTGAAGTTAAAGGCTCAACCCTAACCCTTGGGCCCTTGAGGTTGGCCGAAACATATGGGGTCTCTAGGGTAATCCAAAAATTCCCAGAATTTATACTTAACCTCCACACATCATAAGGGAACATAAATTAACATTATCAAGATTTTTGGCTTAATTATTGACCTTTAAATCATGGTGACCGAAACCCTTAAACTTAGGGTTCTTAGTTTTGTTTCTTTCATGTTAGCCGAAACCCTAGGGTGTCCTAGGGTACTCCAAAAATTCCCAAAAATTATACTTAACCTCTACACATCATAAGGGAACATTAAATAACATTATCATGATTTTTATCATAATTATAGACCTTTAAATCATGGTGGCCGAAACCCTTAAACTTAGGGTTCTTAGTTTTGTTTCTTTCATGTTGGCCGAAACCCTAGGGTGTCCTAGGGTACTCCAAAAATTCCCAAAAATTATACTTAACCTCTAAACATCATAAGGGAATATTAAATAACATTATCATGATTTTTATCATAATTATAGACCTGTAAATCATGGTGGCTGAAACCCTTAAACATGAGGGTTCTTAGTTTTGTTTCTTTCATGTTGGCCGAAACCCTAGGGTGTCCTAGGGTACTCTAAAAATTCCCAAAAATTATAATTAACCTCTACACATCATAAGGGAACATTAAATAACATTATCATGATTTTTAGCATAATTATAGACCTGTAAATCATGGTGGCCGAAACCCTTAAACATGAGGGTCTCGGTTTTCTTTCCTTTCAACATCCAATTCGAAAACCAACCACTATATATCATACTAAAAATCATAAAAATCATAGGGAACTATTATACCACAGGTGAGGGAGTCTTACCTTGGGTTTCTTGATTTTTCGAACCTTGGAAGAGAAGAAAATGGTAAGATCTTTGGACCCTTGAACACCCTTGTCCTTGTATCCTTGGAAGAGACTTTAGATCTAGGAGATGGAACCTTGGAGGAAGTTTTTCCAAGGGGAAAACCCTCTAGGAGTGGTCGGCTAGAATGAGGGAGGAAGAGAGGAGGAAATGCATTTGAAAGAAGAGAGAAAGAAACTCCCAAACCCCCCTATTTATCATCCATTAAATAGGTAAATGAAGAGTCTCTCCATGACTCTTCATCTTCTTTTTAATCTTAACTTATATCCACTTTATTTCCTCATAGAAATCCCTTGCTAGGTGAGTTGGTTAAGGCTTACATGGTTGTACAAGAGATCCAAGGTTCAATCCTTGGCTCATGCACCTTTATTTTTATTTCATTTATTTTATTATTTTTATTTCCTAAATTCCGAAAATCCCCCTAAAATCACCCATAATTATGATAATATTCCTAAATAAAATTCTTTTATATTTATATTAATTTTACCTAATTTATATTAATTTTACCTAATTAATACCCATTTTTGGAGCCCATTTAAAGCTCATTAGTACCTAATTTCTCCATTAAAATAGAAAAATTAGGCTAAGACTTACCCATAATCATGCTAATATGCCTAATTAAATCCTATTTATATTTATACTAATTATTACCGAAATCCACCTATAATCATGGTACTAAAAAAACCCACATAAAGCCCATTAGTACTTAGTTTTCTCAATTTAAATGAGAAAACATGGATTTTCTAGGCCAAAGTTCTCCTTAATATTTCTAGGTCCCTTGGAAAATTATTTAAACATGCTTAATATTTTAAGAAAATATTAAGAGAATTTTCTGGGTCGTTACACGTCAAGGGAGAAGCGAATTTGTGAGTTGGAAATGGAGCAAAGATTGCTGCTATTTCCATCGGAACATGTTTGCTAAAGCTCCCTACTGGACTTGTCTTAGAATTGGATAATTGTTATTTTGTTCCTTCGTTAATAAAGAACATTGTATCTATTTCATGTTTGAATGAAAAGGGTTACCATTTAACTTTTAGTAACAATTGCTGTTACATAACTTTAAATGGTGTTCTTTATAGGACCAGAACTTTGTGCAATGGTATCTACACGTTAGATTTATCCGGTGACATTTTCAATATCGAAGTTAGCAACAAACGTGCTCGAATAGATAATCGAATAGACTCCTACACGTGGCATTGTCGTCTTGGCCATGTAAGTAAGAAACGCATGACCAAATTACACCGATGTGGAATTTTTGAATCATTTAAACCCGGTTCATTTGATACATGCGAATCATGCTTAAAAGGCAAGATGGCCAAATTACCCTTTTCTGGAAAAGGTAATCCAGTGGGAGAATTGCTTGGTCTAATACATACTGATGTATGTGGACCAATGTCAACTCTTGCACAAGGAGGCTATAGCTACTTCATCACCTTTATCGATGATCACTCACGATTCGGGTATGTGTTCTTGATGAAACACAAATCTGAAGCTTTTGAGAAATTCAAAGAGTTCAGAAATGAAGTAGAGAAACAGCTTGGCAAAAGTATTAAGATACTTCAATCCGATCGGGGTGGTGAATACTTAAGTCAAGAGTTTCAAGATTATCTTAGGGACAATGGGATATTGTCCCAATGGACTCCGCCGTATACACCACAGCATAATGGTGTATCTGAGAGGCGCAACCGAACCTTGATGGACATGGTTAGGTCGATGATGAATCATGCAACTCTTCCAAAATTCTTTTGGGGCTATGCACTTAAGACAGCTGTTTACTTGCTAAACAGAGTCCCGACCAAGGTAGTCTCTACTACTCCATGTGAGACATGGAATAGTAAGAAACCTCACTTAACTCACCTTAAGATATGGGGTTGTCCTGCTTATGTGAAGCGGACTATATCAGACAAAATGGATGCTAAGTCTGATAAATGTCTATTTATTGGATATCCTAAGGAAACGAAGGGTTACCAATTCTATCATCCCTTGGAACAAAAGGTGTTTGTTTGAAGGCATGCTGTATTTCTGGAAAAAGAATTTCTTTTACAAGAAAATAGTGGGAGTGGCATTGAACTTGATGAAGTTCAAGAAACTCCAATAGACATTACAGAGACACCTAGTCAAGACCCACAACTAATAACTCATAATGATGAGCTATCAGTTGAACCTAAAACAACACCACCTCTTCGTAGGTCTGATAGGACACGCAATATTCCAGAGAGATACGGATTTCTCATAAGTGAATCGAACGACGTGTTACTCATTAGCGATGACGAACCTATCAGTTATGAAGATGTTCTGAAAAATTCAGAAAGAGATAAATGGCTTGAAGCCATGAAGTCGGAAATGGATTCCATGTACGAAAATCAAGTATGGGACTTGGTTAACCCACCTGAAGGGATTAAGCCCATAGGGTGCAAGTGGGTTTTCAAGAAGAAAACTGACATGGAAGGTAATGTTGTTACCTTTAAGGCTAGATTAGTGGCAAAAGGATATCGTCAGAAACAAGGAATTGATTATGACGAAACCTATTCGCCAGTAGCTATGCTTAAATCCATTCGGATGCTCCTAGCCATAGCAGCTCATTATGATTATGAGATATAGCAAATGGATGTGAAAACAACTTTCCTTAATGGAAACCTGCTTGAGGATGTATACATGACACAACCTGAAGGTTTCACATCGGTTGATAAAACCAAAGTATGCAAGCTTCGACGATCCATATATGGACTGAAGCAAGCATCCAGGAGCTGGAACATCCGTTTTGATGAGACAATCAAAGAGTTTGATTTCTCACAAAATCCTGACGAACCTTGTGTGTACAAGAAGGTTAGTGGGAGTGCAGTCGTATTCCTAGTGCTATATGTCGATGACATATTGCTTATAGAAACGATATATCAGTCTTACAGACAGTTAAAATTTGGTTGTCCAAAACTTTCTCCATGAAAGACCTTGGAGAAGCAACCTATATCCTTGGGATTAGAATCTATAGAGATAGATCAAAACGGTTGCTTGGTCTTTCACAGTCTACATATATAGACCGAGTGCTAAAAAGGTTTAGCATGTCGGAATCCAAGAAAGGTTACCTTCCCATCAGGCATGGGATCAACCTTTCAAAGTCTATGTGTCCGCGCACAAAAGACGAGAGGATTTGTATGAATAAGATTCCTTATGCATTCGCGATAGGATCTATCATGTATGCTATGTTATGTACTAGGCCCGATGCATCGTATGCTCTGAGCGTCACAAGCAGATACCAGTCGGATCCAGGAATGGATCATTGGGCGGCTGTCAAGACAATCCTTAAGTACTTAAGAAGAACTAAGGATGTGTTCCTAATATATGGAAAAGGAGATATGGTAATACGTGGGTACGTGGGTATACAGATGCTAGTTTCCAGACAGATAAGAATGACTCCAAATCCCAGTCTGGATACGTATTTACTTTGAATGGAGGCGCAATAAGTTGGAAGAGTTCCAAACAAGACACCGTAGCAGATTCTACCACGGAAGCGGAATATATCGCGGCTTCGGAAGCAGCAAAAGAAGCAGTCTGGATCAAGAAGTTTGTCTCCGAACTTGGTGTGGTTCCAACCATTGATGAAACATTGCCGGTTTACTGCGACAACAATGGAGCTATTGCACAAGCATGTAGCGACCCGCCTTCTCTGCCTTAGACGGATCGTTACTTTTGTCTACTTCTCGACTCTAATGCACGACTAAAAATGCGGAAATCTTTTTTTTTCTTTTAAATCTATCTAGGGATAATATTCTAACTCTAATAGTCATGCATGATACCATGTCACACTTTCTTTCTCAAAAACTCGTAAGAAAAATACTTATTGAAACTTGCCTCGCCCAACTCAGCTTACGGGTATCATTCGACTGATACTGTACCAGTCGACTGATAAGTCTGAAACCTGTTTTCCAGATTCGAAGCCTTGTTTCAAAACTCCACCAAACCTACACTTTCGAGCCATATAAAATCATGACACCATTTCTATACCCTATGCCAGTTTTCTAAACAATTTAGCCAATCAAAACGAATCCATAAACTTGAAATTAGGACTTTTGCGGAAGTTAGCAAGTTATGAAAAATCTACATAGACTTTAAGCTAGAGTTTGTACCAAACTTAACTTCTAACCATTGAAACTCATCACACAAAATTCTGAAACATCCCTAAGGCATTATCAAATGAGAAAGCAACTTTTCTAAACATACTTAAGCAATTAAAACTTGATTCAAAGGGAAGTTAATACTATCTTGGCACATGCATCTATTTCTCTAACAAAGTATCAATATTTCAAACTACTCACACTTCTACTCATCCAATGCAATCATAAGGATATGTATGCTAAATGAAATGACCTGGAATCTTTACTCTAAGAAATTGAGCATGTAAAACTATCCAAAGCTTAAATGTTCGCTAAACTCCATAAAGCAAGAACTTGAAATTTGAATAAACTAAAACATTGTAATTCAAATAACTAAATTGTCTCGTCTCAAGGATCTCTCCAAAATCAGCCACCACACACACTTTACTCAGCACCGCCTCGTCGCCTTCCTTCAGAATTGCTTGCCTTTACCTTTATCTGCAGTAAGAGAAAATGCAACTAGTAAGCAAAAAGCTTAGTAAGTACTATCTAGCTCACAAAATCTCGAAATGTGCAAACATGCTTCTTGAACAATATGAAAATCATATGAGATACTTATATGCTTGAAAGAAAACTAAGAACATGTATAACTCAAAACATGCATACTCAAGCATTAATAAATCTCAATTTACTTTTCTTGGCTCAACTTGAAACTTTAGCTATTCTTTAACTTTTTGAAAACTCTTTAAACTTTAGAAACTTTGCTAAAGCATATACTTGAAAATAATAATCACTTGGATCCACTGAAGACGTAAGTACCATCTCATGCGCGTTCCCTAAAAGGTTGGGGTAGCGAGCCACCAATCCTAATAGAGCAGACCTTGGTCTACCAGGGCCAAGACCTTGGAATTGGACACCTGGATTTCTTTAACGACGCCCTTGGACGCCGGGTACTGGCCTTAGAAAATAAAATAGCTTTTCTTTCTTTTCTTTCTTATCTGTAAATGCCTTGGCATTTTCTCGAGCACCTTGCGTGCTAAAATCCCTAAGTCTTGACTTTTGGGGATTTCTTAAGGCCTTGGCCTTTTCTTTTCTTATCTGTAAATGCCTTGGCATTTTCTCGAGCACCTTGCGTGCTAAAATCCCTAAGTCTTGACTTTTGGGGATTTCTTAAGGCCTTGGCCTTTTCTTTTCTTATCTTTATCTTCTCTTTTCTTTTCTCATAGCTTTTCTTGGACCCTAACCTCATATAGGGCACTCAATAAAATATATAAGCATATAATGAACTAAGATCACATGCAAAAATCTAAACAAGAAGTAAATATCTCTTTTAAAAACTTTTAGGGGAAATTCTTGCGGAAAAACCGCCTCTTACTGCAGGTGAGCAGTACTTACCTTGATATCTTGGACTTACAACCAAGATTGACGTCTAGGGCTCGGGAGAAACTTGAGATCTCAGAGAATTCTTCGCGCCTACGCGTTCCTCTCGTCGCGGGGATCCCGAATATAGGAATATCTCTCGGAGGAGAGCCTTGGCCGGCCACCGGAGGAAGCCTTAGGGCTTGGTGTGTTTTCGCCCAAGGGAGGAGAGGTCGGCGTGAGGGTTTGGAGATGAGAGAAATAAAACTTCTCTCTTTAATTACCTATTTATACTTATGGGGCGGATTAACCTAACTACACCTTAAATATATTTCTCTCCTTCCTTTGCTGTGCTTGATACCCTAGCCTGGCTGGTCGCGCGCTTGCCTGGTCTCCTGCTGGTCGCGGGTTCGAACCCCCGGCTGCCCTTAAACGTTTTTCTTTTTTTTTATATACTAAACGAACTCGGAAAATTCCATAAAAATATTCTAAAAATCCCTAAAAATATCTAGAATATTTCTAAACCATTTTTAAATAATTCTAAGGACTTTAAGAACTAAAAATGAGAATTTTGGGGCGTTACAAAGCAAAGGAACCAAGGTCTCATCAGCGATCCAAACACGTGCTTCGTCGCTATCATCTGATCAGAGAGATTATAAGTAGGAATGATATACAAATTGAGAAAATTCCCACTGAAAGGAATTTAGCGGATCCTTTAACTAAGGCCTTGCCTCAAAGCAATTTTGAGGGTCATGTTAGAGTCTGTGGTATTGGATACCGTAGCGATTGGCATTAGGCCAAGTGGGAGTTTGTTAGTAATATGAGAGAAGTGTCCTAAGGCAATCGCCTTATGATTGTAATCATTTACTTTAATAAATGAAAATTCACTATTTGAGTATACATGTTCATGTATTTGATTGAGATCTTGAACTCATTTACTGAATGTCCGCAATACAATTCACAGCATGAGAGAATTTGTGATGAATTCACAACTAGTGATTATCTCTACATGTGCAATTGTGAAGTATTGAAATTGTCCCTAGTCGATGAATTGATAAATACAGACACTATCAATTCTGTTGAGACTAGCATGGGTTATTCTCTAATCAGCTGATTCTCACTGGCTGGTGACATTGGGATGTCCGGAGATAAACATGGATGCTAGTTAAGGGAACTAGTTCATTGGAGTGACTGGCTGTAAGACTTCATATGGTAGTCTACATATAGACATGTCAGTGAAGTTCTTACTGTAGCTTAAATGCGATGTTCCTTTGACTTGCGATGTTCAAGTCATCTTGGTCATGGAGACTTATACTTTGACATCTTAAGCAAGCATCTCCATGGAGGTGTGGACCCAGGATGGTTGGGTATAAGCCGAAGTGCCCGAAGATGTTTGAACAGCCTACAATGGATTCACCACTCCTTGCGAAGAGATGTATACCCGAGGCCTATCGTCGGATTGTTACTCGAAGCCTCTGGCCAGAGCATGACATGTTCAGAGTATGAATCTCTTAGACACATGTGAGTAATTAGAAATCCAAAGGACGAGAAGACATTACTTGGGCTAGGTGTGACATAGTCAGCCTAGTGGGGACTGACACACATAGTCCGTGTCCTGAACCAAGTGGGTATAAGATGGTGAAGGGAATGAGGCACGATTCATTAGAGCTGCTAAATGGTTTCAGAATTGTTTCTGAGGTCAACCGTTGATCTTTCGATTAATTGGAGGTCATGATGTACTACTAGGTGCCACTCATGATCGTTCTATAATTGGTTGATTATAGACGGCCAACATAAATCGAAAGCCTATTTAGTCACAAGCACTACGACTAATCCGAGGGATTTAAAACGAGTTGAAAATTGGATTTTCCGATCAAGAGAAATAAGTCGAATCTGAATTAATCAGAGACGCAACGGAAGCTTAAAATGGCTAAGTCTTTTGAAGGCTTATTGGGCAAATTAAATGAGTTTAATTCGCGAGGGTTTGGCTTGATGTGGCCGGCCAAAGAGGGTACCCACCCTCTTTGGTTTGGCCGACCACTACAAGGAGAGAAAACTAATTTATTTGGTTTATTTTATAAAATAAATCAAGCGCGATTTGTTTTATAAAATTATGGATAAATAAATCTATATAAAAAAATTTATATAAAGAGATTTATATAAAGAAATTTATATAAAGAAATTTATAGAAATTTATTCTTTTTTATGGAAATTAAAATGAACCATGGATCGGTTTATTTTAATTTTATAAAATCAATAATTAATTGATTTTTCCATGATAAGAAAAATTTATAAATTTCTTGTAAATTTTATTCCATAATAAAGGAGAGATGTATTTGTTTTATTATAAATTTAGTTATAATAAAACTTGGCATAACGGAATAATTCATAAGAAAATTTATAGGATAAATTTCTTATGAAAATTTATTCCGTTAAAAGAGGAGACTTGGCGATGGAGAGGCTACTATATAAAGGAACCAAGGCTAGGCTTGAATTCCTCAATTGAATTATCAAGAGATTAAGTAGCTCCCTCTCTCTCTCTAATTCTCTCCCTCTCTCTCTCTAGGGCCGGCGCCCACCTCTCTCTCTCTAAGGCCGGCGCCCACCTTTCTCCCTCTAGGGCCGGCGCCATCTCCCTTGCCTTGAGCCACCACCAAGATGATGCGGGTCGCGACTCCTTCCTCCCTTCACGGAATTTTGATTCCGTTATTCGGTGGTTAGTTTCTATCTTTTCTCTCTTGATATTCTAGTTGTGCCTTTGGAGAATCTAGTAGTTCTCGTCGGCACAAAACTCGTGGCTTTGCGAAGTCATCCCGAAGAGAACTCGGCGTGGACGCGAATAGAGGCGGAGCTTCCAAGGGACGCTACGGTTGGATCTCGTCCCTTACTTCGAGTTACGCGAGGTAACGAGTAAATTAGTTTACTTTCTACAAAATTTTAATTTATGATCATGTCCACACATCATAAGGTCGCATGCTAGATACGTGGTTAAAAATAATTTAAGAAATTATTTATGCTAATTCTCCGCTGCACGTAAATATTTTATAATTTACGAACCTGTATCCTTGTCAACATGCACCCGGTCCCAACATAAAGAACCATAAGTCCATGGAAAATTCACATAGGTCATAATTAACCTCCAATACTATACATACAATGCCATAGGAAACCATTTGAACCCTTGATTGGATTTAACCCCAAGTCCTAGCCTTATATCATGCATTGGCCAAAACCCTAGAAGGGTAATAAGTCCATAGGGAAATTCATATAAGTCACCATTAATACCCATTATATCATAGAAACATACTAACCATGCTTGAAGGGTTAAATTTTAAACCTAGCCATGGTACATGGGTGGTGGCCGAAACCCTAAAGGGGTTCTAGGGTGCTACAAAATTTCCAAAATCATACTTTTATGCTTAACTTATCATGAGTAAACATTAGGAAACATAAGAGGGGTTTTTAACATCATCATAGCCCCAAAACATGCTTGGTCGAAAATCTTAGGAGCCTTAATCCTTTATTTTCTCAACATAAATCCCAAACAACATCTTAAATCTTGATAAGCAACATAAACTATTATACCACAGGTGAGGGAGTCTTACCCTTGGTGTTTTGGTTATAGACCCTAAATAGAGAAGAGGATGAAGACCTTGTTGTCCCTTGATCACCCCTAGCCCTTGTAGCCTTGTAGGAAGCCTTGGATCTTCAAGAGAAAGTCCCCTTGTGAAGCTTTTCCAAGGGAGAGGAGCCTTGGTGGGTTTCGGCTAGGAGAAGGAAGAAGAGGGAGAGAAAGAGTTTTAGTGGAAGAAGAGGACAATGACTTAAGTGTTAAGTTGTCTCTTCCCTTCCCCTCTCTTTTATACTACATGAAAGGGGGCAAGTGAAGGGGCATGGTGCCTCTTCTCTTGATGACTCTTCACTTCCCTAAGCCTTAACCAAAATCCTCTTCATTCTCTACTATCACTCCCTTGCTAGGTGAATTGGTTAGTACATGCATGGTGATACATTAGGTCCAAGGTTCAATCCTTGGTGTATGCACTTTATTTTTATTTTATTTTATTTTTTTATTTTCGGCAATGACCCCCTAAGGCCTACCAATAGCCATGCTAATATTCCTAATTGAAGCCCATTTCTATTTATATTAAATTCTACCTAAGATCCACTAATAACCATGGTACTAGAAAAGCCCATGGAAGGCCCATTAGTACTTAGCTTCTTATTCCATATAGAAAATCATGGCTAATCATTCTAAGGTTCCTACTAGTATCTCTATGTTCCTCGAAAATTTATCTAGACATGATCAATATTTTAAAGAAAATATTGAGAAAATTTTCTGGGTCATTACAGAAGTCAACCTAGCCTCCACCTCCACCAAAGCCAAGAGAAAGGAACACATCACATGCTTTTGTTGCAACGAAAAGGGGCACTATAAGGACAAATGCCCGAAAGGTAAAAAGGAGGTAAGATCTAAATCTATTTCAAATTCTTTTAAATCTAATGTGAGTTGTAGGATTGAAGAAGCCCAAGAGAAGAGGAAGAAAATTCGTTGCTTCACATGTGGAGAGTTAGGGCACTACCACACCAAGTGTCCAAGGAAGAAAGAGTTCAAGAAAATGGGACACTTGAGGAGTTGAGATAAAGAAGAAAGGAGGAAGCGAAGCTCACAACAAGGAGGGACTACAAGGGTAAGGGAAGTAATCCCTAATCTTAAATTTAATTGTAATTCAAATTTGAATTCCTCCTTGCATGATAAAAATAGAATTAATCATTCATCCATGCATGCTAAAATTAATGAGAAATGTTTGATGGTGCACAATTTTAGATTTAGATACAATGATAGGACTAGGGTTAACTAGGTAGATCAAAATCCTAGGAAGAACATTCATCATGAAAAATTCAAGACCTCTATACCTAAGGATCAAGGCAAAAATCCCAAGAAGGGGAGGGATGTGCCTAGAAAGGAGGGTAGGTCTATGAATGTCCAAAGTGGACATATGGATTCTAGGTTTAGGAACCTAGAAAGGGGAAATCAAGCTTTAAGGGAAAAGCTTGATAGGTTAGAGAAAACCCTAGAGAGATTCACTATTGGATCTAAGGGTTTAGATATGGTGTTGGGTGGTTTAAACCGCACCAATGACAGATCGGGGTTGGGATACCGGTCTAAGAACTCCCGTGCCAAGGGAAAGAAATATGCTAGGGTAGCATATGATTATGGCAAGAAAGGGGAGTCCAAAAATGGCAAAAGGGTGCCATTTAAAGTAAAAAAGAAATGATTTAACCAAGGGTAAGGTGTCTAAGATTAAGAGGGTTGAGTTTGTAGGCCAAAAGTCACCGGAGGTACACCGGTGTGGTCTAGTGTTTGTTGAGTCACCTAGGGAGGTGGCTAGGGCTAAGAGCTCAAGGGGGAGCTCTAGGAGCCTTTGGGATATATGGTGAATGTATCTTTGGAGGGTTCCTCCTAGAGGTCTAGATGGATCATGGAGTGTGCCAAAGGAATTGGAGACAGACTTGAGTCTCAATTCTTAGGTTTTGGCACGGTGTTTTTGAGTTTCATGCATGGAAATATAACTTTGGGGTCATATTCCATGAAAATTGGTTTTTGATGTGTAATTGCCATGTAAATCAATGCTAGGGATGTATTGTGGGTGGTATTGGTAGTAACATTAAGAGGAAACCAAAACTAGAACTTTAGGTCAAAAGTTTATTGAACTTTTTAGCTAGTTTTGGGTTTTATGTCAACCATGGGAATGGTGATAGATACATTTTGGAATGTATTTTTCCCAAGTAGGTATGGGTACCACAAATGTCTCCACAAAATTTGAGAATTTTTGGAGATTTGTGGAATTTTTGGCGCATTTCTGAATTTCGTCAGAAAGGCTGAAATTCTGATTTTCAGAGTATCAGTCGACTGCCCTGGGGCCAGTCGACTGGTCAAGACTGAATTTTGTATCAGCAGTTGGGTATGTGCCCAAATGATGAAAAATAAGTGTATGGGGGGCTAGTACACATTATTTATAATCATTGGGGATTGAAAGAACCAATAATTGGGATATTGTTGGGTTCTTTTTTATGTTAGGCAAAGGGGGAGAAGTGTTGGGTTTAAGTTGGGAAACCAAACACTCCTTTGCTAGAAACCCTAGGTTTAGGGGGAGCTAAGATTAAGGGGGAGCATTGTTGCTCCATTCTTGGCGTAAGGGGAACCTTGGAGAGATTCTTAAAAAGCCTTTGTAAGTCCAATGTAGGGGGAGTTTTGGAAAAGCTTTAAAAAGCCCATGTTGAAAAAGTCCTAACTTGGAGGGGTATGTGTGTAAAAATTTTTAACTTGGAGGGTTAGGTGTAGGATGCCTTGGGATAGGATCCATGTATGCATTGCATATGCATTTATTTAGCATGGTTTTTGCTATTGACTACTACTTTGCTTTCCCTAACTTAAATATATTGCCAAATATCAAAAAGGGGGAGATTGTTGAGGCAATCTGTGGTCCGGAGCGACCAAGTGTTTTGATGTTTGGGCAAAGGATTTAAGTTAGGTTTACCCTTGTGTTCTTATATGTGTATGTTGAGAGTGCAGGTTGTACAGGTTACACATATGGACTTGACTGGACGACCTCGGTACGGTGAAGGGTGGCATGGAGACAAGCTGGAGGCTTGTGTGCACCCGAGGGACCTTGGAGAGGAAGGGCGATGAGCTGATGGGCGCGGACTTAGAGGCATGCGTGAAGGATGGCATAGAGGCAAGATGGAGGCTTGCGTGCATCCGAGGGACGGGAGCCGAAGATAAAGAGGGTGTGAAGGTAATAGTCGAGGCTGCGGAGGAGGAGTCAGTCGAGTCGTGAGGGTACAAGTGATGTGTGATTGTACTTGGGAAAATCCTAGGGTTTGAGTGCAGAGTGGAATGTACTCAGGAAGGGTAACCATAGGTGGGTGAGTAGACCAGTCGACTGGCCTAGGGGCAATCGACTGATGCAACTCACAGAAAGGTCTCTGCCCTGGGACCAGTCGACTACCCTGGGGGCAGTCGACTGGTAGGTGGCTGGTGAGTTGGCTGAGAATTCGAACGTTGGGGTGCAACGGTCGAATTTCAGTGGCACCAGTCGACTGCCCTAGGGGCAGTCGACTGGTAGCGAGGGTTTCACCCCGAGTCCTATTTAAAGAGAACTTCGCGGTGACAGAGATTCTTGACGAATCTTATCTTGGTTAAAGGCAAGATAGTAGTCTTTGTGCTCAGAGGTTTGCTTGAGTTTGTGGCGAGGTTTCTCCACCCACAAGGAGCGACGAGGGCTAGCCGGAAGTTATCCGGGGAGTGATCCACCGACGGATTCTTGGATTAGTCACCCGTCCGGGGTGGATACCAAGTAAAACCGGTTTGTTAGCGTTTGTTCTTTATTTTTTATTGTTTTATTGTATATTCCGCTTGCGCTAACATCTTTGTAGAGAAAACGACGAAGAAACGCTATTCACCCCCCCTCTAGCAGACACGATCGATCCTATAATTATAGATCTAGAAGCCAGCATCTCACAAGCACCTTAGGGTACTTTTGAATGATAACCTAGACTGGGTTGAGATGCTTAGGTCTATGCCTTGATTCATGATGCTTTAAGTCAGTGCATCTGCATGGGCAATAATATCAATTGAACAGTAATCAGGTTAAGTGTCAAGCTTAGAAAATCTAACTTGATCAAATCACTTAACCTGACTAACCCTAGCGAAAGCTACTGTTTATAACAATTAGTAAGTAGCTAACTGGGTTAGATAGGACCCGAAAAGAAAATCTAAATTGATTTGGTCCAGTTTATGTTTAGAATTGGTTCAATACAGCATTTTTACTTTCCTTACTCAATTTTTTTTGCTATATTTTTTTTATTAATGGAAAAGGGGGAGAGATTGGAAAGGAGAGAAAAGAAGGTTTTAAAATCTAAATTTTTCCAAATTAAATTTTTATTTTTCAAAAACATTTATCTCTTTTTCAAAAAGTAACTTACTTCAAAATTATTTTGGAAAATTTTTCTATATGCTAGGAACTTCAAAATTATTTTAGAAAATTTTTCTAAGTGTTAAGAACTTCAAAATTATTTTGGAAAATTTTTCTAAGTGCTAAGAACTTCAAAATTATTTTGGAAAATTTTTCTAAGTGCTAAGACTTCAAAATTATTTTGGAAAATTTTTCTAAGTGCTATGAACTTCAAAATTATTTTTAAGAACTTCAAAATTATTTTGGAAAATTTTTCTAAGTGTTAAGAATTTCAAAATTATTTTGGAAAATTTTTCTAAGTATTAAAAACTGCAAAATTATCTTGGAAAATTTTTTAAGTGTTAAGAACTTCAAAATGTTTTGGAAAATTTTCTTAGTGCCCAACTCGAAAATATTTTGGAAAATTTTTTTAAAATCCCTTTTGAAAATTTTCTAAGTTTTGAAAACCTGAAAAATCTTTGCATTTTATGATAGACAAGGACTTAGAAATCATTTCAAAAAACCCCACATATTTTTAAAAAACTCAGGGGAGAATTTCTTCCAAGGGGAGCTTCCAGGGGGAGGAAATTACGTACTTGTTTATTAACTTGTTTCATTAACTTAACTTTTTGAACCATGTTGCCATAAATCAAAAAGGGGGAGATTGTTGGTGCAGGCAGCACCTAAGTCAAACCTGGGTTTTGATAATGGCAAAGGGTTCAGAAGTTAAGATGTTATTGTGATCTAACTTGTTCACTGAGTGTGCAGGAAGAAGTCCTAGGTACACTAGGCAAAGAAGTCTTGGCAAGGGCTAGGCAAAGAAGTCTTGGTCAAGGACTGGGTAAGAAGACTTGACCAGAAGTCGGGAAAAGAAGTCGTGGTCAAGGACTGGGCAAAAAGTCCTGGCAAGGGGTTGGGCACATAAGACCTGACCAGAAGTTGGGCAAGAAGACCTGACCAGAAGTTGGGCACGAAGACCTGGTCAGGTGGATTGGGCAAAAGTCCAACCGGAGGAGCCAGTTGGCAAAAGGTAAACTCTCCTGAAAGGAGTAGGTGAGGACGTATTCCCCGTAGAGCGAAAGGTAGGCGTTGGTTCGACCTAGGGTTCTATTTGGGAGATCCGAAGTCAGAACCAAGATAGTTACGACTGTAACTAATGCTTATTATGTTTTGGGACTAACCTTAGTTGCAGGGTCGAAGGACTGGTCATCTGCAAGTGAGGGACTTCACTGGGCCTAGGCGCCCGAATGGACACAAGCGCCCGAATGGGCTCAAGCGCCCGTATGGATACAGGTGCCCAAGAGTGAAGGCAAAACCTAAAACATAACTGTGAATCCTCTGGAGCAAGCCGGATCAGGCGCCCGTGAGGTCACGGGCGCCCCCATCAGCTCAGGCGCCCAAGTGGAGGTGGATAAGCGCTGACCGAGCCCGCGGATAAGGATTCGCGGATCGAAGGGCACGTGTTAGGCGTCCCCATCGTCACAGGCGCCTGTATGAGCACTATAAAAGGGGGCTCAACCCCAAGGCTTCATCATCCATTCTTTCCAACACTCCAAACACTTTTGCTTACGCGCTGCGCTCTAGCAAAGTTCCATTTCGAGATTTCAGTGCTAACGATGACCCTCTGCTCCGGAATTCGATTCATCTCGGGCGTCGGTAAAGTTTTAAATTTACGAAAGTGTTGTGATTTAGTTGTCAAATTCTATATCTGTACTCTCAATCTGTAAAGATCTTTCTTAATATAGATTTGCCTAAAGTAAACGGTCAAGGACCGTTAGCCTTAGAGTAGGGCCGACCGCGACTCCGAACCAAGTAAAAAAATTGACTTGTGTTCTTGTGTACTTTATTTCTTTCCGCTGCGTATTTGCTCTTTCTTAGTCCGAAAAGTTTTTAACGATATTCACCCCCCCCTCTATCGTTTTCATCGATCCAACACATTCGCTTATCAACGTATGCCATTTGGGCATTGCAATGCCCCAGGGACTTTCCAGCGGTGTATGGTGAGTATTTTTGGTGAGTTACTAGAACACTGCATGGAAATATTTATGGATGATTTTTCTGTATTTGGCACATCATTTGATACTTGTTTGGATAATTTGTCTAGAGTACTACATAGATGCATTGAAACTAATCTTGTCCTAAATTTTGAAAAATGTTATTTTATGGTAGAGCATGGGATTGTTTTAGGACATATAGTCTCTAGGAAAGACATTGAAGTAGATCCTGCTAAAGTTAGTGTTATATCTTCTCTATCTTACCCCGTATGCGTACCAGATGTTTGAGCTTTCCTTGGCCATGCAGGATTTTATAGGAGGTTTATTAGAGACTTCAGTGAGATTGCTCGCCCTTTGACTAGACTTTTGCATAAGGATGTGGATTTTTGCTTTGATGAAAAATGCAAGGAAAATTTTCAGAGATTGAGGGAGGCTCTTATTTCAGCTCCTATTATTAGGCCTCCTGATTGGACCCTACGTTTTGAGTTGATGTGTGACTCTTCAAATTTTGCTATAGGGGTTGTACTGGCACAGAGGGTAGATGGAGCGCCACATGGCATTTGCTATGCTTCCAAGACTTTAGATGTTGCTCAGGCTAACTATACCACCACAGAAAAAGAGCTCTTTTCTATTGTTTTTGCTTTGGATAGATTTAGATCATATTTGCTATGTTCTCATGTGATTGTATTTTCTGATCATGCAGCCTTGAAGTATCTTCTGAAGAAGCCGGATACAAAGCCCAGATTGATTAGATGGATGCTTCTACTTCAAGAGTTTGATTTGGAGATTCGAGATAGGAGTGGCAAGGAGAACTTGGTGGCAGATCATTTGAGCAGGATAGAGGGAGATGGACACCTACCCGCCATTGATGATGATTTCAGAGATGAGCACCTTTTGGTGGTGCATGGTGAGTTGCCATGGTATGCGGATCTAGTTAACTATTTAGTAGCTAATGTTTTTCCTGCATAATTTACTAAGGCTCAGAAAGACAAATTTAAGAGTGATGCTAAATTTTATGTGTGGGATGATCCTTATTTGTGAAAATTTTGTAGTGATCAAATAATTAAAAGATGCATACCTGATCATGAGTTTCATTCAGTTCTTACACTTTGCCATTCGTCAGCCTGTGGAGGACATTTGGGTCCACAGAGGACCGCTAGGAAAGTACTAGAATGTGGATTATTCTGGCCTACTTTATTTCATGACAATTATCTATTTTATAAAAACTGTGATAGATGTCAGAGGACAGGAAACATAGGAGCTAGGAATAAAATGCCCTAACAAACTATGGTTTTTTGTGAAATTTTTGATGTATGGGGGATAGACTTTATGGGACTTTTTCCTACATCTTTTGGATTTTTGTATATATTACTTGTTGTTGACTATGTATCTAGATGGGTGGAGGTCATTCCCTCCAGGACTGACGATTCTTTTGTTGTTGTGAGTTTTGTTAGGTCACACATTTTTTGTAGGTTTGGAATTCCAAGAGCTATTATAAGTGATCAAGATTCACATTTTTGCAACAAGCACATGAAGGCTTTACTCAACAAATATGGAGTTTTGCATAAAGTGTCTACTTTTTACCACCCCCAAACTAATGGACAAGCCGAGGTATCAAATAGAGAGATTCAGGCAATCTTGGAGAAGACCGTGGGGCCTAGTAGAAAAGATTGGAGCAAAAGACTTGATGATGCATTGTGGGCTTATCGGACGGCATATAAGACACCTATTGGAATGTCTCCCTACCGGCTTGTTTATGGGAAAGCTTGTCACTTACCCGTGGAGATAGAGCATAGAGCTTATTGGGTGGTGAAGGCTTGCAATTTTGATGCAAATAAAGTGGGAGACGAAAGAAAGCTACAACTTCAAGAACTTGAGGAGATAAGATTAGAAGCATAGGAAAACTCAAGAATTTACAAAGAGAAGACTAAGAACATTCATGGTAAACATATAGTGAAGAAGGAGTTTCAAATTGGTGACAAAGTTCTTTTGTACAAATCAAGGCTCAAATTAATTAAAGGTAAGTTGAGGTCTAGATGGGAAGGTCCATTTCTTGTTACTAATGATCTTATATGGAAAGTAGCTAATGATGTAGCTAATGATCTTATATGGAAAGTTAATGGCCACCAGCTCAAGAAATATTTTGAAGAATTGAAGGAGTTAGATGTGGATGGATTGGTATTAAAGATGATATCTACCCAACTTAAAGGGGAGTTTGATTCTTCTTACACTCTTATTTCATTGTATAAATTATTTTATTATATTTTCTAGCAGTAAAATTTTTCTCTTACAGTGAGTTCTTGCTAATAAATGCTTAGGTAGTGTAGAGTGAATAAATATTCATTGTAGATACCATTTTATCCTTTTTGGCATCTTGTTTCATGCATGATTTGGAATAAATGTATCCCTCTAGATTTTCTTTATGTCATTTTAGAATCCTTTGAAAGTGAATTAAATTTGGTTGTTAAAACATAGGATTTGAGCCCATGGATGAAAATTCTTGGATACTTGAGTTACTACTTAGTAATGGACTCTAGATTGATGACTTGAGATGAATTCTTTTTACCTAGTGAGGATTTGACCTTATTTTTGGGATACACACATGTGATTGTACTCTAGAACTTGCTTAGGTTCTTTCAAAACTATATTTCTATGATTGGACCACATTTATAAAGGTGAATCACCTTGTCTCCTTTTTCATATCAATTTTTGGAATATTCCTTGTTGATCCACTCTATATTCTATTTTTCCTTCCCCTATTTTTTCTGTTCGTAGCCATATTTTCCATGGACTTGGGTGCTTTGATTGTTTCTTGATGTTACTTTGCCCGAGACGGTCAAAAAACTAAGTGTGGGGGAGGTGGCTTGTGTTTTGAAGTGTTTTGGTAAGAAATGATGCATTTTGAAGCTTATTTTTAGTTGTTATTGTGAAATTCTGAATTCTAAGTGGAAATATGTTTTGATGGATTTAAAGGAATGAAAGGGCTTGTTTTAGTTGTTGAGGAAACAGATGATAGACATATGATGAAAAAGATAAGTGAAGGTTATGCTAATTTCATTGTACAAAAGGCAAAGAATATTTGTTGCAATTGTCCTGTGTCCAGTGACATCCTTTCAAGCCTGCCAAGTACTTTTCACTTGGAAAGTGTATTGATGGCCTTTCATCTGTCAAATGATGTTAAAAAAAAGAAAAAATAAACTTGTTGGCACAATTGGAAGGATCTTGATGTGGCAGATGCACTGATATTGGTGAGGAACTTGTTGAATAGAAGGAATGAAAGTCACAAAAAATCGAATTTATCTCAGGAAGTTGATAAGCAGAAAATTCTCTAGCCATATTGTTGTCCTAGCAGCCTTGGAATTGAACTACAAGAAGCCTTGCTAGCTTAAAATTGTGAAGCTGGGATTCGGTGGCTGCAAAATAACTGAAGAAAGGAGTATCAAGTTGAGTTGCTGTGCCATATTTTTGGAGTGTGCTAAGTATAGAAGAAAGAAAAGCAAGGAAGTATCAAGTCCTAATTTGGTGTGCCAAAAACTGAGGAGTCGGAAGGTTTTTGAAGTGCAAAATCAGTAAAAAATATGTTGAAGTTTGAACTGTAAGTTGCTGAAAAGTTTCTGATCAGAAGAAGTCTGATCGGTCACCGTGACCGATCAAAAGACTCTAGATCGATCAGACTGACTCCAGATGGATCAGACTGACTCTAGATCGGTCTGCTTGACCGATCAGGAAGAACCTGATCGGTCTCCTTGACTGATCAAAACCTGGGCACACTGCATTCAGCGATTTCTCTGCAAAAATCAGAGTTTGGAAACCAGGAAGCTTTGCCAGTCACTGGTAAGGATTTGTTGGAAACTGAAGAAGATGGTATTCTATTGCAAACATTAGCTTTGAATCAAGGTGAGGTAGTTGAACAATAACAAGCTGCAGAAATTATAAGAGTAGCCAAAACAGGTTTCATCAAAATTCTGTAAAAGCAAGCTGCCAGTATTTGAAGCTTCGGAAATTCACTGGAAATGACAATGTCCCACCTCATAGTGTTAGTAACCTCCATTCATTATTAGCTTTCCCTTCGGATAGAGAGGTTGGCACACAGCAACTTTGGCACACTGGATTCAGTGAGGTTTCTCATCCAAATCAGAGTCACTGTCTGATCTTGCTTACCTTGGCTCGGATCTATGCAGAATAATACAAAAAGAGAGGGGCAAAGTTCATTTAGTGACATTCTTTAGTATCCAAGTCTTCCACTTTCTTAAATTTTTCATCTACTACATTTCTACTCTATTCTTATCATTCCGTATTTCCTTAACTTGTTCAAATGAGCCTTTTTAGGTGTGAATCCAACTCAAGAATGATGGTGGAGAGTAGAGCATAAGCAAGCTTATGGTAGTGCAAGAAACATGATGTGTTTGAGTGAGCTCCACTTCTATCAAAATTTAGAACTTAGGAAGAGAGCCACCAAAAATTTCCTTGAGAGGATTTGTGTGTTTAATGCATCTCAATTAGTCATGAAGGATGAAATTGTTAGTGATATGAGAGAAGTGTCCTAAGGCAATCGCCTTATGATGTAAACATTTATATTAATAAATGATAATTCACTATTTGAGTATACATGTTTTGTGTATTTGATTGGGATCTTGAACTCATCTACTGAATGTCCGCAATACAATTCACAGCATAAGAGAATTTGTGATGGGATCACAACTAGTGACTATCTCTAAATGTGTAATTGTGAAGTATTAAAAATATCCCTAGTCGATGAATTGATAAATACGGACACTATCAATTCTGTTGAGACTAGCATGGGTTATTCTCTAATCAGCTGATTCTCACTGGCTGGTGACATTGGGATGTCCGGAGATAAACATGGATGCTAGTTAAGGGAACTAGTTCATTGGAGTGACTAGCTGTAAGACTTCATATGGGAATCTACATGTAGATATGTCAATGAAGTTCTTACTGCAGCTTAAGTGCGATGTTCCTTTGACTTGCGGTGTTCAAGTCATCTTGGTCATGGAGACTTATACTTTAACATCTTAAGCAAGCATCTCCAAGGAGGTGTGGACCCAGGATGATTGGGTATAAGCCGAAGTTCCCGAAGATGTTTGAACAGCCTACAAAGGATTCACCACTCCTTGCGAGGAGATGTATACCCAGCCTATCGTCGGATTGTTACTCAAAACCTCTGGCCAGAGTATATCATGTTTAGAGTGCGAGTCTCTTAAATACATGAGAGTAATTAGAAATCCAAAGGACGAGAAAGACACTACTTGGGCTAGGTGTGACGTAGTCAGCCTAGTGGGGACTGACACATATAGACCGTGTCCTGAACCAAGTGGGTATAAGGTGGTGAAGGGAATGAGGCACGACTCATTAGAGCTGCTGAAGGGTTTTAGAATTACTTCTGAGGTCAAACCGTTGATCTTTCGATTAATTGGGGGTCATGATGTACTACTAGGTGCCACTCATGACTGTTCTATAATTGGTTGATTATAGACAGCCAACATAAATCGAAAGCCTATTTAGTCACACGCACTACGAGTAATCCGAGGGATTTAAAACGAGTTGAAAATTGGATTTTATGATCAAGAGAAATAAGTCGAATCTGAGTTAATCAGAGGCGCAATGGAAGCTAAAATTGGCTAAGTCTTTTGAAGGCTTATTGGGCGAATTAAATGAGTTTAATTCGCGATGGATGCGGCTTGATTGGCCGACCAAGGAGGGTGCCAAACCCCCTTGGTTTGGCCGGCCACTTAAAAGGGAGAAAACCAATTAATTTGGTTTAATTAATAAAATAAATCTAGCGCGATTTGTTTTATAAATTATGGATAAATAAATTTGTATAAAGAAATTTATATAAATAAATTTATAGAAATTTATTCTTTTTTTGGAAATTAAAATAATCCGTGGAATGGTTTATTTTAATTTTATAAAATCAATTATGAATTGGTTTTTCCATTAAAAGAAAAATTTTAAATTTCTTATAAAATTTATTCCATAATTAAAGAAGAGAATTAATTGTTTTATTATAAAGTTAGTTATAATAAAACTAGGCCTAACGGAATAATTTATAAGAAAATTTATAAGATAAATTTCTTATGAAAATTAATTCCGTTAATTCCGTTAAAGAGGAGACTTAGCAAGGGAGAGGTTGCTATATAAAGGAACCAAAGGCTAGCCTTCAATTCCAATCAATCGAGTTGATTAAGAGTTAATCCTCTCCCTCTCTCTCTCTTATTCTCTTCTCCTTCTCCCTCCCATCTAGGGCCGGCGCCCAACCTAGATCTCCTAGGGCCGGCGCACCTTCATTGTTCTCCAAGGAGTTGGCGTGAGCAATCTACACCAAGGAGAAGCCAACCAAGAAGAAGAAGAAGCGGATCACATCTCCTTCCTTCTCGGAATTCGATTCTGTTTCTCGAGTGGTTAGTTTCCTTTCTTCTTTCTTGATCTTCTAGTTGTGTCTTCGGAGAATCTAGTAGTTCTCGTCGACACAAAACTCATGACTTTGCGAAGTCATCCCAAAGAGAACTCGGCGTGGACGCGAATAGAGGCGGAGCTTCCAAGGGACACTACGGTTGGATCTCGTCCCTTACTTCGAGTTATGAGAGGTACTTAGTAAATTTGTTTACTTTTCCGCAAAGTTTTAATTTATGAATATGTCAACACATCATAAGGTTGCATGCTAGATACGTGGTAGAAATAATTTAGGAAATTATTTTATGCTAATTCTTCCGCTGCACGTAAAAATTTAAAATTTTACGAACCCGTATCCTTGTCGACATGCACCCGGTCCCAACAGAAATATACTTTGTTGTTAACTAAGGACAAGACTCTAGTCCATTGAGTTTAGATTTTTGAGATTTGACAACCCTAGGTAATTCCCTTTCAATTGCTTCTAACTATGATTGAGAATAATCTAGAGGGAGTACATCATTAGTCACTAGTTGGTTTGTGCGAGACGCCCAAGAGCAAGTGTGGGGGAGTTGATAATTACCATCTTGACAATCAATTTAGGCTTTTAAATCCATGTTTTGATCCCTTTTTGTATGCTTAATCTTGCATTTACACTAGGTTCCATGAGTTATTTCTATTTTAGCTTTGGATGCAAATCTTTTTATATTTGAGATATTTTGGCATTAAAATTTGAATATAATTTTGTAGGCTTCGAATGATCACGGACCTAGATCAGATTGGATCGAATTTGAGATCAGACTTGGCTTTAATCAAGAGGATCAAGCGATTGAGAAATATGAGTCGTCCAATCAAGACATGGGGAGATCTGAGCCATCTTTCATTTTCTGATCAATCCGAGCTCAAGGTTGAGTTAATCAAGAGCATAGATCAAGATATGAAGTTTTGGTCCAAATCAGAAGTCATCTAGCCGTTGGATCAAGCTCGAGAGGAGTCTAAGCCATCCATTCAAAAGGAAGGGTGATCCAAGCCATCCATTGCAGATCTAATCGATCCAAGCTACGGAGAAGAAGATCCTGACCATTGATGGAGATCTAAAAAGTTTGCTTTCAATCCGAGATGATCTGACCGTTGGATTAAGCGAGGATGATCACAGTCGTTCATTTTTAATGGATTAGTTAAATGAGAAATTCCTCACCAGCTCTCGGTGTCACGAGTTCTTCCCTGTTCTTAGTGTCTTCTATGTTTTCTTCTCTGATTTCGTGCGACCAACATCGGATCAAGCTTCGTTTCAAGATTTCGAATCATCGAGGTAGACCTCTTGTTAAGTTTGCTAATCAAATTTGTCTCTGGAAAGCTCAGGTGAGGGTTTCGCCGAAGAGCTAACCTTCTGCCGATCAATTCTTTTTTTTTATTGTTGTCTTCATCGATCGGAGCATTCGAAGGGGTTCTTCGGAGGTTTCTGAGGGTTCCTGGGCCAAATCGCCATCCAGCTAATCAAGAAGGAAGAGATCGTGGAAGATTTCAGATACGTGATCGGTCTCCTTGATCGGTCACGAACACTATTGATCAGTCTCCAATCCGATCAGAAGGAGTCCTGATTGGTCGGCTTGACCAATCAGGAAGATCAATATGCACCAAGCCAATGCATACTGATCAAGGGAGTCTGTTCTTGTTGATTTCGAGCTAGAGGGTTTCTAGCTTGGCTCTTGTGTGACGGCAAGAAGGAGATCTTGGCAAGGGACTGATCTGATGTTAAATTTCTGAAAATTCGGTTCTAAACACTTATTTCCTTGTGGTTTTAGTTTGAATCGATTTACATCACAGACATGTTTCTTAAGCATGCTTTGTTCTAGTTTTCACATCTCTGCAATTTAGCTATAGATTTTATGCTTCCCTACATTCAATATTAGTTCTTGAATTTTTAGTCTCATAGTTTCGAATTGAATTGCTTAGTTTTCAAATAGGGATAAGTGTAGTTGCTACAATATTCGAATTAGTTTCTGATTTAGCTGAGTTCATTCTGTTTCCAACTGTTATTTCATCCATTATTGGAAAAATACCCATCTCACTTGAAAACCCAAAATAGAAAACGACAAAATCTAGCTTGAGTTAAGCATTCTTTGCTAGTCCTTGAAAAAATACGACTTGAGGCCCCTATACTACACTTAGATTTGTGAGCTAAGGGTTTTCAATTTATAAATTCAAATTTAAGGCTCATTGTGACACTGATTGTGGGCACTACCAGCGAGGCACAAAGGTCTTCTTTGGTCGTAGCCTTATTGGAGCAACAACCCTTTCCTTGACAAAGCCTTTTACTGAAAGTTCATTTTCAAATTATTTCTTGAAAAAATTTAGTCTAACTAGCTTAGGTTTTGGATCGGTAGCTTCGGCTAGTTCCACCAGACTAAACAGACCAAGTAAGGTACACCTTACCCCACTTGACCTTATTAGAAGGGCTTCCCAACGTACTGTCATCTCACCTCTACCTAATACTATGTTGTTCAAGTTTCAAGTAATTCTTTTATCCTTAACTAACCGTTCTAAATTATGCAGAAATTTAAACATGAATGTCATGACATATATAAAAAAATTAGTAAGTGCATGAGTATTGTAGTTATGCATGAGTCAAACAAGTCAAAACATTTGACTTAAGTTTCAAATATTGTATCAAATTCCCGATTTGATATATATCGTGTGAACCCACGAATATGTCAACCCACTTTGACATATTTAATTTTATTAAATTGATTGTTGCAGTTGAGTAAGATTTTATTTAATTTGAGTTTAATGTATTAAGATTTAATTAGAATTAAGATTTATTAAGAATTAATTCGAGGATTAATTAGATTTGGATTTAACGTTGAAGTTATTTAAGAATTAATTGGAGATAAATTAATTAGGAATTAAAAAAATAAATGAAGGTTAAAATAATTATGGATTAAATTAAGGGAAAAAAATTAATTTAGATTTAATTAAGGTTGAAATAATTAAATTAAGGTAAAAATTAATTAAGATTTAATTAAGGTTGAAATAATTAAGCATTAAATGAAGGTAAAAATTAATTAAGATTTAATTAAGGATTAAATAATTAAATTAAGGTAAAAATTAATTAAGATTTAATTAAGGATGAAATAATTAAGGATTAAATTAAGGTAAAAATTAATTATGATTTAGTTAAGGATTAAATTAATAAGGGTTTAATTATGATTAAATTAATTAGGGTTTAATTATGATTAAATTAATTAAGCTTTAATTATGATTGTTAAGATTTAATTTGATTTAAGTTTCAAAATTTTTGGATTAGTCAAAAGTTGTGGGTTTAATTACATCATTTTCATTAATTCAAAAATGTCTGACTTATCCACTATTTTTTCTTCATTTAATTTTCAAGTTTTTCTAAAACTTCATGAATTTTTGTAGATTTTATTAACTGTAGCCTTGATTCTAGAAAATTTATTTTCCTCCTCATCCTCATCATCAAAATTATATCCTTCTCTATCTTCATAGTAAGTAGAGTAGTTTTCAGAGCTACTAATTAATGTTTTATAATTATCATCATGATTATCCAATAAATTAATAATTAAATCATCATCAAAAAAGCTTTTATCTTTACTATCTTCAGAAATATCAGAGTTAATAATGATTTCATCCTTATCCTCAGAATTATCTTCATTATTTTCAGAATTATTTTCAGAATTATCCTTAATATTATTAGAATTAATTTCAGAATTATCCTTAACATTATCAGAATTAATTTCAGAATTATCCTTAACATTATTAGAATTAATTTCAGAATAATTCTAGAAATTATTGCATTGATATTAATGATTAAAAGGTTAATTTTTGATATTTTAATATTATCTACATTTGGTAATGGGTTATGCAAAATATTAATTTTGTTGGTGCAGAAAGCACCCAAGTCGAACCTGAGTTTTGATAATGGCAACAAGGCTCAAAAGTTAAGTCTTACTTGTTATCTAAACATGTTACTCTAGTGTGCAGGGTAAAAAGTCCTAGCGAAGGACTGCTAGGCACTGGCGAAGGAATGCCAGGGTAAAAAGTCCTAGCGAAGGACTGCTAGGCACTGGCGAAGGAATGCCAGGTCACAAAGCCCTAGAGAAGGACTGCTAGGCACTGGCGAAGGAATGCCAGGGTACTGAAGCCCTAGAGAAGGACAGCTAGGCACTGGGTGAAGGACAGCTTGGTATCCAAGACCTGGCGAAGGACCGCTAGGCAAATGTCCAACCAGAGGAGCGGTTGGCATTAGGTACATTCTCCCGAGAGGAGTAGGTGAGGACGCGTTCCCCGTCGAGGGAACAGTAGGCGTCGGTTCGACCTAGGGTTCCATTTTGGAGACCTAAAGTTAGAACCAAGACAGCTAAGGCTGTATAAACTAACATCTTTCTGCTTTATAGTGTTTTGGACTAACCATGGTTGCAGGACCGAAGGAACGAGTGTCTGCAGCTCAGAGAGCCTCAAAGGAGTGAGGCAACAGCTGACCAGGGCGCCCGGAGTGTCCCGGGCACCCCCAAGGTGAACACAAAACACATAATGCAAAAGAAGGCTTCGACAGTTCATGTTCGGGGCGCCCCGTGCTCCCGAGCGCCCCAGCGCTCCAGGCACCTCCAGGTGAAGTTACCGAAGCAGCTCCAGCGAAGCCAAGAGGATAAGAGTTTGACCCGGTCAACTCGGGCGCCCCCAGCGTCCCGGGCGCCCCGGTCAAGATCTGATCTCGAGTTTGAAGGGATCAGAAGCGGACCGAGTTAAAGGAGGATCGGCCTACACGTGGGGGGGGGGGGCGCCCCCGACATTCCGAGCGCCCCCAGGTGCTATAAAAGGACTCTCGAACCAAGGCTTCAGAACAACGAATTCATTCAACGCTTCTACGCTCTTCTGCTTCCGCGCTCTGCTCCGGTAACCTCCCTACTCAAGATACAAGCGCCGACGACGTCCTACTGCTCCGGAAAAAGTATTCTACATCGGACGTCGGTAAAAAGAAGAGTTTAATTTCTGTACTGCACTTTAACTGTAATTCCATTTCTGTAACTGATTTTGCGCGATAATAGTATTGCCCGCAGTAAACGGTCAGCGACCGTGGGCCTTGGAGTAGGAGTCGACCTAGTCTTCGAACCAAGTAAAAACCTTGGTGTCTGTGTCTGTTTGCTTTTAATCTTCCGCTACGCATTCTCTTTTCAAATCT
This sequence comes from Boesenbergia rotunda, assembly GCA_024364735.1. Lineage (NCBI taxonomy): Eukaryota > Viridiplantae > Streptophyta > Magnoliopsida > Zingiberales > Zingiberaceae > Boesenbergia > Boesenbergia rotunda. The sequence continues at coordinate 203,059 of JAGFNQ010003841.1, read as the reverse complement.
GAACGTTTTCCGATATTCACCCCCCCCTCTATCGGTTCTCTCAATCCAACAAATTTGACTATACAAAAAGTCTAATTTTTCAGAAAAGTTATCTAACTTATCTAAATTATCATATGACTGTGCAGAAATTTGAAAATTTTTACAAACGTAAATTTTTCATACCTTGGACGGACACGATTCTTGTAGTGTCTGTGCTTTTGACATTTGAAGCACTTGATGTGACTCTTGTCCCTCTGGACTTCTGGTACTGGTACCTCTTTTACCGTCGGTGGTGAAGAATGAGTCTTATGAGTAGGACACTGATTTTTATAGTGTCCTCTCTCCCTGCACTTGAAACACGTAATATGAAATTTGAATATTGACATACTTAAAAGAAATATACCTGATTCACCCCTAGGCTCCCCTCAACTCCTGGCGTCTTTGCTCCATCGGCTGTTAGTCCGGTGAAGAGGTACTAGGCTCTGATACCACTTGTGGGGACCGATGCCGTCGATAGAGGAGGGGGTGAATATCGACTCATTAAAAATTCTACGGAAAGCATGTCTTTCGATCGTTATAGACAGAGAGTTAGTGCGCAGCGGAAATTATAAAGAACAAAAATGAAAGACACTTGTACACACGGGATTTACTTGGTTCCTAACCCCCCCCCCCTCCAGGGTCAGTACATCCAAGGCCTAAGCACGTGAAACATCCGTCCATTAATGGTCTCCTTTTCGGACTATCCGGAGGCGGAGAAACTCATCTTACATTGCATAATTTACAATCAAAATATTAAAAAAAGTAAATGCAGAAACATAAATTCAAACCAAACAAAGGGTTGAAGACTCGGCCGATCTGGAACTTCGATGTGACGTGCACTTCCTCCTGGAGCCTCCTTGGTCGCAGAGCTTCATCTTTAGCGCTTTATCATCACTTGGAATGCTTAGAATGATCTCAGAATTGCTGTTCTGAGTTGAGGGGTCGAAAGCCTTTATATAGCTTTAGCTCGGGCGCCTGTGTTGCTATGGGGCGCCTCACAAACCTTGGTCAAACCTCATCTTCGCACCAAACTCGCAGTAGCTGATAAGCACTTGATCCAGGGCACCCTAGACCCTCTAGGGCGCCTAAATCAATCAGGCGCCTGGCATCCAAGGTGCCTGAATGCTCATGGGCGCCTGTATCCATTCAAGTGACCAGGAGTAGCTTTCTAGTTGTTTCGTGTGTGTGTTTGTCTGCTTTGCCTCCAATTCTACGTACCTGCAAAATACACAAATACAAGATAAACACATGTATATCCTTAGCCTTAATGATTTGGTTCTAACTTCGAATTTTTGTGAAACCCTAGGTCGAACCGATGCCTGTGTTCCCTTCCTAGGGAACGCGTCTTTCACCTACTCCTCTCAGGAGAATTTCGCCACCCGGCCCATCCGGTTGGACTTTGCACAACTTCACTCACCTGGACTTTTGCCCATCTTCACTCACCAGGTCTTCGTGCCCAGTCCACGACCAGGACTTATTGCCCAGCTTCACTCACCAGGACTTTTGCCCAGCTTCACTCACCAGGACTTCGTGCCCAGTCCACGACCAGGACTTATTGCCCAACCCTATGTCAGGACTTCAGTGCCCAGCGATCGGCCAGGACTTATTGCCCAATTATTCGAATCAGGACTTCGTGCCCAACCCTCGGTCAGGTCTTCGGTGCCCAACCCATGTCCAGGACATAGTGGCCAATCCATGATCAGGACTTAGTGCCCAATTCTTCGAACCAGGACTTATTGCCTAGGTTAACTAGGACTTTCCTTCACTTTGGTACTCCTTTCTTGACTAACCCTTCCTTGTTCTAATGTATCACTAACTTAAGCATATTGTTAAACATTAAAACACTCGAGGAGGACATCACTGATGCATCTTGCACCATCAGGTAGTACGTTAGGGAAGCCCTTCTAATAAGGTCAAGTAGGGTAAGGTATACCCTACTTGGTTTGTTTAGTCTGGTGGAACAAGCCGAAGCTACCGATCCAAAACCTAAGCTAGTTAGACCAAAATTTCTCAAGATGTAATTTGAAAATGAACTTTCGGTAAAAGGCTTTGTCAAGGAAAGGGTTGTTGCTCCAATAAGGCTACTACCAAAGAAGGCCTTTGTGCCTTGCCAAGTCCTAGAAGCCAATTATCGAAACTCATTTTTTATTTAGTATTTGATAAATTTGAATCTAACACAAGTTTTATTTAAATCTTAGATTTAACATTAATTCAAAGAAAAATTATTCAAGCATCTCACAATACACCCATAAGGCAACCATGCTTGCTTGTACTGAGACATTTAGAATGGGTGATATGTTAAGGACTAATAAATTAAAAGATGCTTTCAAAATTATTTTCAAAATTCTTAGGATATTTTTCTAAAAATCTATTTTCAAAATAATATTTTAACATAATAATGTTTTTATGGATTTCATGCTTTTCTGATTGCTTATATACAATACATTTTCAAAATTATATCCTTTCGAAAAATTATTTGACCTGCACAATTAGACACAAGTCTTTTAGGTCAACATTAAAGTCCCTTAAGACACTTAGATTGTGTCAGATGGTGTCGAGTTCAGGGGGAGTATTTTTTTATTCAAAAATAAATATTTTTCGAAAAGTCTTGTGCTTTAAAAATTAGTAGCAATTCAAAATATGTTTTCGAAAAATGTTTAAGAAACTTATTATATTCCATTCTTTCGAAAATTAATTCTTTGAAAATTATCATACTATCATTTCAAAATATCGGTTAGAAATTGTTTTAAATTGATCTTTTGATTTTGATAAACCCTGAAAGACACATAGGGAGTTTTCTTCTTGATCTACAAGAGCTCCTAGGATTGTGTCAGATTTATGGGGAGTCTAAGTCAAAAGAAAGTAATTCTATTTTCTGACAATTTTTAATTATTAGATAATTCTTTTGGTTTGAATCAAACCCTAAGACTCAGAGGAAGATTACTTGTAGTCAACAAGCTTCCGAGGACTGTGTCAAGTTTAAGGGAGGTCAAATTAAAAGAATTATTGAACATGTCAAAATGTTTTCATACACTGTAGTTTCAGATCTTTTTGAAAACATAAGTATTTTCTCTTTAAAATACTATCATTTTAAAGTCATTTTTTTCATAAAAATCACTTTCAAAAAACTTATCTTTTTTATAGAATCACTTTTGAAAATAATATTTACTTGAGTTTGGAGAATTTCCAGGACACCTAGGGAAATATCCTTGTAGTTAAGAAGGTTTCCTAAGATTGTGTCAAACTGGAAAAGAAACCAAGTCAAGTAAAATATTGTGTTTTCAAAACAAAAATAATATTAAAAAGATTTTTTTTTCAAAACTATTTTAAGTGCAATATATTTTTCAAAGTAAAAATTTTTTTTGTGCAAAATATTTTTCAAAGTACTAAGTGCAAATTTCTTTCAAAATACTAATTTTTCTAAATGCACTATATTTCTCTAAGTGAATTTTTTTTTCTAAAGTGCATATTTTTTTAAGTGAAAATCATTTATGAGTGCAATTTTTTTGAAATCTTTTCTAAATGAAAATTTTTCTAAGGCAATATTTTCCTAAGTGCAAAAAGTTTCTAAGTACAAAATATTTTACTAAAAGTACAAAATATTTTTCCAAAGTTCACAATGCTTTTCACAGTACATTTTTTTTGTGCAATTTAAGTACTTAGTTTTTTTAACTTGTACCTAGTCTTTTCCAAACAAAAAGGGAAGAGTTTTGAAAATTATTTTATCAAAAATGATATACTTTCAAAGAATTATACTAAGTACTTTCAAAAGGAAAAGATTTTTTTTTTGAAATTTTCATTATTGGTGCAAGTTTCTTTTGTCATCTTTTTGGATGTATGACAAACGGGGAGAGTGAGCTTCAGTTAGAAATTTTTTCTTAGGAAATTTTTTTTTCTCCCAAAGGAATAAAAAGGGTAAGTTCGGAATTCTTTTTCCCAAAGGATCAAAATATAAATCAAAATATTTTTTCCAAGGGTCAAAGTTTAAATCAAAATGTTTTTTCAAAGATCAAAACTTAGATCAATTTTTTCCAGTTTATCCCAAGGATCATAACTTAACCCTTTAATCCAATCTAACTTAAGATATTGTCAAACATCAAAAAGGGGGAGATTGTTGGTGCAAGATGCATCAGTGATGTCCTCCTCTAGTGCTTCAATGTTTACAATATGCTTAAGTTAGTGATACATTGAACAAGGAAAGGGTGAGTCAAGAAGTCAGTACCAAAGTGCAGAAAAGTCGTAGTTAACCTAGGCAATAAGTTCTGGTTCGAAAAATTAGGCACTAAGTCCTGATCATGGATTGGGCAATAAGTCCTGGCCGAGGGCTGGGCACTGAAGTCCTGACATAGGGTTAGGCAATAAGTCTTGGACATGGATTGGGCACGAAGTCCTGATTCAAGGAATTGGGCAAGAAGTCCTGGCCGAGGGCTGGGCACCGAAGTCCTGGTGAAAGTTGGGCAATAAGTCCTGGTCGTAAGATTGGGCAAAAGTCCAACCAGTGCAGCCGACTGGCAACCTTCTCCTGAGAGGAGTAGGCGAAAGGCGCGTTCCCCAGGAAGGGACCATAGGCGTCGGTTCGACCTAGGGTTACACAGAAAACCAAAGTCAGATCCAATCTCTAAGGTTATGATTGTCTGTATATTTGTCTTGTCTTTGATTTTATTGCAGGTACCTAAAGTTGCAGGCAAGACAGAAGAGCTAACAAAGTAGAATAGGCTGCCTGGAAGGCTATCTAGGTCACCTGTATCAACACAGGCGGCCCAGACCTAGTGGGAGCCCTGGTTTGGGAAATCCAATCCCAGGCGCCTGTGTTAGGCGTCTGAGGGCTCCCAGGCACCTGGGAAGGTCCTAGGTACTTGGGAAGGGGATTTTTTCCGTGCTGCGAGTTCGGTGCGAGGATGAGGTTTGACCAAGGCTTGTGAGGCGCCCTATAGCAACACGGCGCCCTAGACATGACTATATAAAGGGGTTCGACCCTTCAACTTAGAAAATCAATCTCGACTTCATTCTAAGCCTTCTGAGTGACGATAAAGCGCTAAAGATGAAGCTTTGTGACCAAGGAGGCTCCAGGAGGAAGTGCGCGACACTTCAGAGTTCCAGATCGGCTGAGTCTTCTACGTTTCATTTGGTTTGATTTTATTTTGCAATGTTAATTTTTAGTTATATCTTGTGCTTGTAACTCAACTGTAAGATGAGTTTCTCCGCCTCCAGAAAGTCCGGAAAGGAGACTATTAGTGGACGGGTGTTTCCCGTGCTTAAGCCTTAGACGAACTAACCCTGGGGGATTGGGAACCAAGTAAATAGTAACGCTCGCCTCCCCCCCCCCGCCGTATGGCGGCGTTACGCTAACATACATAGGGCATGTGAACATCATAATGCAGCGGAATAATTTAAAGCTTATACATACATGCACCTAACTATCCTTCCTACATGATGACATGGGAACTTGGCATATTAACATCATACTTAACATCATATTATAACCCCACATAAGTCATCCGTAACATACGTAGCAAGTGTAATTTGTTCTTGACAAAACCATCATAAGTTTAACATAAGACTTGCAAAACCTAGAACATGTGACGAAGTATAATATTAAAACTTTTCTTTCCTTGGCCAAGTCACTACCACACACACGTTCTTGCCCCTCCTGCTGCTTCCATCATTATCCTCTTGCTTGATCTGCGGTATAAGGAAATAAGACTATAAGCACATAGGCTTAGTAAGACCCTTTCCTACTCACTAAAACCATTCGTCACTTAATCATAAGCATATGAAACATTAACATGACTGGGTGCTTTACAAGCATATAAAATCGTTCAGCATGACACAATGCTTAACATAGAACATAAGCATAAATTATACTTAACATAACATAATACATGGCATAAACATAAACATAATTATACTTGACATGGCATGATACATGGCATAAATATAAACATAAATATACTTAACATGACATGATACATGGCATAAATATAAACATAAATATACTTAACATGGCATGATTCTTAACATAAAACATAAGCATAAAACATTTACCATCATGGCATATTCTTATCATAACACATGAGCATATTTTTGACATAAACATGAGCATATCCTTAACATAAAACATTTACCATAGCAGGATGCATTACATGAATGGATGCATGAGTCAGATGCATATACATAAGGATGCTTAATTGAAAATCATACTTTTAAATACTTAAACATAATCATCACATCATTGGGGTCCCCGGCTTGTACCACATACATACATCATATGCGTGCATCCCTAAGTAGATACGAGGTAGTTAGTCTCGACCTACTAGGGTAAGGATAGCTACGGTAGTCCCCGAACCGAGGCGTTCTTAAGGTGCCCATCCCTGTTGGACAGCTTCGGTAGTCCCAGAACCGTGGACAGCTACGGTAGTCCAACACCGAGGTATTCTTAAGGTGCCCATCCCTTGGACCCATACTTCGGTCCGGTACAAGCCCATTCATAAAGTAAAATATCTTTACATGCTTCATCACTCATAGCACATACATTGCATACTTAACATGCTTCATCATTCATAGCATATACATTGCATACTTAAAGACATGAACATAATCTTGGTACATGAAGCATGACATCAACATACTTGGCATTTCATCATCCATACTTAATTCATAACATCATTATGCCTTCATCATTCATACTTATCATTTGTACTTAAGGCATAAATCTTATCTTCATTCATCTTCTTCATTCATAAAACATGACATACATACATAATCATAGTGTCCATCATAGAGTATGAATGGGTAAAATTCATATGAACAGGATACATACTATTTAGGTTCATGGTATTCTACATTACTTAGGTTCATGTCACGCATCATAGAACATGCATAGACCTTCATGAATATATACCTATTATAGGCATTTAACAGCATACATACATTATTCTATATGGTATGAAGCCTACATCAAATACAGGTGTTCATGCTATATGGTTAAAACATTCATGAATAACATGGCACATAACCTAAATATACAAAATCATGGCATATCCCACATAAAGCTAGGGTTATAGGTAGCATAAAAATTCTTACCACATGCTTAACTTGTACATACATCATAGTAACCTACAACCAAGTAACCTTGAGACCTTAGCCCAACCCAAACCCTAGAACCTTGAGTTGGCCGAAAGTTTCATAGGGGAAGACTCCATCATTCAATTAACATGGAAGGTTTCATGAGTAAAAGAAAACTCATACATTACTTACAAAGCCATAGGGAGCCATTTGACCCCATAATTGGAGCTAACCCTAAGTCCTAGCCTTACCTTTTGACCTTGGCCGAAACCCTAGAGGGTCACAAGCACATGGAAAATTCCCATCATTCACAATTTATCTTCATTAAATCATAAGAAAACATAATAACATGCTTGAAGGGTTAGATATCATCCTATCCATCCCCTCTTGATATGGGCCGAAACCCTATGGAGCCTTAGAGTGCCCCCAACTTTCCCTAAATCATTATCTACACCTTACTTATCATAATAAAACATTAGGTAACATGAATGAAAGTATACAACATCCCCAAGCCCCAATCTTAAGGCTTGGCCGAAACCCTAAAGCCCTACCTCATGGTTTTCTTAACTTGGATCTTAAACAAAAGTCTAAATCTTGATAAACATCCGAGAAACAATTACACCACAGGTGAGGGGGTCTTACCTTAGTTTGTCTTTGATTATCACCTTGAATAGAGAAGCCAAAAGAAAACTCTTTGACCCTAAACCTCTCCTTAGCCCTTGTAGCCTTGTAGAAAGTCTTGGATCTTCAATATAAAGTCCCCTTGTGAAGCTTTTCCAAGGGAGAGGGGTCTTGGTGGGTTTCGGCTAGGAGAAGGAAGGAGGAGGAAGAAGAATGGACTTGGTGGAAGAAGAAAAGAAAAGAGTAACTTCCATGCCTCCTCTCTCATCTATTCTTTATACCACATGAAGGAGGGCAAGTGAAGGGTCATGGTATCTCTTCTCTTGATGGCTCTTCACTTCCCTAAGCCTTAACCAAAATCCTCTTCATTCTCTACTAGCACTCCCTTGCTAGGTGAATTGGTTAGTACATGCATGGTGTTATACTAGGTCCAAGGTTCAATCCTTGGTGCATGCACTTTATTTTTATTTTTATTTTAAATTTATTTTTCTTTTAAATTTCGGCAATGCCCCCTATGTCCTACCCATAGCCATGCTAATATTCCTAATTTAAACCCATTTCTATTTATATTAAATTCTACCTAAAATCCACTAATAAACATGGTACTAGAAAACCCATGTAAAGCCCATTAGCACTTAGCTTCTTATTTTATATCGAAAATCATGGATCACCACGCTAAGGTTTATACTAGTGTCCCTGTGTTCCCCGGAAATTTATCTAGACATGATCAATATTTTTTTCAAAGAAAATATTGAGACAATTTTCCGGGTCGTTACAAAAATCCCGCGTGTATGAGTATCTTTCATTTTCGTTCTTTTCTATATTCCGCTGTGCTACTAACTCTATATCTAGAACGAACTATCGAAAGACGAGATTCTCGAAAGATTTTAACGAGTCAATATTCACCCCCCCCCACCCTCCTCTATCGATGACACTGGTCCCTGTTGGTGCCAGAAGCACCAAGATCGAACTCGTGTTTTGATAATAGCAAAGGGTTCATAAGTTAAGGATTTGTTGTGATCTAACGACGTTACTCAAGTGTGCAGAAAAGTCCTAGGTCAACTAGGCACGAAGTCCTGACATAAGGTTGGGCAATAAGTCCTGGTTGTGGACTAGGCACTGTAGACCTGGTGAGTGAAGCTGGGCAATAAGTCCTGGTCATGGACTGGGCACCAAAGACCTGTTGAGTGAAGCTGGGCAATAAGTCAATAAGTCCTGGTCGTGGACTGGGCATCGAAGACCTGGTGAGTGAAGCTGGGCAATAAGTCCTAGTCACGAACTGGCCACGAAGACCTGATCCTGGGGACACTACAAGAAAAAAGCTAAACAACAACGCTTTTTACGCGTTGTCTATGTGACTTAAAAAGCGTTGTTAAAAGCACTGCTGTTAAAAGTATGTTCAAAGACAACGCTTAAAAAGTGTTGTCAATTTGTGCAAAGACAACACTTTTTTAATGTTTAAAATGCGTTGTTGTTTTTTATAAAGACAACATTTTTGCAACACTTAAACAACGTTGTTGATTTTTACAAAGACCACACTTTTGCAACGTTTATAAAGCGTTGTCATTTTTTTCCAGGACAAAGCTTTTACAACGCTTTTTGTCATTTTTTTTCCAGGACAAAGCTTTTACAACGCTTAAAAAGCGTTGTCATTTACTACAAGGTCAAAGTTTTTAAAACATAAATATTTTACCAAAACATACAAAAAATATCCACAAACAGTAAATATGAATATCCACAAACAAAAAATAAAAGCATCCACAATCCTTTTTAAAATATAACTATTTAACAAAAGATACAACTTCATATTATCCAAACAAAAAATATATATGGTCGCACAATCCTCAAATTAACTTTATATCCATATTAAGTTTAACAAGATCATCATCAAAACATCCTTCACCGGTAGCTATGCCACTTTTCTTTGGCCTCAAATTCTCAAGCTCTTTAACTATGATTTAACACTGCATCAAAATAAAAAATCATGTTAGAGATTCTGTGTGAATGAGATAAACGACATTGATAAAATCCATAAGCAAGTTAAATGTTGGATCCGTGGTGAAATAGTCGTCAAAGGTACTTACTTTTCGATCCGTGGTGAACTTTGCTGATGGCTTCTTCAATATTGGATGAATATCATCTGAGCAAGGAAAAAAAAATCAGCCCTATAGCAAGCATAAACTTGTAACTAATAAAACAGAAAAGCGATTTATGAAACATGGATCTCAAAATGAAACATGTAACAACATACATTTAATATATCATGCTTCTATATAAGTATTTTTGAACATTAATATTCAATATGTGACTACCTGTGTAGGTAATAATTCAGGCTCACGAGATCCCCCAGCAATTACATATATCATACTTTGGATGACATTGGTAAAATTTTGAATATGTTGTTCATGCATCTGCCTCATCCGCTCCATAGGAGTAAAATTAGTCCCCTACCTTATTTATTGGACATCCAAGACTAGGAAGAGAAACTACATTAAAAGTTCTTCTGAGTTTGAATAAGCAAAGGATTTATAGGACTTCTTAACTTACAACTAAGAATAGTCTTAAACAATTTTAGCAAGCTCTAGAAAATGCCATCCATACCATTCACGAACTCTCATGGCATAGGTATTGAGCTCTTTGTCTAAATCATCCAATAATCTAATGGCTTGAATGATCATTGTATCAACCTAAACCAATCAAAATGAAAACCTTTTATAATCACAAGAGCAGTTCAGTTTATAAGAGGTGAAATTATTTATGCACAGATTTCCAAAACCCCTTCATAATAAATTAGGTTTGTGGAGCTAGATTCACCAAGAGAAGCAAAAATGCCATTTTCTAAAAGGGGGATCAAATTATGTGTACAAAAACTGAATTTTTTTGTTTACCATATGGTGTTAGTATAATCAACATCGAAATATTTGTTAGGAATTGATATAGACAGACAATTGCGAGCATACACAACCCACTTTGAATCAAAACTACAAAGTAGGAGTAACCTTATCAAGGTTGAACTTTAGCTTGTATCTGGAAAAGCTGTGGGACAATCCTAAGCTCATTGGAGCTAAATCTTGTACAGCTAACCCAGCTATGAGTTCTGTCAACTGATTCCTAAGCCGCCTCATCAACTCCATCACGACATTGTTGTGGAGACAATCAATTTTCTGTAGATCATAGAATTCAAAACTCAGATCATATAACCATGCCAGACAAATAGACAATGATAAAGCACATTAACTAGCTAACCAGCTTGTCCTTTATTGCATTGCCCAGTTTTGAATCAGCCACGGCCAATGTTTCACCATCACAGTGAGCACGTAAAAACTTCCTCAGGCCTTTGCTGGGCTTGCTATCAATCAATAACGTTGTGGCAGATAATGCATCTAAAGTGTTCTCAAATTTATTGAAAGCTTGCAGCTTCACAATCTGACAAAAAGAGGGGGGAATATTTTTAAAAAACATATTGACAACAGAAAAAGGAACTGAATAACATGTGTCATCTAGCAGCTTGTACTGCTATGAAATTTCCTTATAAAAAAAATTAGTTTACTAGGTGAAATGCGGAATCATTTGTTTCATAATAGTCATTTCAAACAAAGTCAGAAACAACCTAATCAGTAATGAACATTTGCAATCAGGAGGGAAAATGGCAAAAATAAGAACTTGTCAAGTAACCATTCTAGCAGACTCGGCACTCGTAAACTCCTTCCATAAATCCTGAAATAGCAGATGGAAAACGAATAAAGTGAACAAAACTAATAACTTGAGATAAAACATGACATGAACGAATCAGAAAACACTATCACTGATCAAAACAAACTGATAGCCGAGAAACTCAAAACTCCACTGATCAGAGAAATGGAAAAATCACAACATGAAATCCACAGCTCACTATCACTAGCAATGATCCCAACCCAACGTTCCAATTCAGATTCAAAAACTAAATCTCCATTGATTAATGCATTCCTAATCACACTACTAGAAAATAACAAGGCTTACCTCCTCTGTTCCATCCTTCTTCGAAGATGCCACACCAAATTTCAAACCCAATCAATCCAACCCACGAACTCCATCTCATTCCCTGCTCATCAACTGATCACCATCACCAATCCACAACAACCCAAGAACACAAGAGCAAATTCGAAGAAGGGAAACAACAAATCCAAAATCCATACTCACGGCAGAGTTATCATCTCGAATTCGATCAAAGAACCGTGAGAAAACCTCACCAATCAAAGAACAATCAGATTCAAATCAACCACTATCGGAAAACCGAGATCAACCACTATCGGAGAAGAAGAGGAGGAAGAGAGATCACCGTGGGCAAGAGGCTCTCGGCTTCGTTCAAGGGAGAAGGAAGAGAAGAGGAATCGGATCGGAAATGAGGGGTTGGCCGCGACTAGGTCTCGTGAAGGAGAAAGGAAGGATCGGCTTTGACTTGGCTAGGGCAAAAGCATCGACGAGGAAAGAAGAGAAGAAAAGGGGAATTTTAAGTGAAATGACTATTTTGCAAATTTGCCACTCTTCTTCTAAAATCTCCAATCAAAACTTTCTTTAGAAATTTTGCTATAAAACCCCTTCTAATTTTCAGTATTTAACATTATATGTTAGTCATTATCCGAGTTAGTAATTCTCATAATTTACCTAATCCATATTAAATTCTAATTTAAAACTTATTTAATTTTTAAATTAGATAATTTAAATCTAATTTTTTTCTTAAATAATTCAAAATTATCCCTGCAAATATTTTTAAAATTCAAAAAAAAATATTCTAAATTTTTTCATAAAGTTATTTCTAATTTTAACTCATATTTATAGTATTTTTATATATGTGTATATATATATATTTGTATGTATATATATATGTTTTTATTTATTTATTAACTATTATTTTTAATTTTAATTTATTTTTTTTATTTTTTTACACTGTATTTTACATAGACAAAACTTGCTAAAGTTTTATTATTATAGATACTAAAAAATTACTCAAACACAACGATTTTTGAAAAGCGTTGTCTTTGATCTAAAAAAAAAGGTCAATAGACAACGGGTATTTGAAAGCGTTGTCTTTAATAAGAAATAAAAAAACATAGACAACGGTTTTCACTAAAAGCGTTGTTAAAAAAAAAGACAACACTTTTTAAAAAATATGTTGTCTTTCAAGTGTTGTGAAATCATAATTTTCTTGTAGTGGGATTGGGAAAAAGTCCAACCGGAGGAGTCGGTTGGCAAACAGGTAAACTCCCCTGAGAGAAGTAGGTGGGGATGCGTTCCCCGTAGGAGGGAACATTAGGCATCGGTTCGACCTAGGGTTCTATTTAGGAAGCCCAAAGTCAGAACCAAGACAGCTCAGACTGTTAATCATGCTTAAACTTATATCATTTATGTGTTATTTGTGTTTTGGAACTAACCCTGGTTGCAGGAACAAAGGGATAGATGTTTGTGCTCCCAGGTGCCTGAATAGAGTCAGGTGCCTGTTTAAACAGGCACCCCAGACAAGGGTCTTTCAAAAGCCACTCGAAGCAAGCCTCCACGTCAGTATATGAGGTGCCTGTGTTCATACAAGCGCCCCAGTCAGCTCAGGCACCTCAGTTGAAGGGATAAGCGCTAGCCAAGTCTGCGGATTGAGGTTCGCGTAGAATGGGCCTCGTGTCAGGCGCCCCCTTTAACTTAGGTGCCCCAGCGACTAGTATATAATGGGGGTTCACCCCTTTGCTTCAGAAGAAAACTTCTTTCTACGAATTCTTTCAAGCGCTCTACTCCAAACGCTCCGTGCTCAAGTCTCATGCGCCAACGACGACCCATGGCTTCGATTTTCAATCTTCTCCGGTAGTCGGTATTGTAGCGACCCGCCTTCTCTCTGCCCTTAGACGGATCGTTACTTTTCTCTACTTCTCAACTTTTATACATGACTAAAGAAAATTGCGGAAATCTTTTTTTTTTCTTTTAAATTCTGCTAACAATTATATTCTAACTTAAGCAATCATGTATAATAATACCATGTCATACTTTCTTCTCAAATCCCATAGCTAATACCTGTTGAAAACAGCCTTACCCTTCTTAAACTGCCTGTACCAGTCGACTGGTGACGTGGCAGTCGACTGGTACGCCTGTAATCAGTTTTACAGGTTTCGACCCTTGCTTTCCAAGTCCACCATTCCTTCAATTTCGAGTCATATCAAACTACGACACCATTTCTATACTCTATATCAGTTTCCTAAACAATTTAGCCAATCAAACGAATCCATAAACTTGAATTTAGGACTTTTATGGAAGAAAATAAACTAAACAAGTTTATATAAACTTTAACAATAGAGTTTGTACCAATCTTGACTTCTATGAATTTATAACACCAAATACATGTTCTACGACCTTGCTAAAGCATTATGAAATGTGATTGCAACTTTTCTAAACATTTTTAAGCAATAAAACTCGATTCAAAAGGAAAATTGATACTATCTTGGCACAAACACCTTTTTCTCTAACAAAGTATCAATATTTCTAACTACTCACACTTTTACTCATCCAATGCAATCATGGGGATATATATGCTAAAGGAAATGACATGGAATCTTTACTCTAAGAAATTTAGCATATAAAACTATCCAAAACTCAAATACTCCATAATCTCCATAAAGCAAGAACTTGAAATTTGAATAAACTTAAACATTGCAATTCAAATAACTAAAATGTCTCGTCTCAAGGATCTCTCCATAATCAGCCACCACACACACTCTACTCAGCAACGCCTCGTCGTCTTCCTTCAGAATTGCTTGCCTTTACCTTTATCTGCAATAAGAGGAAATGCATCTATAAGCAAAAGCTTAGTAAGTACTATCTAGCTCACAAAATCTCGAATGTGCAAACATGCTTCTAGAACAATATGAAAATCATATGAGATACTAATATGCTTGAAAGGAAACTAAGAACATGTATAGCTCAAAACATGCATACTCAAACAATAATAAATCTCAATTTACTTTTCTTGGCTCAAATTGAAACTTTAGCTATTCTTTTGCTTTTGAAAACTTTCTGAAAACTTTCGAAACTTTGCTAAAGCATATACTTGAAAATAATAATCACTTGGATCCACTGAAGACGTAAGTACCATCTGATGCGCGTTCCCTAAAAGGTTGGGGTAGCGAGCCACCAATCCTAATAGAGCAGACCTTGGTCTACCAGGGCCAAGACCTTGGAATTGGACACCTGGATTTCTTTAACGACGCCCTTGGACGCCGGGTACTGGCCTTAGAAAATAAAATAGCTTTTCTTACTTTTCTTTCTTATCTGTAAATGCCTTGGCATTTTCTGGAGCACCTTGCGTGCTAAAATCCCTAAGTCTTGACTTTTGGGGATTTCTTAAGGCCTTGGCCTTTTCTTTCCTTATCTTTATCTTCTCTTTTCTTTTCTCATAGCTTTCTTAGACCCTAAACTCATATAGGGTACATGAATAAACTTATACATAAGCATACAACAATTAATGAACTAAGATAACATGCAAAAACTTAAACAAAAAGGAAATAGCTCTTTTTAAAACTTTTAAAGGAAATTCTCGCGGAAAAACCGCCTCTTACTGCAGGTGAGCAGTACTTACATTGATATCTTGGACTTACAACCAAGATTAATGTCTAGAGCTCGGGAGAAACTTGAGATCTCAGAGAATTCTTCACGTCTACGCGTTCCTCTCGTCGCGGGGATCCCGAATATAGGATTATCTCTTGGAGAAGAGTCTTGGCCGGCCCTCCTTGGCCTTGATGGTGGTCGGCGTCGCCCAAGAGGAGAGGTGGTCGGCGTGAGGGTTTGGAGAGGAGAGAAATAAAATTTCTCTCTTTAACTATCTATTTATACTTAAGGCAGATTAAACTAACAATTCCTTAAATAACCTTCTCTCCGTCGCTTGTTGTGCTCGATACCCCTAGCCCAGCCGGTTGTGCGCTTGTGTCGTCTCGCGGTGGTCGCGGGTTCGATCCACCCGTTGCACTTAACTGGTTTTTATTATTTTTCCATTTTCTTTTCTTTTTCTAAAAATACCAAACGGACTCGGAAAATTCCATAAAAATACTCTAAAAATTCCTAAAAATATCTAGAATATTTCTAAACCATTTCTAAATAATTCTAAGGACTTTAAGAACTAAAAATGGGAATTTTGGGGCGTTACAGGTATAGAGTTTTCTTATTGCTGTATTTTCTTTAAAATTTTGTATTCGAATTCAAAGTTGTAATATTTTCTCGAAATATAGAATTGCCTAACGTAAACGGTCAAGGACCGTGGGCCTTGGAGTAGGAGCCGACCGCGACTCCGAACAAGTAAAAAATCGAAGTGTTAGCATTGAATTTTTCTGTTGTACAATTGCTCTCGTTTTTCTGAAAAATTATTCGATCGATATTCACCCCCCCCCTCTATCGATTCTAACCGATCCCACAAGTGGTATCAGAGCGGGTGGCTCAAATCTGGTGCAACCACCAGTTGAGTGGGTTTTCAGATTTTTTAAATTATATATATATATTTTTTCGTTCGTAATTTTCTCATTAATCGAGGTTGGTGCAACACCACTCGATTTTTTCTTATTACTATTTTTTCCCGCACTATTAATCCAAGACTTAGTCTTGGAAAAAGTTTCTTTTTGTAAATTTCTTTTCAGATAAATTCAAATGGACATGCAAGAAGGATATAGCACCGTCATACTACCTCTCTTCTCCGGAGATGATTTCTCCTATTGGAAGTGTAGGATGGAGGTCCACCCGAAAACTCAGGTGGACATGTGGATCATCATCCAGTCCGGACTGGAGATACCCAAAAATGCACAAGGTGAGGTGCAAGGCTACATTGAGTGGGACGGTCCACTCAAGAAGAAGATCGAACCCGACGCTAAAGCTACACAAACACTACAATGCGGCCTGACGAAAGAAGAGTTGAACCACGTCGGACCCTTCAACAGCGTGAAGGAACTCTGGAACAAACTCATCGAACTGCACGAAGGTACGTCTGATACGTGGATCAGCAAAAGGGATCTGTTACTTAACATACTCTACACGATAAAGATGCACGACGACGAATCAGCAACACAGCTCCACGCAAGGATCCAGGAGCTGATGAACGAGTTACATACAATAGGTCACAAGGTCGAAAACCGTGACCTAATAAGGTATTCCATAAACTCGTTCCCAAGGAACACATTGTGGGCGTCTATGGTGGATGCCTACAAGGTTTCCCGGAACCTTTTCGACATTAAGTTAGATGAATTATTTTCTGAGTTAGAATTACATGAACAAACTAATGCTGCATTGGTCGAGAAGGGTATTGCCTTTGTTGCAGGAAAAACTCAAGGAAGATCTCAGAAGAAAAAGCCTCAACCAATACCCAAGTTCGACTCAGACTCAGAATCAGACGATGATGAAGGGGATCATCCCAAACTGGTCCGGTTAGCTTGCGACTACTACAAGGAGCTCAAAAACCAAATGAACAAGAAGAAGTCAAGTCAGAAGAAGGAAGATCCATCTGAAACCTCGACGAGCCAGAAGAGAAAAGGTAACATCACCTACTACGAGTGCAACAAGAAGGGACATTTCAGATCAGAGTGCCCCAACCTCAAAGAGAACAAGAAGACTCGGAAGAAGAAGGCTCTTCAAGCCTCCTAGGACGAATTGTCCTTGGAAGAAGAAGAAGAAACGCCGCACTCGAACCTACTCGCCTTGACCGCCTCGGAAGACATCGACTCTGGAATGGAATCAGAACCAGACGAGGGCATTGGCACTGGAAAGCTTTCAATCTCGGAGGACTGACAAATCACGGTAAAAGGTTATCCAAAATCCAAACACTATGATTTAATTTCTTATTTGTCGCGTAAATTGGCAAAAGCCAACATCCAGGTTGAAACCCTCTGACAGGAAGTAAAACTCCTGAAAGAGGAAGTCAACTCAAGTTCCTTGACTGAACCAGTTCAAGGAGGAAACTCAACTCAAGTTCAAAAGCTTGAGGAAGAGAATTCCTCCTTGAAAAATCAAGTCAAGGAACTCAGAGTTGCATTGGAATGATTCACTTCGGGTTCCAAGAATCTTGACATGATTCTTGAAAAATAGAAGTTTGTTCTCAATCGATCCGGATTAGGCTATCGAACCAAATTGCGACAACTTTCTTATTATTCAGTATTGAAGCAACCTAGAACCCAAGTCCAAGCATGGATCCCAAAGCTATGTTTGAATAAACAAGCTGGACCAAACCAATATTGGATCCCTAAGGACAAGATTCACATCTTGCCTAATCCTTATCGAGGCGTTAGTCCAAGGAGAGCTAATATAAAAACCATCTTTATAATTGGATAATTTTTTTCTTGCTTGTTGCTTGTTTATTTATTTATTTATTTATTTTTTTGCAATGCTATTATTATGACCTAGGATTGGTTAGTTTAAGGACAAAAGAGTTACCTAAAACTTGAACAACCTAGTATTAGGTGGAGGTGAGATGATAGTGCGTTAGGGAAGCCCTTCTAATAAGGTCAAGTAAGGTAAGGCGTACCCTACTTGGTCTGTTTAGTCTGGTGGAACAAGCCGAAGCTACCGATCCAAAACCTAAGCTATTTAGACCAAAATTTTTCAAGAAGTAATTTGAAAATGATCTTTCGATAAAAGGCTTTGTCAAGGAAAGGGTTGTTGCTCCAATAAGGCTACAGCCAAAGAAGGCTTCTGTGCCTTGCCAAGACCTGGAAGCCGATTATCGAAATTCAAATTCAATTTACTATTTGATAAATTTGAATCTAACATAGGGTTTAATTAAATCTTAGCTTTCCCCGACATCATTAGCTTATCGCACCTTACCCCGACATCATTAGCTTTCCCCTCTAATCTAGTCAAAGGAGGCTCGAAATGTTTGATTGACTAGACTTTTGGAATGTAACCAAGGAGGAGTGGCCGTTGTGTCAGTTTTGAGATTTTGTCAGGATTGTGCCTTAATGGTTGCCCATGCCTGCATTAATGACAGGATGATTTGCGGCCTTTGTTTACTATGCTCGAGATACATTTTATCCATTCCATGGTCGTGTTTCATTAATGGTGATAAGATTGTGGGTCAAAATACGAGGCAGCATCCGAAGGCACAATGATTGTACAAAATGATAAACTTTTTGTCTTAAACCGAACGACTGTGGTTGTTTGCCTCAGTAGGAGAACCTAGATTTGACGGTCCTCTTATGCCCTACTAGGGTATATAGCTCCATGGCAACGTAACTCTCTAGCCTCAGCTGTCTTTTGCTAACGATCCTTTCAAGTGTTGTCATCTTCGTCCGTGTCTACCATCTTCCTCATGTCAAGTTCCGTAAGTAAGCCTTTGGCCCTTCTTCCTCTTTGGTTGAATCTGTGTGTCTGTTCTTCTACTGAGAAAATGATCATGAGATCGTTCTCTTCCGAGGTATTGATAACTATCATTTTGTCACTTTAATTAGCCTCTCAAATCCATGTTTTTTATCCCTTTTCATATGCTTAAGTTTGTATTTACATTAGGTTTCATGAAATCTTTATATTTTGTCTTTGGATACAATTCTTTCTATATTTGAGATATTTTTGGTATTAATTTTGAATCTAATTTTGTAGGCTTCAATTAACCATGAACCTAGATCAAGATTAGATCAGACTTGAGCTTCCACTTTGTTGATGCAGTCTGACCCTGATTGTTGTTTTGGTGTTGACACCGATTTTAGTTTGGGTTGATGATTATGATTATGATTATATCCTGGTCGTGGACTAGGCACACCTAGTGGGACTAGGATTGATGAAATCCTAACTTAGAGGGTTAGGTGTGAGAAAATCCTAGCCTGGAGGGCTAGGTGTGGAAAAGTGCTAACCTGGACTGTTAGGTGTGAAAAGTCCTAGCTTGGAGGGCTAGGTGTGAAAAGTCCTAACGTGGAGGGTTAGGTGTGAAATGTCCTAGCTTGGAGGGCTAGGTGTGAAAAGTCCTAACCTGGAGGGTTAGGTGTGGAAAATCCTAGCTTGGAGGGCTAGGTGTGAAAAGACCTAACCTGGAGGGTTAGGTGTGAAAAAGTCTTGGCTTGGAGGGTCAGGTCCTAGCTTGGAGGGCTAGGTTGGATGAAATCCTGGCTTGGAGGGTCAGGTCCTAGCTTGGAGGGCTAGATTGGATGAAACCCTAGCTTGGAGGGCTAGGTTGGAGTCCCTGGATCGGTCTGGTGACCGATCAGGGAAGTTGGCACGGTGCTCCTTCGTGGATCAGTCTGGTGACCGATCCAATGATGACTGATCGGTCTGGTGACCGATCAAGGAGTATGCGTTTCACTCACTGCACGGCTCCTGATCGGTCAGGTGACCGATCAGGGAGCCCACAAGTGAGTTGAGTTCCCCTGCTGCTCTGCTCCTGATCGGTCCGTTGACCGATATGGGAGCATCGAGTAGGTTTTTGGGAACCTTACTGATATGCTCCTGATCGGTCTGGTGATCGATCTGGAACACTGTTCAGACCGTTCTGGAGAACGATCAAGTGTCGCGAGTTCCTCACTATGACCGATCAGGACGGAGCCTGATCGGTCTGAGCATGCCCTGATCGGTTTGGTGACCGATCAGGAGGGTTGGACTGCTAAGCTAAGAAATCACCCTACAAAGGGGTGGATCGGACTGGTGACCGATCCACAACCTGGGATCTGTCTGGTGATCGATCTCAGAGAAATCGTGATTTCTGATTGAGCGTTGGGGACCGATCAGGATGAAGCCTGATCGGTCTGAACCCACCCTGATCGGTCTGGTGACCGATCAGGAGGCTCTCTGATCGGTCTGAACCAAACCGATCAGGAGGCTCTCTGATCGGTCCGATGACCGATCACCTTAATTCAAAATGCACTGTCAGACGCTCTGATCGTATCTGAACACATCTGATTTCTCTGCGCTAAATCTCTGATACTTGATTCACTGCTGATTTGTTGTGCTAATGCTCTGATTAAGTGTGCAGGTGACAGGGATGGATTCAAACACTCAAGGAGAGTCAATGGAGGTCTTTCCTTGGAGCAGGTTTGTCCGTTTTCCATCTCAGGTTGCAACGGACGCTGGCGCTGGCTGGAGCTGCTGACTGGGGCTGGCCTGAGGGAAGCTCAGGGAGTCCAGGAGAGCTCAGTAGTAGCTGGCTGTTGCAGGTGAGCAGCTGGAGGCTGTTGACTGGGGCTGGCCTGAGGGAAGCTCAGGGAGTCCAGGAGAGCTCAGTAGTAGCTGGCTGTTGCAGGTGAGCAGCTGGAGGCTGCAGTGAGGTGGTGACCTGGTGATCGGTTAGCTGAGACTTAAGGGCTCTTGTGGCGAACAAGTCTCAACAACAAGGTTACAACGTGTGTTCTTGCAACATCTTGTGTTCTGCTCGTGCGATCTGTGATTACATCATCTTGAGCAAGCAACTGCGATCTCTGAAGCAACCTTGCGTTACTTGAGCATTTGGAAGAAGAACCAGGAAGCTTGGCGAGTCCATCATCGAGAAGACATGAAGAATGGAGTTCTTGCGTGAGATCTGCGCTGAGTGGAGCTCGGTGAGAAGTTTGCTTGGGTTCTTGCTGTCCTATGTGCTCTGTAAGATCTTTCTTGTGTTTCATTGTTCTTAAAACTCTATCTTTGTTGAAACTCTATGGAGAGGTTACTCCACCGAGAAGGCGGTTGCATTTTATCTGGATTTTCTGGGGCTTGATCTGCCGACGATCAAGGGATCACCCACCTTAAGGGCACGCCAAGGAGTAGGGGCAAGTTATCCCCGAACCTTGTAAATCCTCTTGTTAGCATTTTGCATTTGTGCTTAGCTTAGGGTTCATTTCTGCATACTCTGTTTTACTTTAGCTTCCGCTGTGCTACTAACATTTGAGGTGCAGAAATTCGATAGTGCCAAAGTTTAAGTGTCAGGCTATATTCACCCCCCCCCCCTCTCTAGCCATCCAAGTTCCAACAAGTGGTATCAAAGCTTGGGGCTCTATACAAACGGATTAACAACCGAGAGTCAACTACAATGGCTTTGAGAATAGGTTTTTCCACCACCCAACCTCCCTTATTCGATGGAGTAGATTTTCAATATTGGAGCTCGAAGATGGAGTATTATCTAAAGATGGATATCAACACTTGGTTCGCTGTGAAGGAGGGTTTAACCCCTCCAAAGGATGATGAAGGCAAAGAACTAGAATCATGGCGTTGGTCGGCTGAGCAAACCCGGAAGAGTGAAGCCGACGCGAAGGCGGTGGTGACCCTACAATGTGTCATGAACAAAGATCAACTCATCAAGGTTGGTCCCTTCACAAGTGCAAAAGATTTGTGGAATAAACTCATTGAACTCCATGAGGGCACCCGAGATTCAAGAATCGCCAAGAGGGATTTGTTCCTCAACCAACTCCAAAACCTCTCCATGAATGAGAATGAAACCGTAAGTGAGCTACATGGTAAGTTCAAGGAAGTCCTCAATGGTCTCCATTCTATTGATGAAAAGGTCGAGAATCGCGACCTTGTGATGTATGTGTTGAAAGCCTTTCCAAGGAATGCTTTGTGGTCATCCATGGTGGATGCCTACAAAGATTCTAAGGACTTATCAATTGTAAAGTTAGATGATTTATTTTGTGAGATGGAACTTCGTGAAATGGCTAACAAAGGCCCCAAGGAGAAGGGGATTGCCTTAGTTGCAGGAGAAAAGAAGGAGAAGAAGAAGGAGAAGGAAGTCTCTTCATCTTAATCCTCATCCGAGTCCGAGTCCGAATCCGAGGAAGATGGCAGCGGCTCTTCTTCCTCCAAGATGGCCAATTTCGTTAGAAGGATGATGAGGAAGGGTCGACGCTTCAAGGGTAAAGGTAACCCAAGTGAAGTTAAGCTTGATAAGAATAATATCACTTGCTATGAATGTAGTAAGAAAGGGCACTTCAAGAAGGACTGCCTAAAGCTCAAGAAGAAGGAGGATAGATCCAAGAAGAAGAAAAAGACCTTGAATGCCACTTGGGATGAATGCTCCTCAAGTTCATCCGAAGAAGAGAAGGAGGAGAAGAGTACACGGCATGTGGCACTCATGACACTTGAGGGAGATGAAAGCAGTGATGAATCCTCCGACTCCTCAAACGCGACTTCATCATCTTCGAATGATGAAGAGGTAATCACTCCCGAACTTGAGAAATGCTATAGGGCAATTGCATGCTTAACCAATATGTTGAAAAAGTCAAAAATTAAGGTTAAATCATTGTAATTAGAAGTTGAACAATTGGAATCCTCTAGGGATGAGGATGTAGACGATTTGCATGTTGAAATGTTAGAGGATGAGATTAAATCTTTGAAAATTGAAGTTGAACAATTGAAGTCCTCTAGGGATGAGGATGTTGTTGAATTGCATGTTGAATTATTAGAGGATGAAATCAAATCATTGAAGAGTGAAGTTGAGAGACTCAAGAGTGTTTTTGAGAAGTTCTCAACAAGCTCAAAGACCTTAGACATGATCTTGAATGCCCAAAGTGTAGGACCGGTGCCGTCGATAGAGGGGGGTGAATATCGATCGTGAAAATCTTGTCGTGAAAACTTCGTAAAACTTTCAATCTACTCAGAGCGTTAGTGCAGCGGAACAGTAAATAAAAATAAAAGCAAGACAGGGACACAGCGGGATTTATTTACTTGGTTCCCAACCCCCTAGGGTCAGTACGTCCAAGGCCTATGTACTCGGCCTGAGTCCACTATTGGTCTCCTTTCTGAAATTTCCGGAGGCGGAGAAAACCCATCTTACAGTGTAATAGTACAATCAAAAGTATAGCAAATTAAGTACAGAATATTAAATGCAAATCGAACAAAACAAAGTTGAAGCTCGGCCGATCTGGACCTCCGAAGTGCCGTGCACATCCTCTTGGAGCCTCCCGGTCGTAGAGCCTCATCTTTAGCACGTTGTCGTTGGTCAGAATGATCAGAATGGCTTGTAGCAGTTCTGTTTGAAGCAGAGGGGTCGAAGCCCCTTATATAGGCTTCATACGGGCGCCCTGGACGCTGGGGGCGCCCCGATAAACCTGGTCAAACCTTATCCCTGCGTCGACCTCGCCGTAGCTGATAAAGCCTTTGACCAGGGCACCCCGGACCTTTCGGGCGCCCTTGAGAAGGCTTATCATGTGTTTCGACCTCGAAACAGCAAAACAGCTTTGAACCCAGGTGCCCCGGATGCTCCGGGCGCCCCGCTTGACACCTATTCTGCCTACCACACAAAACCTGCATTTTCCTTCTTTAGCTTGGGCGCCCCCACTGATGGGGGCGCCCTGGATGCATGGGGGCACCCTGCTTCAAGGGCTTCAGCCGCCTGCTTTGTCTTCCAATCTTAGTACCTGCAAGATACACAAACATAAAGCATATATACATATAATATTAGCCTTAAGGACTTGGTTCGGACTTCGGATCTCCACGAAACCCTAGGTCGAACCGGCGCAAGTTCCCACCCCCGAGAACGTGCCTTTCACCTACTCCTTTTAGGAGATGGTTGCCACCCAGTCCTTCGGGTGGACTTTTGCTTAGCTTCCGATACCTCCGGACCTCGAGACGCCCAAACCCTGACCCGTCTCTACTCCTGTCCTTAGTCATCGCTCAGCTAAGTTACTCAGTCCCTCGGACCAAGACTCCATGCCCAAACCCTAGGTCCAGGACTTAGGTGCCCAACCCTCGGCCAGGTCTTCGTGACCAATTCCCCGAACCAGGTCTTCGGTGCCCAACCCTCGGCCAGGTCTTCTTGCCCAGTCCCCGACCAGGACTTAGTGCCCACCTTCCGAGCAGGTCTTCGGTGCCCAGCCCTTGCCAGGACTTAGTGCCCACCTTCCGAGCAGGTCTTAGTGCCCAGCTTCACTCACCATGTCTTAGTGCCTTGGTTAACTAGGACTTTTCTTCAACTTAGGTTACTTCTCCTTTGCTCCCCTTTGTCTGTTCATTGTATCACTGACTTAAGTGTATTGTCAAACATTAAAACACTTAAAGGAGAACATCATTGATGCAACTTGCACCAACAATCTCCCCCTTTTTGATGTTTGACAATAACTAAAGTTAGATTGGTTTAAGGGGCTAACTTACTATCCTTGGGATCAAACAAAAAAATGACCTTAGTTTTGACAATATATTTTTGATCATATATTTTTGATCCTCTGGGAAAAATAAGAAAAAAATTTTCTAACTTTCATTCTCTCCCATCTTGAAAAACATGGTCCTTTGGTAAGAGAGAAATCGAAAAATTTTCTAACTTAAGCTTAAGCACACCTCTCCCCCTTTGTCATACATCAAAAAAACACCAGAAATACTTGCGCTAACAATGAGAATATTTGGTCCTTTTGAAAATACTTAGTATAAATTTTTGAAGGCATAGCATAAAACTAAGTATTTACGTATTTTGATCTTAAAAAACTTAAACAATATTGCATTTTTTTGAAAAAATACCGTATTTTTTAAAGAATATTGTGAGTTTTGAAAGGTGCAAGTACTTTGAATGATATTTTGAAAAATACAAATTTTGCAAGTACTAACTATTTTTAAAAAAGATGAGACTTTGAAAAATAATAAGTAATTTTTGAAAAGTATTATGCATTTTGAAAATATAATATTTTTACTAGACTAGATTTCTTTTCCAATCTGACACAATTCTAGGAAACCTTGTTAACTACAAGGACATTTTCCTAAGTGTCCTGGAAATTTTTCAAACTCAAGTAAATATAATTTCATAAGTCACACAACTTCTGAAAAATAGAATAATAGGATGTAAGTACATTTTGAAAAATGTATAAATTTTTGAAGTCATGATACTTGATTTGGTTTATCTTCCAGTCTGACACAATCATAGGAAACCTTGTTGACTATAGGGACATTTTCCTAAGTGTCCTAGAAGATTTTCCAAACTCAATATAAACATTATTTCAAATTGATCAAAAACCAGATGAATTTTTGAAAATAATAGTTTTTTTTTAAATTGATAGTATTTTGAAAGAATACTTATGTTTTCAACCGGATTTGAAAATACCGCGCATGAAAACATTTGAAATATTCAATAATTCTTTTAATTTGACCTCCCCCTAAACTTGACCCAGTCCTGGGAAGCTTGTTGACCACAAGTACTCTTCCTCTGAGTCTTAAGGTTTAATTCAAATCAAAGAATTATCTAATAATTTCAAAAACAATTAATTAAAAAAAACTTTTCAGAAGATTGATTCAGACTCCCCCTAAATCTGACACATCCTAGGAGTCCTTGTAGATTATGAAGTGGACCTTCCTCTATGTCATTAGGGTTTATCAAAATCAAACAAGACAACACACACTCTTTGAATGTATTTTGAAATTTCGAAACATATTTTGAAATTAAGGTAATTTATATGACATAGTTTTCGAAAAACATAAGTAATAGTGTTTAAAGCCCAGTTTTCGAAAACCGTTTTAAAAGACAGTGGTTTTTCAAGGACAACTTTTGAAAAAGAATAAACCACTCCCCCTGTACCCAACATCGTTTGACTCTATCTAAGTGCCTTGAGGAACTTTAGTGTTGTCTGATAAGGCCCGCGTGTCGTACCGCGAGTATCAAATACAATTAAGATATCGAACTCCTCTACACTAATGTAGTATAGAGTAACTCGAGTCATCTCCCAAAAAATGTAGTTGGTACAAGATAAATCTCAGGATCGTATGTTATTGCTTTTGGGTTTTTGATATCAAACTGGGGTTTGGATTTGAACTTTAAGACTATGAAAAGACATAGCAAAGCAGATATGAAATCTAGTCTAATTAAGGAAAGACAGTGGAGGTAATGAAATCTAATTTAACCCGACTACAATTGCGGTAAAGAAAAGAACAACTAGAAATTAAGCATCAACAAAACTAAACATGGAACAAAACCTACAGCATTAAAGAAATCTAGACTGATCTAACTTAATTGCATTTAAATGAAAACATGAAACTTAAAGCAATTGAAACAAACAATACAGAACAAAAGTTTAACAACTAACAAACATCACAATTGAAAGTTTTATTCTAAGAGGCATTTAGCCAAACACAAGATAGGCATGTTTTAAATGGCTTCAAGTAAATGCAAATTGAAATGGGAAGATCCATCAAATACAAATATTCAACTTCCAACACATAACAACTTAATGAAACAAACAACAAGTTGCTGCCAGTTGTGAAGAAGCTGAATTTGCTGTGAGGAACTGAGAAGGAGTTGCTGTAAAAGAATTGTTGATCGGATGAAAGCAAACAACTGCTGCCGGAATTGGTAATGCTGTAATGCTGGAAATTGCTAAAGAGCTGATGGCAAATCTGATGAAGCTGGAAACTACGAATTGGAACTCTGCTGGGAAGAAATTGAAACTACTGGAAAGAAAGAATTACTGGAAATGAACTACTGCTGGGAATCTGTAAAAAAAAAACTGATAAGAAGAGCTGTGAAAATGAAGCTGTGAAGGAAGATCGACTATTGGAAATGAACTGCTGAAATGGTGAACTGCAGTGAAGAAAGAAAAATCCAATCTGATGAAGAAATAAACTGTGATGGAAAAGAAAACGCTGAAGAAAAGCTGTAAATAATTTTGATCGCCGACGGTGAAGTGGTGAGATGTCAGCTAGGGTTCGGAACCCCCAGAGCCCTAGCTGTGGTGATGGTGCTGGAATGCTGCGACGACTGCGTTTGGCTAGAGTTCGGAACCCCCAGAGCCCTAGCTCGTCCGGCCGGCGGTGATGAAAATGGAGGAAAGCCCTCTTCGAACCCCGAAAGAGAGAAACCCTTACTCTCTTCTCTCCGAACCCCGAAAGAGAAGAGGTGGAAGACAGGCCGGCGGCGATGTGATGATGAAAACTGCCGACGGTGAGGGTGGAGAGGATGAATCGCGTGTGTGTGTGGCCAATCGATGCCCTATCTCTGCGTTCCTCTTCCTTTTCTTTGTGTCCCTGACTGCAGCGATTAGGTTTGGCTCAGCCAACTTCAGCGATTGGATCAGTCAGCCAAGCCTTCGAGTTAACCCAGCTCAAATTCATTGCTTCGGTCAGCCATGCCAGCTTCGGTTCAGTCCAGCCAGAGCTCAGAAATTGGGTTTAGCTCAGCGGTTCAGCCTTGGTTCAGCTTTGATTCAGCCAGCAAATGGGTTCGGTTAAACAGATCAGGTTCAGCCCAGTTCTGGTCCAGCAGATTGAGTCCAGTCAACCAAGCCAGAGTTCACAGCCCAGAAGAGAATTAGCAATGGACGGCTGAGATCGATTTGGCTTCATCCAACGGTCGGATCTCTCAAGATTTGAACCAAACTCCACAGATCCCAATCAATGGTCCTGATCTACCTGTCCCGAGCTCGGATTGACCAGATCAGTGGCGGATGGTCCAGATCATCCCTTTTCTTGAATGGATGGTCTAGAACATCTTGAGCTTGATCCAACGGTCAGATTACTTCTGATTTGGCTGAAATTTTCAGATCTTGATCTATGGTCAGGATTGATTCTATCTTGAACTCGGATTGACCAGAAGTTGACCGATGGCTCAGATCTAGCTGTTCTCTGGAATGGACGGCTCCTAATAATCCGATGCTTGATCCCTTTAATCTGGATCCAATGCTGACTCAAGTCTGACCTGATTTGATCTAGGTCCATGATCAATTGAAGCCTACAAAATGATATTTAAATTTAGTGCCAAAAATATCCCAAATATACAAAGATTTGAATTAAAAGCCAAAATAGAGGGAATACATGAAACCTAATACAATTACAAATTTAAGCATATAAAATGTGAATCAAACATGGATTTTAGAGCCTAAAATAATCAACAAAAATGATGGTTATCAAACTCCCCCACACTTATTCTTGGGCGTCTCGCACAAGTAAACTAGTAAACTAAGGATATATCTCCCTAGATTATTCTCAATCATAGTTATAAGCAATTGAAAGAAAATTACCTAAGGTTATCAATTCTCAAAAATCTAAGCTCAATGGACTAGAGACTTGTCCTTAAATCAACAACTTAGCATTTTCATCCTTCATGATTCATTGAGATGAATTTAACTCACTAAGCCTTTCAAGGGAAGTTTTGGTGGCTCTCTTCTTGAATTCAAAGTTCATGATGAAAGTGGAGCTCACTCAAACACACATGCTTTTTGCACTACCATAGGCTTGCTTGTTATCTACTCTCTACCATTATTCATGATTCGGATCCACACCTACAAAAGCTTATTCAAACAAGTTAAAGAAGATATATGCAATGATAGAGATGAAATAGAAAATTGAGAGACTTGACACTTATGACTCATGATAGAGCAAATAAAGAATATGATATGACAAAAAGATATGGCAAAGCAAAGAAACTAATATGATAAGGAAACATGGAGAAGAAATATAGCATGATAAGAAAGTGTGGAAAAATTAAGGAAAGTGGAAGACTTGGACACTCAAAAATATATCCCAATGCACTTTACCCATTTCTTTTGAGTTATCTTGCATGTATCATGATTATGGTGGAGTAGGAATTGAAGAACTGTGAAAATTCAGTGTGCCAATTATTTTCCAGCTTTTTTTTTAACAGCTCACATTTTTTTGTTTTTTTTTCACTTTTTTTTTTAGTACAATTCTATTTCATAACTTCACCACTTGGAGCTTCTAATGATAGTATGCTTGCATCCTCCCCCACACTTAAACTTTTGTCTGTCTCGGGTAAACTAACATTAAGACACATTAAGGTATCCAAGTCCATGCAAAATATTATTATGAACATGAACAAGAGGGAAAGGAATTTGCAAAAACGATATAAGAAAAGAAACAAAGTGATTTACTTCTATAGATGTGGTCCAATCATAGAAATATAGCTTTGAAAGAACCTAAGCAAGTTTTAGAGTACAATCACATGTGTGTATCACAAAAATTTGGCTAATTCCTCACTAGGTAAAAAGAATTCATCTCAATTCATCAATTTAGAATCCAATACTAAGAGGTACTCAAGCAACCAAGAATTTTCATCCAATGACTCAAATCCTAAGTTTTGACAACCAAATTTAATTTGCTTTCAAGAGACTCTAAAATGATGTAAGAAAATCTAGATAGATACATTTATTCCTAATCATGCAAGAAATAAAATGCCAAAAGGGATAAAATGATATCTACAATGACTTTTATACGTTTCAAACCATCTAAACATTTATTAGTAAGAACATCACTCAACAGGAAACTTTTATTGCATTGACAACTATAAAATGATATTTACAATGATGTAAGAGAGTGAGAATGTTGAATACTCCCCTTCAAATTGTGTAAAGAGCACGGAGCATCCATCTTGGGAGAACTATCCTCAAATAGTCAATCTCGTAGTACACGGATTTCTCCCTTGACAATTTAGCACAAGCATCTTCGTGGGGTAGATAATTAAAAATCAAAGTAAACTCGACCCCTCCCACTGCATGCCCCCTAGAAGTCCTTCTGGGAGGTTGTAAGCTATTAAGTTTCAGTACCCATTCTAGAAGCCTTCGAGAACCTGCAAAACCATGTAATACCTCTCTCAAGCATGCAGGGTAAGAAAGAAGTGTGATACCATCAATCTCTATATAAAAAGAATCGAGGTATGAATCACATCCAACGAAATCTATCTTGGGTACCTCTATTAGTTTTTCACCATCAATATCTGCATAGGATGTGTCCAGTAATTCATCAGAACGAATAACATTAACACTAGGTACCTCAATGGAATTTTCACAATCAATTTCTAAATAAGATATAGCAAGACATGCATCACAACCAATAAAATCAACCTCGGGTACCTCCATAAGTTTTTCACACTCAATTTCAGCATAAGATATAGCAAGAGATTCATCACAATAAACAAGATCAATTTCAGGCTCTTTTAAAAAATTTTCACAATTAAAATCCACCAAAGGTATATTAAGAAATGTTTCACAACCAATAAAATCAATCTCAGGTACTTCCATAAGTTTTTCACACTCAACTTCAGCATAAGATATAGCAAAAGATTCATCATAATAAACCACATCAATTTCATGCACCTCCAAGAATTTTTCACAATCAGTTTTTGCATGATATGTATCACAACATGCTTCACATTCCACAAATTCAACACCAGGTACCTCTATGAATTTTTCACAATCAAATTCTACAAAAGATGTATCCATAAGTGTATCACAAACAATAAAATCATTTTGAGGTACCTCCATTGATTTTTCCAAGGACATAAGAGGAATACTTACCTGATCATGCTGAAGAATACCTGGAGGTTCTACAAGAATAGATGTAACTGTGGTCCCCTCCTGGTCAAGTTCAGGTTCCATCTCAGGCTCAAGTTTTGGTGGACATTCAACTAGAATAGGTGATGCTTAGGTTCTTGCTTCCACCATGCAAATCCCTACACTTTCTTAATGATAGTGG
This sequence comes from Boesenbergia rotunda, assembly GCA_024364735.1. Taxonomy (NCBI): domain Eukaryota; kingdom Viridiplantae; phylum Streptophyta; class Magnoliopsida; order Zingiberales; family Zingiberaceae; genus Boesenbergia; species Boesenbergia rotunda. Next base: position 172,009 of record JAGFNQ010003841.1, on the reverse strand, counting down.
TCCCTGGGGCTCTGTGCAATCCCCTACACCAATGGAATCATCTCCTATACATGCTTCTTCTATAATATCTACAACAACAATATTAGAAAAATTAGGACCATCAATAACACTATCATCACAAATTAAAAGATGAGAAGGGTCCTGTGGAGCTTCAGAAACAAGTTCTTGAGCTGAAAAATTTGGAATTGAATTTTGAACAGGAATCTCTGGAGGGATGCATGCTCTAGGTTTCCTGATTTTGATGACTTCTTCTTCTTCTTCCACCAACCTCCAAGTTAGTTCACAATCATGCCCCTTAAAATCCTGAGTAGCCTGAGGAGATAATTGTCCTGATCTTTTGGCTTCTGTTTGATTCAATTGATCAACCCATTTTTCAAGGCATCTTCTAAGGTTTTGAAGCTTGGTGTAGAACTCCTGTTGGTATTGAAATGTAGCAAAAAGCTGTTGAAGTCCATGAGTAGGCTGTGAATTCTGAAAATCAAATAGTTGGGGCTGCTCAGATGGTTGAATGGGTTGATTAAACTGCTAAAAATTGGGTTGATAGCAAGGATGATGTTGCTAGAAATTATTGTTCTGAAAATTCTGAAGTTGGGGCTGACATTATTGATTGAATTGCTGAAATAGTTGGGGCTAAAAATTCTGAGTGCCTTGCTGAAAATTCTGACCTTGAAATTGGAAATCTTGCTGACATTGTTGAAATTGTGGCTGAAAAAACTGATTTGTTTGCTGAAATTGGTTGAGAGGCTGACATTGTGGCTGCCCTTGCTGAATTTGATAGTTTGGTTGCTGAAAATTCTGAGTACCTTGCTGAAAACATTGGTTTTGCTGCTGAAACTGTTGACATGGCGGCTGGTAAGTAGATGAATGACTGTTGGATCTTTGTTGGTTCACATAATTCACCCAAAACTTTAACTCTAACAGTGCACCTGTGATCTCTTTACAGCCCTCTGGTGAAAACATTTTGATCTTGCAGCCCTGTCACAAAACAAACAAAATGGCAGCAACCGTATACAAAAGATAAAGCAATCAAGAATAGAATCAAAAGATATAATTATCAAGCATCACTACATTCCCCAACAACGACGCCAAATTTGATAAGGCCCGCGTGTCGTACCGCGAGTATCAAATACAATTAAGATATCGAACTCCTCTACACTAATGTAGTATAGAGTAACTCGAGTCGTCTCCCAACGAATGTAGTTGGTACAAGATAAATCTCAGGATCGTATGTTATTGCTTTTGGGTTTTTGATATCAAACTGGGGTTTGGATTTGAACTTTAAGACTACGAAAAGAAATAGCAAAGCAGATATGAAATCTAGTCTAATTAAGGAAAGACAGTGGAGGTAATGAAATCTAATTTAACCCGACTACAATTGCGGTAAAGAAAAGAACAACTAGAAATTAAGCATCAACAAAACTAAACATGGAACAAAACCTACAGCATTAAAGAAATCTAGACTGATCTAACTTAATTGCATTTAAATGAAAACATGAAACTTAAAGCAATTGAAACAAACAATACAGAACAAAAGTTTAACAACTAACAAACATCACAATTGAAAGTTTTATTCTAAGAGGCATTTAGCCAAACACAAGATAGGCATGTTTTAAATGGCTTCAAGTAAATGCAAATTGAAATGGGAAGATCCATCAAATACAAATATTCAACTTCCAACACATAACAACTCAATGAAACAAACAACAAGTTGCTGCCAGTTGTGAAGAAGTTGAATTTGCTGTGAGGAACTGAGAAGGAGTTGCTGTAAAAGAATTGTTGATCGGATGAAAGCAAACAACTGCTGCCAGAATTGGTAATGCTGTAATGCTGGAAATTGCTGAAGAGCTGATGGCAAATCTGATGAAGCTGGAAACTACGAATTGGAACTCTGCTGGGAAGAAATTGAAACTGCTGGAAAGAAAGAATTACTGGAAATGAACTGCTGCTGGGAATCTGTAAAAAAAAATTGATAAGAAGAGCTGTGAAAATGAAGCTGTGAAGGAAGATCGACTACTGGAAATGAACTGCTGAAATGGTAAACTGCAGTGAAGAAAGAAAAATCCAATCTGATGAAGAAATAAACTGTGAAGGAAAAGAAAACGCTGAAGAAAAGCTGTAAATAATTTTGATCGCCGACGGTGAAGTGGTGAGATGTCAGCTAGGGTTCGGAACCCCCAGAGCCCTAGCTGTGGTGATGGTGCTGGAATGCTGCGACGGCTGCGTTCGGCTAGAGTTCGGAACCCCCAGAGCCCTAGCTCGTCCGGCCGACGGTGATGAAAATGGAGGAAAGCCCTCTTCGAACTCCGAAAGAGAGAAACCCTTACTCTCTTCTCTCCGAACCCCGAAAGAGAAGAGGTGGAAGACCGGCCGGCGGCGATGTGATGATGAAAACCGCCGGCGGTGGTGGAGAGGATGAATCGCGTGTGTGTGTGGCTGATCGATGCCCTAGCTCTGCGTTCCTCTTCCTTTTGTTTGTGTCCCTGACTGCAGCGATTGGGTTTGGCTCAGCCAACTTCAGCGATTGGATCAGTCAGCCAAGCCTTCGAGTTAACCCAGCTCAGACTCATTGCTTCGGTCAGCCAAGCCAGCTTCGGTTCAGTCCAGCCAGAGCTCAGAAATTGGGTTTAGCTCAGCGGTTCAGCCTTGGTTCAGCTTTGATTCAGCCAGTAAATGGGTTCGGTTAAACAGATCAGGTTTCAGCCCAGTTCTGGTCCAGCAGATTGAGTCCAGTCAACCAAGCCAGAGTTCACAGCCCAGAAGAGAATTAGCAATGGACGGCTGAGATCGATTTGGCTTCATCCAACGGTCGGATCTCTCCAGATCTGAACCAAACTCCACAGATCCCAATCAATGGTCCTGATCTACCTATCCCCAGCTCGGATTGACCAGATCAGTGGCAGATGGTCCAGATCTTCCCTTTTCTTGAATGGATGGTCTAGAACATCTTGAGCTTGATCCAACGGTCAGATTACTTCTGATTTGGCTAAAATTTTCAGATCTTGATCTATGGTCAGGATTGATTCTATCTTGAACTCGGATTGACCAGAAGTTGACCAATGGCTCAGAGCTAGCCGTTCTCTGGAATGGACGGCTCCTAATAATCCGATGCTTGATCCCTTTAATCTGGATCCAATGCTGACTCAAGTCTGACCTGATTTGATCTAGGTCCATAATCAATTGAAGCCTACAAAATGATATTCAAATTTAGTGTCAAAAATATCCCAAATATACAAAGATGTGAATTAAAAGCCAAAATAGAGGGAATACATGAAACCTAATACAATTGCAAACTTAAGCATATAAAATGTGAATCAAACATGGATTTTAGAGCCTAAAATAATCAGCAAAAATGATGGTTATCATTATCCTAAGAGGCTTGTGTCTAATTGAGTGAGTCAAACAATTTTTGAAAAGTTATACTTTTGAAAAATGTATAATATATATAATCAATCAGACAAGCATGAATTCCATAAAAACATTATTATGTTAAAGCACTATTTTGAAAATATATTTTTAGGAAAATATTCTAACAATTTTGGAAAACAATTTTGAAAAATATTTTTCACTTTATTAGTCCTTAACATCTCACCCATTTTAGATGTATCAATACAACAAGCATGGTTGCCTTATAGGTGTATTGTGAGATGCTTGAATCATTTTTCTTAACTTATTATTAATTCTAAGATTTAATTAAAGCTTGTGTTAGATTTGAATTTGACAAGAAGTAACTTGAATTTGAGTTTCAAAAATTATCTTTCAGGTCTTGGCGAGGCACTAGGCCTTCTTTGGTCATAGCCTTATTGGATCATCAACCCTTTCTTTGACAAAGCCTTTTAATGAAATTTTATTTTCAAAATTACTTTTTGAAAAACTCTAGTCTAACTAGTTTGGGTCTTGGATCGGTAGCTTCAGCTAGTTTCACCAGTCTAAAGAGACCAGTAGTATATACTTGACCTTATTAGAAGGGGCTTCCCTAACGTACTATCATCTCACCGCCACCCAATACTAGGTTGATCAAGTTTCAATTATTCTTTTTCCTATAGCCGTTCTAATATATGCAGAAAATTTAAATATGAATGACATGTCATATATTTAAACGAAGTAGCAAATGAATGGCATGACAATTATGCATGAGTCAAACAATTCAAATCATTTTATTTAAGTTTCTAAAAATATATCAAATTCCTAATTTGATACATGTCGTGTGAACCCGTGAATATGCCAACCCACATTGACATATTTAATTTTATTAAATTAATTGTTGTGGTTTGGGTAAGGTTTTAGTTTAGTTTGAGTTTAATTTATTTAAGATTTAGTTGGATTCAAGTTAATTAAGAATTTGAAATTGATTAATTAAGATTGAATTGATTTGAATTAATTTAAGTGTGAATTAAATAAAGTTGAATTTATTTGAAGTGAATTGAATTAATTTAGTTTATTTGAATTAAATTGATTTAATTAAGATTTAATTAAATTTAATTGATTTAATTAAGATTTAATTGAATTAATTTGAATTAAGATAATTTAATTTAATTTGAATTAATTTTGAATTAAGATAATTTAGATTTAATTAAGATTTAATTTAGATTTAATTAAGATTTAATTTATATTTTATTAAGATTTAAGTTGAATTTAATTAAGATTTAATTTGAATTTAATTAAGATTTAATTTGAATTTAATAAAATTTAATTAAGATTTAATTTGAATTTAATTAAGATTTAATTTGAATTTAATTTAGAATTAATTAAGATTTAATTAAGATTTAATTAATTTGAATTTGAATAATTAAGATTTAATTAATTTGAATTTGAATAATTAAGATTTAATTAACTAATAGTTGTGGATTTAGGTTCAACATTTTCATTATTTCGAAAATTTCTGACTCATCCTTATTTTTCTTTTCAAGTTTCTCTAGTAATCCTGATTTATTTGAACCTTTGTAATTTTTATTAACCATGGCCTTTATCTTAGACAATTCTATCTCCACTTCAAGATTAGATCTTTCAATATCCTCAAAGTAGGTGGAGTAAAATAGACCACTAGTTAATTTTTCAGGATTATCTAATGGAATGATTAAATTATTATCAAAAGAGATATCATCTCCACTATCCTCAGAATTATCCTTAGAATCCTCAGAATTATCCTTATGATCCTCAGAATTATCCTTATGATCCTCAGAATTATCTTTATTATCCTCAGGAATATTAACAAAATCATTTTTATCCTCAGAAATAATATTTTCAGAATTAATTTCTGGATTATCCTTAGGATTTTCAAATTTAAATTCGGATTTATCTTTAGGATTAATTTTATCTGAATTAGAATTATCAGAATTAACATTATTAGTATTAACATTATCAGAATTAAAGTTATGATAATTTATTTTAGAAATTACTGAATTAATGTTCTGAATTAAATAATTAATTTCAGATATTTTAGTCTCTCCATTTTCTAATTTGTCATGCAAGATATTAATTTAACTATGCAATAAATCTAATTTATCAGAAAAATTATCTAAATTATCTAAAGACAGTGCAAGAATTTGTAAAATTTTGGAAACATAAATCTTACGTACCTTTGTCGGACATTTGTTCTTGTAGTGTCTGTATTTTCCGCACTTGAAGCATTGTACGTGATCTTTGTTTTTCCGGACTCCTGGCGCTGGTGTCTCCTTTGCCGCCGGTGATGTAGACCGAAGTTTACGAGTAGGGCACTGATTTTTATAGTGCCCTCTCTCTGTGCATGTGAAACAAATAATATGCAATTTAAAATTAGACATTAAAAAAATGTACCTGATTCACCACTGGGCTCCCCCTCAACTCCTAGCATCGTTGCTCCGTCGGCAATTAGCCCGGTGAAGAGCGGCTCAGCTCTGATACCAATTGTAGGACTGGTGCCGTCGATAAAGGGGGGGATGAATATCGATCGTGAAAATCTTGTCGTGAAAACTTCATAAAACTTTCAATCTACTCAGAGCGTTAGTGCAGCAAAACAGTAAATAAAAATAAAAGCAAGACAGGGACACAGCGGGATTTATTTACTTGGTTCCCAACCCCCCAGGGTCAGTACGTCCAAGGCCTATGTACTCAGCGTGAGTCCACTATTGGTCTCCTTTCCGGAATTTCTGGAGGAGGAGAAAACCCATCTTACAGTGTAACAGTACAATCAAAAGTATAGCAAATTAAGTACAGAATATTAAATGCAAACCGAACAAAACAAAGTTGAAGCTCGGCCGATCTGGACCTCCGAAGTGCCACGCACTTCCTCCTGGAGCCTCCCAGTCGTAGTGTCTCATCTTTAGCGCATTGTCGTCAGTCAGAATGATCAAAATGGCTTGTAGCAGTTCTGTTGAAGCAGAGGGGTCGAAGCCCCTTATATAGGCTTCATACGGGCGCCCTGGACGCTGGGGGCGCCCCGAAAAACCCGGTCAAACCTTATCCCTGCGCCGACCTCACCGCAGCTGATAAAGCCTTTGACCAGGGCGCCCGAACCTTCCAGGCGCCCTTATGAAGGCTTATCCTGTGTTTCGACCTCGAAACAGCAAAAGAGCTTTGAACCCGGGCGCCCCGGATGCTCCGGGCGCCCCGCTTGACACCTATTCTGACTACCACACAAAACCTACATTTTCCTTCTTTAGCTTGGGCGCCCCCACTGATGGGGGCACCCTGGATGCATGGGGGCGCCCCCACTGATGGGGGCGCCCTGCTTCAAGGGCTTCAGCCGCCTGCTTTGTCTTCCAATCTTAGTACCTGCAAGATACACAAACACAAAGCATATATACATATAATATTAGCCTTAAGGACTTGGTTCGGTCTTCGGATCTCCACGAAACCCTAGGTCAAATCGGCGCAAGTTCCCACCCCCGAGAACGCGCCTTTCACCTACTCCTTTTAGGAGACGGTTGCCACCCAGTGCTTCGGGTGGACTTTTGCTTAGCTTCCGATACCTCCGAACCTCGAGACGCCCAAACCCTGACTCGTCTCTACTTCTGTCCTTAGTCATCGCTCAGCTAAGTTGCTCAGTCCCTCGGACCAAGACTCCGTGCATAAACCCTAGGTCCAGGACTTAGGTGCCCAACCCTCGGCCAGGTCTTCGTGCCCAATTCCCCGAACCAGGTCTTCGGTGCCCAACCCTCGGCCAGGTCTTCTTTCCCAATCCCCGACCAGGACTTAGTTCCCACCTTCCGAGCAGGCCTTCGGTGCCCAGCCCTTGCCAGGACTTAGTGCCCACCTTCCGAGCAGGTCTTAGTGTAGGACCGGTGCCGTCGATAGAGGGGGGGTGAATATCGACCGTCAAAACTTCGCAGAAACTTCGTAACTTTCGATCTAGACTTAGAGTGTTAGCGCAGCGGAAAATAAATAGACTGAAGAAAAATAAAGCAACGGACATGTGGGATTTATTTACTTGGTTCCCGACCCCCCTGGGTCAGTACGTCCAAGGCCTATGTACTCGGCGTGAGTCCACTATTCGTCTCCTTTCCGGAATTTCCGGAGGCGGAGAAAACTCGTCTTACAGTTTACAATTACAAGCAATAATATGAAAGTTAAGTGCGGAATAAATAAAAGCGAACCGAATGAAAATCTGAAACTCGGCCGATCTGGACCTCCGAAGTGTCGTGCACTTCCTCCTGGAGCCTCCCGGTCATAGAGCCTCGTCTCTAGCGCGTTGTCGTCGGTCAAAATGCTTGAAATGGTACTTGGCAGTTGTTGTTGAAGCATAGGGGTCGAAGCCCCTTATATAGGCCTCCTGGGGGTGCCCTGGACGCTGGGGGCGCCCCGAAAAACCCGATCAAACTTTATCCTTGCGCCTACCTCGCCGCAGGTGATAAAATCTTTGACCAGGGCACCCCGTACCTTCCGGGTACCCTTGTGAAGGCTTATCCTGTGTTCCGACCTCGAAACAGAAAAACAGCTTCGAACCCGAGCGCCCCGGACGCTCCGGGCGCCCCGCTTGACACTGTTATGCCTGCTTCACTTTTAATGCATCTTTAGCACTGTCAGGGGGCGCCCCCAGTGTTGGGGGCGCCCTGGTTGCATGGGGCCGCCCCCCTTGATGGGGGCGCCCTACTTAAAGCCTGCAACCCATGTTTTTTCAATTGCTTTGTCTCCAGTTCTTGGTACTGCAAGATACACAAACACAAAGCATATATACATATAATATTAGGCTTAAGGACTTGGTTCTGACTTCGAATTTGCACAAAACCCTAGGTCGAACCGGTGCAAGTTCTCACCCCCGAGAACGCGCCTTTCACCTACTCCTTTCAGGAGCGGGTTGCCACCCAGTCCTTCGGGTGAACTTTTGCTTAACTTCCGATACCTCCGGACCTCGAGACGCCCAAACCTGACTCGTCTCTACTCCTGTCCTTAGTCATCGCTCAGCTAAGTTGCTCGGTCCCTTGGACCAAGACTTCATTACCTAGCAGTCCTTCGCTAGGTGCCTAGCAGTCCTTCGCCAGGTCTTCATTCCCTAGCAGTCCTTCGCCAGGGGCCTAGCAGTCCTTCGCTAGGTCTTCTATTCCTAGCAGCCCTTCGCTAGGTGCCTAGCACCCCTTTGCTAGGTCTTCTATGCCTAGCAGCCCTTCGCTAGGTGCCTAGCAGCCCTTCGCTAGGTCTTCTATGCCTAGCAGCCCTTCGCTAGGTGCCTAGCAGCCCTTCGCTAGGTGCCTAGCAGCCCTTCGCTAGGTCTTAAGGTTTCGATACCTAGTAGCCCTTCGCTAGGTGCCCAGCAGCCCTTCGCTAGGTCTTAGGGTTTTGATACCTAGCAGCCCTTCGCTAGGTGCCCAGCAACCCTTCGCTGGGACTTAGGGTTTCGATGCCTAGATTAACTAGGACTTTTCTTCTGCTTAGTTTACTTCTCCTTTGCTCCCCTTTGTCTGTTCAATGTATCACTGACTTAAGTATATTGTCAAACATTAAAACACTTAAAGAGGAACATCATTGATGCAACTTGCACCAACACTTAGTGTCCAGCTTCATTCACCAGGTCTTAGTGCTCCCAGCTTCACTCACCAGGTCTTAGTGCCTAGGTTAACTAGGACTTTTCTTCAACTTAGGTTACTTCTCCTTTGCTCCCCTTTGTCTGTTCATTGTATCACTGACTTAAGTGTATTGTCAAATATTAAAACACTTAAAGGAGAACATCATTGATGCAACTTGCACCAACACAAAGGGCAGTCTACAATAGGGTCGGTATTGGTTACCGACCCAAAGAACCATCATTTGTGTCTTTAATGTCTAGGACTGATGTTAGACAATCTAAGACACCTAGGGCTCAAAGGAAAGTAGTCAAGGTATGGGTGCCTAAGTCTTGCTTAGTAGGTGCTTTAGGTCCCAAGGTTTGGGTACCTAAAACTTCTATTTTTCGAATTGTGTAGGTTGTGATTGAGGGGGAGCATCTATCAACTTGGTTCGTTGATAGTGGATGCTCCAAACACATGACCAGGGATAGATCATTGTTTACTACACTTCAAAGAAAAAGTAGAGGTAATGTTTCATTTGGTAACAATGGTAGTCTTAAGGTCATAGGAATAGGAGACATTCAAATATCCGAATGTCTTAGGATTAAGAATGTCCTTCTAGTCAAGGGGATGCCATTTAATCTCTTAAGTGTCAGTCAATTGTGTGATGCGGGTTACACAATTGATTTTCAATCAAGTCAATGTCTAGTTAGACAACATGACAACTTTAACACGGTACTAGTAGGAACAAGAGTAGATAATATTTATCAAGTTTCCTTTAAAAGTGCTACTAATGCTTTTGCTAAGTGTCTCATGTCAAGAGAAGATGAGTCCACCCTTTGGCACCGGAGACTAGCACACGTGAACATGAGGAATATCCGGAAGCTAGCCAACAACGGATTAGTTCGTGGCTTACCAAGCATCAAGTATGAAAAGGACAAACTTTATTATGCATGTCAAATGGGTAAGCAAACAAAATCTGCACATAAAGGTAAAAGCACTGTAAGTACTTCTACCGCTTTAGATTTACTTCATATGGACTTGTTTGATTGTAGCACTATCATATCTTTGAATGGAAGTAGATATTATTTTATTATCATTGATGATTTTACTAGATATACATGGACTTATTTTCTAAACTATAAGGACCAAACCTTAGATGTTTTTATTTCCTTTTGTAGAAGAGTTGAAAATGAGAAATCATCAACTATTAAGACAATAAGAAGTGATCATGGAGGTGAATTTCAAAATCAACGGTTTTTAGAGTTTTGTCAAGATAGAGGGTATAGAAACAAGTTCTCCACTCCTAGAACACCACAACAAAATGGTGATGTAGAGAGGAAGAACCGGGTCATACAAGAGGTTGCGCAAAGCATGCTTAATGAGTACTCACTACCGAGCTACTTGTGGGCCGAAGCTGTAAACACAGCTTGCTACGTGCAAAACCGAGTCCTCATCCATAGGTTCTTAGGAAAGACTCCCCATGAATTTTGGTTTGGAAAACCACCTACGGTTAAACATCTTAGGGTGTTTGGTTGTAAGGTGTTTATCCTAAACACCAAGGACCACCTTGGAAAGTGTAACGACCCGAAAAATTCTCTTAATATTTTCTTAAAATATTGAGCATGTATAGATAATTTTCCGAGGGACCTAGAAATAATTATATAAAATTTGGCCTAGAAATCCATATTTTCTCAATTAAATTGAGAAAACTAAGTACTAATGGGCCTTATATGGGCTTTTTAGTACCATGATTATTGGTGAATTTTAGGTGAAAAATTATAGAAATATGAAGGGATTTTAATAATAAATATTAACATAATTATGGGGGAATTTTTTTAGGATTTTCGAAAATTACTAGGAAAATAAAATAAAATAAGTGGAAAAAAAATTGTACATTTACCAAGGATTGAACCTTGGACCTCTTGTACAACGATGTAGGCTCTAACCAACTCATCTAGCAAGGGAATATTATGAGAAAATGAAGTGGATATTGGTTAAGGCTTAGAAGAAGATGAAGGGTCATGGAGAGACTCTTCATTTACCTCCTTAATGGGTGATAAATAGGGGGGTTTGGGAGTTACTTCTTCCTTCCATTACTTGCATTTTCTTCCTCCCTCCTTCCTCATTCTAGCCGAACACCATAGGGGAGATTTTCCTTTGGAAAAGCTCCACAAGAGGGTCTCATCACCAAGATCAAAAGGTTTTTCAAGGATACAAGGGCAAGGGGGTTCAAGTGTTCAAGGGACTTACCATTTCCTTCTCTTTCAAGGTTCGAAAAATCAAGAAACCCAAGGTAAGACTCCCTCACCTGTGGTATAATGGTTCCTTATGATTTCCATGATTTTTAGCATGATATATTGGTTAGTTTTTGGATTTGATGTTGAAAGGAAGGAAAACCAAGAACCTTAAGTTTAAGGGTTTCGGCCACCATGATTTAAAGGTCTATAATTATGCCAAAAATCTTGATAATGTTATTTAATGTTCCCTTATGATGTGTAGAGGTTAAGTATAATTTTTTTGGGAATTTTTGGAGTACCCTAGGACACCCTAGGGTTTCGGCCAACATGAAAGAAACAAAACCAAGAACCCTAAGCTTGAGGGTTTCGGCCACCATGATTTAAAGGCCTATAATTATGCCAAAAATCTTGATAATGTCGTTTAATGCTCTCTCATGATGTTTAGAGATTAAATATAATTTTTGGGAATTTTTGGGGTACCCTAGGATACCCTAGGGTTTCGGCCAACATCAAGAACCCTTGTGTAGGGTTGGGTCTCAAACTTCAAGTGTATGTTTTATGTTTTATCATGATATAAGGGAGATGGAGGGTGTTTATGTGAATGTTTCACATGGCCTAGAGACCCTATAGGTTTCGGCCAAGTACCCTAAAAGGGTAGAAAGTTAGGACTTATTTCAAGTAAGGGCCCCAATGGCCCTATGGTAAGGTATGGTTGGTGTTTAAGCAATTTATTTGGGGTTTTAATGGAATTTCTCCATGGCTCCATGGCCTTATAAGTTTCGGCCATCCCTAGGAAAGTGGCCTAAAGGTTAGGGTTAACCCTAATCATGAGCTCCAAGGACTTCCTATGGTCTAATAAATAATGTATGGTTGTTCCCTTACCTTATGCTATATTACATGTTTATGGAATTGATGGAACTCCACCTTAGAAGTTTCGGCCAAGCCTTGGATCTAGGGTTTGGGGGTGGAGTTAGGGTTCAATGAATGATGGTTCATGTTTACCATAAAGTATTTATATGTATAGGATCAAGCATGTGGTAGGAATTATGTTAACCATGACCCTAAGGTTTAAGCACCATGCTTTATGTTTCATGTTTAGGTTATGACTGGATGCCATGCTTAATAGGGTTACCATGGATGTTTATGTTTTAGGCCATGTATTTGAATGGTAGGTAGAATGTTATGGAAATCCTACCTATGTATGCTTATGTGATGTAGAGAACCATGCTAAGTTATATGCTCATGTTATGTTAAGAACCATACTAAGTTATTGTGTATGCTCATGATATGAATGATGCCATGATAAGTATGATAGGTTTATGTTCATGATATGAATGATGACATGATAAGTATGATAGGGTTATGTTCACGATAAGAATGATGCTATGATAGGTATGTTATGTTAGGTTCATGATAAGAACGATGTCATGATAAGTATGTTATGTTTATGTTCATGATAAGAATGATGCATGCCATGTTGTATGAATAAAGATGCATGTCATGCTTATGAAAGAAGATGCATACCATGTTTATGAATGAAGATAATGCTCATGCCTTACAGGCATCATGATGTTATGCAATAAGAATGAACAATGAAAGGACAAGCATGTGTTAAGTCATGCTTTATGTAACATGGTTATGCTATGAATGTCTTATGAATGATGAAACATGAAAAGTATTTTACTTTATGTATGGGCTTGTACCGGACCGAAGTATGGGTCCAAGGGATGGGCACCTTAAGAACGCCCCGGTTTTGGACTACCGAAGCTGTCCATGGTTCTGGCTCTACTGGAGCTGTGCAACAGGGATGGCACCTTAAGAACGCCTCGGTTCGGGGACTACCGACTATGCTGTCCTTACCCTAGTAGGTCGGGGCTCGTGACCTCGGACTTGCTAGGGATGCGCGCTATGATGTATGTATGTGGTACAAGCCGGGGACCCCAAATGATGTTATGATGATTATGTTAAGCATTTAAAAGTATGTTTTTAAAAGTTAAGCATCCTTATGTATATGCATTCCACCCATGCATCCATTCATATTATGCATTATGCTATGTGATAAGATTTTATGCTTACGTTTCATGTTAAGAAGTATGCATGAGAATGAATGAACTATGCCATGATTATGTTAAGAAGATGTTCATATGATATGATAGGTATTATGCTATGTATTATGCCATGCTTAGAATGTTCACTATGTTTATGTTTATGCTACATATTATGACATGCTTAGAATGTTCACTATGTTTATGTGTATGCCATGTATCATGCAATGTTTAGAATGTTTACTATGTCTATGTTAATGCCATGCTATGTATACGATAAATGATGTAAGATGTTATGTTCTAAGTAGAGCACCAAGTATGTTAATGTTTCATGTGCTCATTATGAGATGATGAATGATGAATGGTTTTTGTGAGTAGGAAAGAGTCTTACTAAGCCTGTGTGCTTATAGTCTTATTTCCTTATACCGCAGATCATTCAAGGGGACAATGATGGAAGCAGCAGGAGGGCAAGAACGCATGTGTGTAGTAGTGACTTGGCCCAGGAAACTATATGTTTACTGTTTATGCTAGAACTTCACCTCGGTTACTTATATGTTTGAATAATGACTTCTGGAACCTTATGATATGATGTTATGCATGACATGATATGATGCTTAAGTTCAAAGTTAATATGCTAAGGTTCCCATGTCAATAAGTTAGGAATGGTAGTAGGGCATGTACAAGTTAAAGTTATTCCGCTGCCTTATGATGTCTACATGCCCTAAGCATGTTAACGTAACGCCGCTGATGGAAAGAAAAAAAAAAGCGGGCGTTACAGAAAGTTCACGGCAAAGGCTGATGAAGGGATACTGGTCGGGTACTCCCTAGTTAGCAAAGCATATCGACTCTACAATAAGAAATCTAGATTGGTTGAAGAATCTTCTGATGTTGTCTTTGAAGAAATTCCAAAAGCAAATAATCAATCAGAAGATGTTGAAAAAGCTCAATTCGAACTCAGGCAACTGGGTTTGGATGAAAGTCCAAATGTTGTTGATAATGGTGATGAGTCTGATGACGGTGAGCCTAGACAACCCATCGATCAGCCGGATCCTGAGGCTGAGCTAGTGTCTAGTGAAACCATTCAAGATGCACCACCAACACTAAGGACAACTAGGTTAGCCTCTAGTCATCCCCAAGACCAGATTGTTGGAGACATCCATCATGGGGTTAGAACTAGATCATTCTTCTGGAATGAGGCTAATGAAGTTGCCCTAATTTCCAAAATTGAACCTAGAAAAATTGACGAGACGTTAAATGATCTCGATTGGATCATTGCGATGCAAGATGAACTAGGTCAATTCGAAAGAAGTCAAGTTTGGGACTTAGTCCCTAAACCCAAGAAGACCACCATCATTGGAACCAAATGGGTCTTCAAAAATAAATTGAACCATAAGGGAGAAATCATAAGAAACAAGGCACGCTTAGTAGCCAAGGGCTATAGTCAAGTTGAAGGCCTTGATTATGATGAGACCTATGCTCCCAAGGCCCGATTAGAGTCCATCCGATTGATGCTTGCATTTGCAGCACATCGGGGTTTCAAGCTATATCAAATGGACGTCAAATCGACCTTTCTAAATGGTTTAATAAGAGAAGAGGTCTATGTCGAACAACCTCCGGGGTTTGAGAGTACCGAATTCTCAAACCACGTATTTATGCTCAAGAAGGCGCTCTATAGCCTTAAACAATCACCCCCAGCTTGGTATGAGTGGTTGTCGACGTTCCTAATTGAAAAAGGCTTTGTTAGAGGCCAAATAGACCCTACACTATTTCTACGAAGATATGGTGACAATATATCTGTAGCCCAAGTATATGTCGATGACATTATTTGTGGCTCAAACAACAAGGGCTATTTAAATGAGTTTATTGGACACATGGAGAGTGAATTTGAAATGAGTCTAGTGGGAGAGTTGACTTTCTTCCTTGGACTTGAAATCAAACAAACTCGAGATGGGATCCATGTGCACCAATCAAAGTATACTCAAGAGATGCTTCAAAAATTCAACATGAGTGATTCAAAAGAGGTAACCACTCCCATGGCTACAAACAGAAGATTAGACAATGATGAGAGTGGTAAACCCGTTGATTTGACTCAATATCGGAGCATGATAGGTAGTCTGCTATACCTCACAGCCAGTCGACCTGATATACTTTTTGCTGTAGGTATGTGCGCTAGGTATCAAGTTTGTGCCAAGGAATCTCACTTGATTGTTGTTAAGAGAATTTTGAGATATCTCAAGGGCACAATTGGTGTTGGTCTATGGTACCCCCGTACCGAATCGTTTGACCTAATTGGCTACACCGATTCCGACTATGCTGGATGCATGTTGGATCAGAAAAGTACGAGTGGGGGTTGCCAATTCCTAGTCTCATCTCTAGTTAGTTGGTCAAGTCGGAAGCAACATTGTGTTGCTCTCTCCACGACCAAGGCAGAATATATCGCCATGAGAGAGAGTATATCGCAATTGTTGTGGATGATTCATACTCTAGAGGACTATAGATTAAGCTACAAGGGTGTGCAAATGTTGTGTGACAACCATAGTTTGCAAAATCGCGATCTTGGATCGTAGGATCGTACGATCCTACGATCCTACGCTAAAAATCGATCCAGAATCGCGCAGAATCGTTTTTCGTAGCAGGATCGCAGCAGGATCGGTAGGATCGGACAGAATCGGACAGAATCGTATAGGATCGGACAGAATCGGAGCAGAATCGGAGCAGAATCGGTGAAAGCTTCAAGAGGTCATAACTTTTGACTCGGATTGAATCACGTGACCTATAATATATCAAATTGAGACTCATTCAAAGATCTACAAGTTAGTTTTAAGATTGAATCCCAAAAAATATTGTTTAAAGCCTTTTCAGAGGCCCAGAAGATTATTAATCTTTTTTATTATTTTTTTTATCTTTTACATCGTTAGTTTTAGTGTTTTAAGATTATTTAAATATCTATTTAATTATTTTTTAGTTAGTTTTTGATTAATAATATTATGTTATATCTTTTTTCTAAAATGATGAGTCTTTAGATGTCTATTATCTAATAGATTGACAATTAAATTGGATCATCTTGTAATAAATAGAATATTCTTGAAGTTAAACGTGATTATTTTCATTATAGTGTTAATAAAAATTGTATATTTTTTCATTTTAAGAGTTTTTGATAGGATCGTACGATTTTACGATTCGATCCTGACCGATCCGATCCTGACCCCAAATCGATCCTGTGTAGGATCGCGATTCTATGAACCTTGGTGACAACATTAGCACAATTAACCTAACCAAGAATCCGGTCCATCACTCTAGGACTAAACATATTGAAGTGCGTCACCACTTCGTTAGGGATCATGTTGCTAGAGGAGATGTTATACTCTCATATGTAGAGTCCAAATCAAATCTAGCGGACATTTTCACTAAACCACTCCCCGAAAATGAGTTTAGCTACTTAAAAGGGAGTTGGGAATGTGTCGCGCTTCATAGACATCAAAATGCATTCAAAACCCTTGATGATCATTTCGAATTGTTGGGCGACAATTGGGTAACTTGGGGACATCTCACACAAACTATAAGGTTTACCAAAACGTTTTTGTTTGCTAGAAATGGGGTGAAATGTTAGGATCAACTAAATTTCTCGAAATGTCATTGCATCCCTTGAGGAATTTGGTTGACAAGATAAAAATTACTTCGGTAACCAAGTATGGGGAAAACCAATGCATAACATATGTGTACATGGCTCCATGATCATACTTGGACATTCTAATCAAGGAAACTTGATTGAAGACTTGAATTTGATATAAACTTGTTTGAAATTGAGTGGATGTTTGTTGATTGAGTTTGACTCCACTTGAGTGGAGCAAAGTAATTGTAAACCCATAAGGACCTTTGATCCTGGTTCAGGAATCAATTTTACTCAAGAGATCACTTCCAAGATCGATAACTTTCATCAGATCTTGTCAGAAATCTTTTGGGAGTCTGAAACTGAAGTTTCAGATCATATCAAGAAAATTCAGGAAGCCTGATCGGTCATCGGACCGATTAGGAGTATGTCTGATCGGTCCAACGGACCGATCCAGCTCCTTTGCGAAAAATTGTCAAAACATTCTCTGTTGGCCTGGATCGGTCCCCGGACCGATCTTCCACCCTGTGGTGATCGGTCCACAAACCGACCAGGGGGCTCACGAAAAAACCTCCAAACCTACTGATCGCTTCCTGATCGATCAGCCGATCGATCAGGGGCCTGTCTGATCAGTCACCCGACTGATCAGGACCAGGCTAGTCTGATCAAGCCAAAGCCTGATCGGTCTGGGCACTTCCAGATCGAACGGTGATCCGTTCAATCGCATTAAATTGTGGTTGGTGGACCGATCCACCAACCGATTAATTCCTCCGAAACCTCTCATCTCCCAAGCCCTAGCGCCGAAATTCACTTCTTGCGCATCCTCTTGTTGTGCGTGAGTTCTCTTCCTGCGTTTCTTCCTCCTACGCGTGGCTACGAGTGAGTTCTTCTCCCCGTGCGTGCGAGTTTCTCGTCCTGCGGTTGGTGTTCTCAGCAACTGCTAGCTACGAGCTTGTCCCCTGCGCTGCGATTCTTTCTTGCGCAACTTTCAGGGAGTGTTTTTCTCCAACCAACTCGACAATGGCACCTAAGTAAGGGTTTCGTTCTTTCATCTTGTTGCTCCTTTCAAATATCATAATATGTGGTGAACTAACCGTGATGTTTGTTCTTGGGATTTCCTTTGGGTGTGGTGTGTCTTGTGTCGTGACCCTATGATTCTGCCATGATCCTTCCTTGTCATGTTACTGATTAAACCTCATCTCACTTGATCAATTCCTTGGGTTATGACTAATTTGTTCAATGGCTTACCTTGATTACTCTATACCATGACCATTTCTTTATTGATCTTGTGATCCTTCAATCTGTGGCTTGATTATCAATTTGTGTCATGATCCTATCGATATCTGATTTACTAATCTTGATCAAATCTGTTGCCATGATCAATTCTTCAACCATTTTAGAAAATCATCTAAGGGCAAAGAACCCGTGGAGGGAAGCTCAAAGGGCAAAGGCCCTTCTTCTTCCGCGCCCTCTCGAAGGCCTCAACCTTCATCGAGTTCTAGGTTCCCGAACGCTGCGTGTGAGCAAGCGTTCCAGTCTCGTACCTTCAAACTGCTTTCTTGCCGATCGATTGACAGTCTCTTTCCATCTGAGCACTGTCCCTCCATTGTGGAGATAATTACTTTCTACAACCTGGGCTTTCTCCTTTCTCTCGAAAGGACTATAAACTATGACCTTGTCTCGGAATTCTACAATAACCTTCAACAAGGGCCTCAAAGGGGCTTTGAATTCACTACCCAAGTTGCCAAGAGAAATCTTGATTTCTCTTATGAGATTCTGGCAGAGTATCTGGGCGGTCGTTGATCGCCTAACTTGTATTCTATCTATCCTGAGCTCCCTGACCCTTTGTTGGCTCCTTTTGTGGATATTACCCCCGACACTATATATCAGCACTTCTGTGGCCAGTATCGACCTTGATTTTCATCTATCTGCCTTCACTGCATTTCTTGGCTGTCGCCGATCAGAAAAAAACTTTCCACTCTATCCGTTTCTTCCGGATCCTCTTCCGATTCCCTTCGATGGAGTCACTCCTGACTCCATCTACCAGTATTTTCTAGGTCATCCCAGACCAAGGGGTCCCAGTGAGCGCGCCCGTGATTTTTCCACATTTCCTGCTCTTCGCCTTTCCCCCGTTGAGTATGTTTTGTTTAAGATCATCACTAATTGTCTCCTCCCGACTACTTCAAAACACTTAGATGAAATTCACTCATTCCATTGCTTGATACTCTACGGGATGCATCAGTAGTTAGACTTTGACCCAGTGACTTCCGTCTATTTCTCCATCATTATCCATGGTCAGATGTATGGTTAAACAGTTTACATGTCGTTTGGCCATATCATCACTGTCTGGCTGGAGTCGGTTGGTATTGACGTTTCACAAGGCTGCATTGTACCCATGGTTCGACATGACTGTTGACTTGATCGTCACATGTTGGCCCAGTCTGGCATTGTTGTCGAACCACAGGGGCTGAGGTGGAAGGATCAGCGACGTGTGGGGGAGTTACCGGGAGCAGCCCCTTATCAGGAGCCGTCCACTGTAGCTGAGGATTACGATGAGTGGGCTCTTGACCTACGCTGGCAGGTTGCAGAGCTAGAGCGGACGATGCAGCGCGAGCTAGATATTTCCGAGCTCTGGCAACAAGAGGTCAGCTCAGAGTTTCGGTCCTTCGATCGCCGACTAGACGCTCTAGCATCCGATGTTTCTGGGATCTGCTCACTGCAGGAGACGTGGTATGAGGAGTGGTACCATCATACGTTTCCAGGCGCTGCGACCTCTAGCAGCACTCCACCATGGGATGTTATATGTATTGATGATTCATCGGACGATGACCCCGCTGAGGGTTGATGATATTTGCCTGTTTGGATTGTATGACTCTATGGCTAGATGCCTATGACTTGACTTTGATGGTTTTTGTACTATATTTGCCTTGACTTTGATGCAATGTGCTGCATCTGCTGTGACTGATGTTTATGTTTTACTATATTATGCTTATCATTGGTTTTTATGATTGTTCATATGATTGCTATCATCATGTATACCTTATTATGCATTGTCATGCTTATTCTCTATCCCATGTTCATATGATACATATGATTGCATTGCTCTGATTATGCTTATGATGTCATGTTCATATGATACATATGATTGTTTTGTCATGTTCTATATCTTTATCATATGTTTTCGTATGGTTTCAAAATTCAATCAAATCTTTTGTTGTTTTGGGAGACTCCTAGGGTTGAGGGGGAGTATGGTTAAACTTAACAACCTGTCTACATCCTTTTCGATGTTTGACAAAGGGGGAGAGTGTGGTTGGTTATGTTTGGGATAACTATGTTGTAGGGGGAGGCTCCTGATTCCCCTATGATTCTAAAATATGAGAATATTAATTTCAAATCCCTAAAACTTAAAATCGATTTGTCAAACAACAAAAAGGGGGAGATTGTTGATGCAGTCTGACCCTGATTGTTGCTTTGGTGTTGACACCGATTTTAGTTTGGGTTGATGATTATGATTATGATTAAGTCTTGGTCGTGGACTAGGCACACCTAGTGGGACTAGATTTGATGAAATCCTAACTTGGAGGGTTAGGTGTGAGAAAATCCTAGCTTAGAGGGCTAGGTGTGGAAAAGTCCTAACCTGGAGGGTTAGGAGTGAAAAGTCCTAGCTTGGAGGGCTAGGTGTGAAAAGTCCTAACCTGGAGGGTTAGGTGTAGAAAAGTCCTACGTTGGTGGGCTAGGTGTGAAAAGTCCTAACCTGGAGGGTTAGGTGTGGAAAATCCTAGCTTGGAGGGCTAGGTGTGAAAAGTCCTAACCTGGAGGGCTAGGTGTGAAAAAGTCTTGGCTTGGAGGGTCAGGTCCTAGCTTGGAGGGCTAGGATGGATGAAATCCTGACTTGGAGAGTCAGGTCCTAGCTTGGAGGGCTAGGATGGATGAATCCCTAGCTTGGAGGGCTAGGTTGGAGTCCCTGGATCGGTTTGGTGACCGATCAGGGAAATTGGCACGGTACTCCTTCATGGATCGGTCTGGTGTCCGATCCAGCAATGACTGATCGGTCTGGTGACCGATCAGGGAGTATGCGTTTCACTCACTACACGGCTCTTGATCGGTCTGGTGACCGATCAGGGAGCCCACAAGTGAGTTGACTTCCCCTGCTGCTCTGCTCCTGATCGGTCCGGTGACCGATCAGGGAGCATCCAGTAGGTTTTTGGGAACCTTACTGATCTGCTCCTGATCGGTCTGGTGACCGATCTAGAACACTGTTCAGACTGTTTTGGAGAACGATCAAGTGTCGCGAGTTCCTCACTATGACCGATCAGGACAGAACCTGATCGGTCTGAGCATGCCCTGATCGGTCTGGTGACCGATCAGGAGAGTTGGACTGCGAAGCTAAGAAATCACCCTGCAAAGGGGTGGATCGGACTGGTGACAGATCCACAACCTCGGATCGGTCTGGTGATCGGTCCCAGAGAAATCGCGATTTCTGATTCAGCGTTGGGGACCGATCAGGATGAAGCCTAATCGGTCTGAACCCACCCTGATCGGTCTGGTGACCGATCAGGAGGCTCTCTGATCGGTCCGATGACCGATCACCTTAACTCAAAATGCACTGTCAGACGCTCTGATCGCGTCTGAACACATCTGATTTCTCTGCGCTTAATCTCTGATACTTGATTCACTGCTGATTTGCTGTGCTAATGCTCTGATTAAGTGTGGAGTTGACAGGGATGGATTCAAACACTCAAGGAGAGTCGATGGAGGTCTTTCCTTGGAGCAGGTTTGTCTGTTTCCATCTCAGGTTGCAACGGACGCTGGCGCTGGCTGGAGCTGCTGACTGGGGCTGGCCTGAGGGAAGCTCAGGGAGTCCAGAGAGCTCAGTAGTAGCTGGCTATTGCAGGTGAGCAGCTGGAGGCTGCAGTGAGGTGGTGACCTGGTGATCGGTTAGCTGAGACTTAAGGGCTCTTGTGGCGAACATGTCTCAACAACAAGGTTACAGCGTGTGTTCTTGCGACATCTTGTGTTCTGCTGGTGCGATCTGTGATTCCATCATCTCGAGCAAGCAACTGCGATCTCTGAAGCAACCTTGCGTTACTTGAACATTTAGAAGAAGAACCAGGAAGCTTGGCGAGTCCATCAGCGAGAAGACACGAAGAAGGGAGTTCTTGCGTGAGATCTGCGCTGGGTGGAGCTCGGTGAGAAGTTTGCTTGGGTTCTTGCTGTCCTATGTGCTCTGTAAGATCCTTCTTGTGTTTCATTGTGCTTAAAACTCTATCTTTGTTGAAACGCTGTGGAGAGGTTACTCCACTGAGAAGGAGGTTGCATTTTATCCTGATTTTCCGGGGCTTGATCTGCCGACGATCAAGGGATCGCACACCTTAAGGGCACGCCAAGGAGTAGGGGCAAGTTATCCCCGAACCTTGTAAATCCTCTTGTTAGCGTTTTGCATTTGTGCTTAACATAGGGTTCATTTCTGCATACTCTGTTTTACTTTAGCTTCGCTGTGCTACTAACATTTGAGGTGCAGAAATTCGATAGTGCCAAAGTTTAAGTGTCTGGCTATATTCACCCCCCCTCTCTAGCCATCCAAGTTCCAACACACTTGACTTTGATCAAGGGGATCATGTGGTGGATCAATGTGGGTCATCCGATCAAGAAACGGCTAGATCTGAGCCATCTATCCTCTATTGACTAATCAGAGCTCAAGTTAGAGTTAATCTGGGCCACAGATCAAGATCTGAAGATTTGGTCCCAATCGGAGGTCATCCAGCCGTTGGATCGAGCTTAAGAGGAGCCTAAACCGTCCATTCCAATTTGTGAGCAATCTGAGCTATCGGATGCAGATCCGGTTGATCCGAGCTAAGGGAGAACAGATCCTAACCCTTGATCAAGATCTGAGAAGTTTGTGTTCGATCTGACTTGATCTGATCGTTGGATGACACGAAAAGGATCTCGGCCGTTCAAATTCAAATGCAATTAGTTAAAACAGAAACTCCCTCCGCTGAGCTCGTCGTCGCGTCTTCGCCACTCCTCTTCACTGTTCTTGTGATTTCTTCCTCGTTTCTTCATCCGATCGCACGGCCACAGCAGTTTTGAGCTTCGATATAAGTTCCCAAGTCATTGAGATCAACTCCCCGAGAGGATTGTGATAGATTCTCGTTGTTGAAAGGCCCTGCGGAGAGGGTTTCGCCAAAGGGATTGCATTCCACTCAATCGCCTCTTGGTTGCTCGACTTCACGGATCGGAGCTGTCAGAGAATTCAGAAGGGTTTTCTAAAGATCTTTGGGAGGTTCTGATCCACAAGCTTCAACAGATTCATCAATCAAAAGGATGCTCGGATGAAATGTCAGCTTCGAATTGAACCAGCGTAAATCTCACGAGGAGAACTCGGATCCGGCTGATTTGGCAAGCTAGAGGGTTTCCATCTAGATCTTGGGTGCAGCAAGATAGTTTTTGTATTGAATGCTCAATTCTGTTGTTTAGTTTTCGATTTCGCATTTGTTTTCTATAGTCATTTGTTCTGTATCAGATCGCGTCAGCTACTGATCGGTCATTCGATCGATCCAGGTAGCACCTGATCGGTCTCCAGTTCGATCAGACTTTTATCTGATCGGTCAGCAGACCGATCAGTTCACCACAGCTTTAAATTTAGCCCTATTTTAAGCATTCAACTTTACTTCCATTTAATTTCTGCAATTTAGCTACCGAATTACTGTTGCTTGTTCTTGAATCTAGATCAGTTCTTCAATTCCATAGTTTAATTGTGAGTTGTTTAATTTTCCTAGTGATTAAGTTCAATTCTTGCAACTACCTAGTTTAATTCTACTTAGTTAAGTCAATTCCATTTCAAACTTTACTTCCAATCTTATTTGCAAAACAAAACCCCATTCGAATTTAAAAACCCAAAACTTTTGACGACAAACAAATTCAAGCTTGATTCAAACACTCATGACTAGTCCTTGGAAAAATACGACCTGAGGCCCCTATTCTACATTTAATCTTGTTAGCAAGGGTTTTCAGTTATAAATTCTAAATTTGAGGCTCACTTGTGACACTAGTATTGGTCACTATCAATATTTTTGGCACCGTTGCCGGGGATTCACTAGTTGAGTTTGTTTGATTTTTGCTTGTGTGCTTATTTTCATATCTTGTGATCTAGCTTGTGTGCTTATCTCTATATTTTGTGATCCATTTTATTTGATTCATTTTTTTGTTTGTTGTATGACCAGATCTTCAAGTGGTATTCTTGAAGAATTTGATCCTGAAATTGAGAGGACTTTCAGAGCAAGGAGGAACCAAATCAGTGTTTCAGAGGATTTTGACATTATTCCTACTCAGTTTATTTCCACTCATTCAGTTGATCCTATGACAGACCACCAGAAAACCATGAAAGAACTAGCAGCACCTGATGATGCTTTCCAGTACTCCTGCATTGCTTATCCAGAGCTCACTGGAGACTTTGAGTTAAGATTAGGACTCATCCACTTATTGCCCAAATTTCAAGGACAGTCTGGGGAGGATCCCAACAGACACTTACATGAATTTCACGTATTCTGCTCTACCATGAAGCCTCAGGGGATTTCTGAAGAAGATATTAAGCTGAAAGCATTTCCATTTTCCCTGACTGGAGCAGCTAAGGATTGGTTCTACTACCTACCTACTGGGCACGTTTCTAGTTGGATTTCTAGAAGAAAACATTTTTGGAGAAGTACTTTCCAGCCTCCACAACAGCAATCATCAGGAAGAGTATTTGCGGTATACAGCAAGTAGTGGGAGAGACTCTGTATGATTATTGGGAAAGATTTAACAAGCTATGCTCTAGTTGCTCACAGCATCAGATCAGTGAGTAGCTACTTATTCAGTACTTCTACGAAGGTATACTCCAGATGGATAGGATTATGATTGACGTTGCAGCTGGAGGAGCCCTAGTGAACAAAATACCAGATCAAGCTAGGGAATTAATTTCAAACATGGCAGAAAATTCACAACAATTTGGGAGTAGAGCTTTATCCACTAGAGGAGTAAATGAAGTTCAAATGGTCTCTAATGAGCAAAAGGAAATCAAGAATGCTTTGATGGAGCTTACCTCCCTGGTGAAGCAAATGGCTCTAAACAATGTGAACCAAAATCAGAATTTTTCAGTACCTCCACCTTCAAGGCAAGTGATGAGGTTGTGCAGTATTTGCTCAAGCCAAGAACACAATTCGGATTTATGTCCTAACCTCCAACAAGATGAGACACTAGCGGCATTGACTAGAGGATAATTTCAAGACAAAAATAACCCCTACTCATCTACTTACCATCCGGGTTGGAGGGATCATCCAAACTTTAAGTATGGCAACTCTTTTTATCAACAGAACCCATCACAACAGCCCTATCAATAGCCCCAAACGAATTTCTAGCAAAATCAGCAAGGGCAGCAATAATTTCAGCCATTTCAACAACCAATTCAGCAATTTCAGCAACCCTATCAACAAAATCAACCACCTTTTCAAGGAAATCAGCAAGGTTTTAAGGTAATCTAAATTATCAGCAAGGAAATCAGTTTTCACAGCAGGGATTTTAACCATTCAATCAAAATTTTCAGCCCTCAAATCAGAATTTCCAGCCCACTCAATTTCAGCCCTCACCACAACAATTTCAACCTCAACCTCAGAATTTTCAGAGCTACAATTCTCAACAATTTCAACCAAGTTCCCAGCCTAATTTTCAGTAATTTTCACCGCCATTTCAACCTTATAATCAGCCCCAACAACCCTACTTTCAAGGTTCATAGCAAGTTTAACAATTTCAACAGCCTACTTCTACATTTCAAGGCCAACCAAGAAATCATGCTAACCAAGGAGGCTATGGAGGTTCTAGTGGGGTGAATGTTCAACAACAAACGCTAGAGGAGATGTTACAACAACTTTTGCAACAACAAGGCCAACAAAAAAATGATCCCACCTTACAAAACATTGAGAGGCAAATTGGACAATTGGCTAGTGGGATGAATCAAATGCAAGCCCAAGGATCAAGTCAACTACCTTCTCAAGCTACTCCCAATCCAAAGGGAAATGTTAGTGTTATCACTTTGAGGAGTGGGAAGGTTGCTTCAACTTCAAATGATCCTAGGGCTGAATTTTCGGAAAATAGGACATCACCTACATTTTCAATCCTAAACAATCCTGAAATGTTTCCAAATTCAATTGGTTTCAACCCTAGTCCAAGCTTAACTCCTTCCTTAAATGATCTTGTGATTTTGGTGGAAAATGAAGGAGAAATCAGTGGTAAAAGTGAACCAACAGCAGCTACTTCAGTTGGAAATTCAGTTCAAAATTCAACTCCATAAATTTCGGCTAAAGAGGAGGAATTGAGGGTTCCTTTGCCCTTCCCACAGCGTAAAACTCAAGCTAAAAGGCAAGTGGAGGAGGAGAAGGCTAAGGAATACAATGAGCTTGTGAAGTTGTTTAGTAAGGTGGAAATTAATGTACCCTTGTTGACCATGATTAAACAAATTTCCAAGTATGCCAAATTCCTCAAAGACTTATGTGTTCACAAGAAGAAGTTGAAGGAGAATGAGTTGGTCAATTTGGGGAAAAATATTTCAGCACTTATCCATTCCATCCCTCAGAAGTGTGAAGATCCAGGGGTTTTCACTTTGTCTTGTGAGATAG
Organism: Boesenbergia rotunda; assembly: GCA_024364735.1. Classification (NCBI taxonomy): domain Eukaryota; kingdom Viridiplantae; phylum Streptophyta; class Magnoliopsida; order Zingiberales; family Zingiberaceae; genus Boesenbergia; species Boesenbergia rotunda. The sequence continues at coordinate 145,507 of JAGFNQ010003841.1, read as the reverse complement.
GGAGGATTATGTTTCATGATGCCATGTTGGACTTAGGAGCTTCAATTAATGTGATGCCCAGATCAGTCTTTCAGATGCTTGGTATTGACCCTCTACAGCCTACTGGAGTAGTGATTCAGCTAGCAGACAGGAGTCAGACCCACCCAGCCGGTATTATTGAAGATGTGTTGGTAAAGGTGAAGGAGCTGATCTTTCCTTCGGATTTCTACATTTTGGACATGGAGGGGGACTACTTAGCACACAGATCTCCACTCATTCTAGGGAGGCCATTTTTGAAGACTGCGAGAATAAAAATTGATGTTTATACTGGCACACTGTCCATGGAAATAGGAGACACGGTAGTCCAATTCAGTATCTTTGATGCCATGAATCACCCTAGAGAGGATCACTCCATTATGAGCATTGGCATTCTAGAGGAATTAGATGATGCGGATATATTTGCTGAGGGAGCTTCACTTGATTTTTCCAGAGGAGATGTCAGTTTAGAGGAGGCTGAGGTTGCACTTGCTATTGAGGAGGATGATTCAGAAGGTATTTCAGACCTACTTCCAGCTGGAGAGGATTTTCTAGGTGTAGGGGATTGCACTGAGCCCCAAGGATCACCTACTTTGATTGATATTTCAGAGGAGTCAGAAGAGAGGTGTGAGAGTGTGGGGATTACACTGAGCCCCAAGGATCACACATACCTACTCAGCAGGCCCAGATTGAGGTTAAGTCACTACCAGATCATTTGAAATATGTTTTTCTAGGAGAGGAGCAGAATTTTCCTGTCATTATTGCTCAGCACTTGGAATCAGAGCAAGAAGAAAAATTATTGCAAGTCATGAGGCAGCACAAGAAAGTTATAGGGTGGACTTTAGCAGATATACCAAGTATTAGCCCAGCTATTTGCATACATAGGATATTTTTGGAAGAGAATGTCAAACCAGTAAGGCAGCCACAGAAAAGACTAAATCCACTCATTTTGGATGTTGTAAAGAAAGAGGTGACTCGACTTCTACAGGCAGGTATCATTTACCCTATTTCTGATAGCCAGTGGGTTAGTCTCATCCATGTGGTGCCTAAGAAATCTGGAGTTACAGTGGTGGAAAATGAAAGCAATGAGCTAGTGCCCACCAGAGTTAAAAATTCATGGAGAGTATGCATTGACTACAGGAGGCTAAACCAAGTCACGAGGAAGGATCACTTTCCCTTGCCTTTTATTGATCAAATGCTTGAGAGGTTGGCAGGGATGTGACGACCCACCTTAACTTCTCTACCACTAAAGCGGGCGTCACTTTTACTTAACCTTAACTTTACCTTATTCTTAGCCTTAGGTTACAACTACTTGACTTCCCTTAACTTGCTCTGATTTTTTTTTTCTTTTAAAAAAAACTTTCATTTTATTTGCTTTGCCAGGATTTGACCCCTAGACCTCTTAGTTGTAAAACTAAAGCACTAACCATCTGCCCTACAACACTTTCTTTTCAATGGTACCAGTCGACTGATAGATAGCCAGTCGACTGGTATCGGCCACAGAAACTTTCTGTGCCCGGCACCAGTCGACTGACCTCATGGCAGTCGACTGGTGCATCGAACAGAAGGTTCTGTTCGATATCTCAGTCGACTGGTTCTGAACCAGTCGACTGGCACGCCTGAAACCTGCATTTTCAGACCCGAAAATTAGTTTCAAAAGTCCACAATTCACATACCTTCAATGTATATAAAGAAATAACTTCATTTCTATACTCTATACTAGTTTTATAAACATCCTAGCAACTCAAAACGAATCCAATAACTTGAAATTAGAATCACTGCGGAATTTAACAAAACTATCAAAACGTAAGCAAAACACTCTAGAGTTTGTACCAAACTTAACCTCTATGCGTAGTTTACACACCATGTTCACATTTTACCAATCAAAATATCAAACTCCAGGTTTCTAAATTTCAGAAATTGCCTCTTAAGCTTATACCAAGGATCTCTCCCACGGTTCCACCGCCACTGAACATCAATGCAAGTCCCGCTCCCTCCCTAGCTTATGTTTTTTCTTTACCTTTGTCTGCAATAGAAGGAAATGCAACTAATAAGCGATTTGCTTAGTAAGTAAATCCTAACTCACAAATCCATGCGATCAATGATAAACATGCTCTTTTCAAATAATGCTTGCTTCAAAACACATGCACTTTGAAATACTTACACATGGAAACTTTCACATACTTATCATGCTCAATCATGCTTGAAAACATTTACTAGCATTAAAACATTGGCAAATCTAACATGCTCATAATTTCTTTTGAGACTTGCTACTTATGCATTTCCATACTTGAACCCCTAACTTCCTTGCTCTTGCTCTTTAACATGCTTGTAACATAACAATGTTATCATACTTAGCAAAACATATGCTTAAACTGAAAACACTTACATATACTCATATACTTCAAAATAATAATCAACTTTCTCAGGCCTTGACACTGTACCATGGTATCAATGTACCAATGCGCGCATCCCTAATAGGTTTCGGGGTAGCTAGCCACCGCACCCTATTAGAGCTTCTTTCTTACTTTCTGTGGGCCTCTCATTTGCCCGGTACATGTCACTTTACAAAAGTAAAATACTTTCTTACTCATAATGCTTGTATTTATCAAGCTAACTTTCTTTTTCATAAATCTTGCACTATAAACCTTTACCTTTTCTTACTTGGAACTTTCATCGAGCACCTTGCGTGCCCTTAACCCCAAATCTCATTTTTGGGACTTTTCAAGAACTTACTCTTATCATACTTAGGTCACATACACAAAAACCTATTCCAATTCATATTCTATGATAAAACATGTATTCTTTAGGAACTTAAAACACACAATAAAAACCATAATCTTAGAGTATGCACTTAGATCACAAACATGGTTCTACAACGAGAAATACATGGCGAAACTACTTCTATTACAGGTGAGTGATCTACTTACTCTTTTCTTGAAGAAAACTCACTAAGTATCTCGAAATTCTTAGCGTAGGGTTCTTTTCCTCTTCCTTTGCAAGAAAACTCCACTTCTTGGCCCTAGGGAAGAAGCCCTAGGTTCTCCACTCAAGAGAAGGAAGAGGAAGTAAGGAAACTCCTCTCTTTTCTCCCTATTTTCGCAGCCTCCCACCCCTGTTCACGCAGCCTCCTCCAAGCCCTAATCGCGTCTTAACGTGACTTAAGTGGAAGTTTAAATACCTCTTCATGAAACGGGCTAAATCAACTATAATATTATTTCGCTTCATCCTTTTCTGTGCTTGATACCCTTGCCCAGCTGGTTGCCCGGACGCCCTTAAGGCTTTGCTTGCCTTGTGGTCGCGGGATCAAACCCCTCCCGACCCCTTATATTTTTTTTCTTTTTATTTTAATTCCAAAAAATGCTAGAAAAATTCCGAAAAATCCCTAATAATACCAGAAAATTATTGGGTGTTACAATCCTCCCTACCTTATAAAAAGTTCGTCCTCGAACTTAGAACAGCTCTGGATACCTTTGCCTCATGCTATCTTCTGATTCCCAGGTTGCCTCTTCATACTTCTGATTCAGCCATAAGACTTTTACTAGTGGTACCACTTTGTTCCTCAGCTTCTTATCTGCTCAATCTATTATCTGAATAGGTCGACTTTCATAATTGAGATCTTCCTGAACTTGTACCATCTGTGGCTCAATCACTTGGTTGGCATCTGGGATGTGCTTCTTTAACATTGAGACATGGAACACATTGTGTATTGCTGACATCTCTGAGGGTAGCTCCAACTCATAAGCTACTTTGCCAACTCTTTTCGTCACTAGGTAGGGTCCTATGTATCGAGGACTTAGCTTGCCTTTCTTGCCAAATCTCATTACACCCTTCATAGGAGCGACTTTGAGGAAAACTGTATCCCCAACTTCAAACTCTAACGGCCTACGGCGTACATCGGCGTAACTCTTCTGCCTACTCTGAGCAGTCTCTATCCTCTGGCGGATGCTCTTTATAGCTTCTGTGGTATCATCTATAAGATCAGTCTGTGACCCCATTTCCTTCTTCTCACTTCCTTCATACCAACAGAGGGGAGATCTACACTTCCTACCATAAAGAGCTTCATAGGGTGTCATACCAATAGTGGCTTGGTAACTATTGTTGTAGGCAAACTCAGCTAAACATAAATACTTGCACCAACTGCCCTTGAAGTCTAATGCACAAGCTCTGAGCATATCTTCTAAAACCTGATTCACTCTCTCTGTCTGTCCATCAGTATGGGGATGGAAAGCTGTGCTGAATTTCAGTTTGGTGCCTAACGCTGTCTGTACGCACTCCAAAATGTGTGAAGTGAAACGACCATCCCTATCCGAGATAATGGTCTTCGGGACTCCGTGTAGTCGGATCACTTCCTACACATATAACTGGACTATCTTTTCAATTGAGTAAGACACTCTGATTGCCAAAAAGTGGGCAGACTTGGTCAATCTGTCTACTATCACCCAAATAGCGTCATAGCCATTAGTTGTCTTTGGTAGACCAACTATGAAATCCATGGCTATGTCTTCCCATTTCCACTCTGGAATCTGAATGGGCTGTAGGACACCTCCTGGTCTCTGGTGTTCTACTTTAACTCTCTGACATGTCAGGCAGGTGCTGACATACTTAGCTATGTCTCTCTTCATCCCTAACCACCAAAACCTTCTTTTCAAATCCTGGTACATCTTAGTGGAACCAGGATGCATTGAGTAGGGAGTTCCATGGGCTTCTGCAAGAATCTTCTTTCTCAGCTCTTCCTGATTGGGGACACATAAACGGTCACCATAGTAGAGTATCCCACTGTCAGATACTCTAAACTCTTTACTCTCTCCTTCTTGCATCTCCTGCTTGATCCTTTGGATATCAGAATCCTCAGCTTGCTCTTTCTGTATCTCTTCAAGCAAAGTTGACTCTAGTGTCAATAGAGCTAGCTGCCCATCAATAATATCCACTCCATAATCTATTATCTCCTTCTGTAATGGTGGTGCCAATGATGATAAGGACATCAAAGTGGCACAAGTCTTTCTACTCAGTGCATCTGCTACTCTATTTGCCTTACCAGGGTGGTAAAGAATCTCACAGTCATAGTCCTTCACTAACTCGAGCCACCTTCGCTGTCTCATATTGAGGTCTTTCTGAGTGAAGAAATACTTCAGACTCTGGTGATCTGTATAAATCTTACACTGCACTCCATACAAGTAATGCCTCCATATCTTTAGAGCAAAGACTACAGCTGCCAACTCCAGATCATGAGTGGGGTAATTCTTTTCATAGTCCTTGAGTTGCCTGGAAGCATAAGCTATGACCTTGCCTTCTTGCATAAGGACTGCTCCAAGTCCTAGCTTTGATGCATCACTGTATATATCAAAGCTCTTATCACCTTCGGGTACTGTAAGGATAGGAGCGCTAGTCAGTCTCTTCTTCAACTCAAGGAAACTCTGCTCACAGTCCTCAGTCCACTCATACTTCTTATTCTTTCTGGTAAGGGCTGTAAGTGGTGAAGCTATCTTTGAAAAGTCCTCCACAAACCTTCTGTAGTACCCTGCCAAACCCAGAAAACTTCTGATCTTACTAGCATTCTTTGGTTGACTCCAGTTACTAACTGCTTCAATCTTGGCTGGGTCTACCATAATACCTTCCTTGGAAATGATGTGGCCTAGGAAGGCCACCTGGTCCAGCCAAAACTCACACTTTGAGAATTTGGCGTACAGCTCCCTCTGGTGTAAGGTCTGCAACACTATCTTCAGGTGTTCTTCATGTTCTTCCTGAGTCTTTGAATACACTAGGATATCATCAATGAAGACAATGACGAACTTGTCAAGAAAGTCCTTGAACACTCTATTCATTAGATCCATAAACGTCGCAGGGGCGTTTGTCACTCCAAAGGGCATGACCACAAACTCGTAGTGCCCATATCTTGTACTGAAAGCAGTCCTTGGCACATCACTATCCTTCACTTTGAGTTGATGGTAACCTGATCGCAGATCTATTTTGGAGAACACTGTGGCTCCCTTCAGCTGATCGAATAAATCATCTATCCTTGGCAAGGGATATCTGTTCTTGATGGTTAGCTTATTCAAGGCTCGATAATCTATGCACATTCACATAGATCCATCTTTCTTCTTGACGAACAATATAGGAGTTCCCCAAGGTGAATGACTAGGGCGGATGAAACCCTTGTCGAGCAGCTCTTGTAACTGTTCTTGCAGCTCTTTCAGTTCTGCTGGTGTCATGCGATAAGGTGCCTTTGAAATTGGGTTGGTTCCTGGAACCAACTCAATTTCAAATTCAATTTCTCGATTGGGAGGGAGTCCTGATAACTCTGCAGGAAACACCTCCGGATAGTCACAGACTACCCTCACTTCCTCTTTCTTTAATCCTTCTCTTTGACTTGCATCTACTATATGAGCTAGAAAACCAGAACACCCCTTCTCTAACATTCTCTGAGCTTGTAGGGTAGATAAGAACCTTTTTGTCTTTCTCTTTGGGTCTCCAATAAACTCGAATGGAGGTTCTGCTTCTGGTGTGAACTTGATTTTTCACTTGCGACAGTCTATAGAAGCATTGTACTTGCTCACGAAATCCATCCCTAAAATGATATCGTAATCATTCATCTCATGGACTACTAAATCACTATAGGGTTCTCGGTTGGAAATCCGAATTAATACAACACTTAGCCACTGAGTAGATGTCATGACCTCTCTCGAAGGTAAGGTCATTAAGAACTTCATCGTTCACATTTCTGGTGGTCTTTGTACTGTTTAAGTAGGGCTCGATGATCAAAGCACTACTTATCAGTTCTTCGGAGGTTGGTGACCTCTTAACACTGCTGGCCACATTTAACGCTATCTCAGGCCTTAACATCTTGAGCTTTAGCCTGACTCTCTCTTTTCTGTGCTAACTAGCTCTGGGCACAGACGAGCTAACCGATTAAACTTCTTCACTGCTTCATCCACGGATAAGTCTCCTTGTCTGAACTCCGTGAATTCGTCGTAATGCTTGTTGGTTACTCGCATGTGAAACTATTCTTCAAAGAACTCAGTCTCGAAGTCGGCCCATGTCATCTAGCTGATATTTCTCTTGGCCTTAACTTTCTCCCACCACATCCTAGCATCTCCCGTAAGTCAGAAAGATGCACACTTTATCTTCTCTACCTCATGCCAGTCCAGTAGCCCTACTATTCTTTCCAACGTTTTGAACCATGCTTAAGCATCCCATGGTTTGCTTGTGCCTGGGAAGTTCCCTGGCTTCAGTTTCTTCTACTGAATGAGGTACGCTTCTTGCCTTACCACCCTTGCCGGGATTACAGAAGTAACTGATGGGTCTTTGGTCACAACTGGTGCCACTACATTCGCCACCAACAGGGTAACAGGAGTGGCCTACTGGTTAGCTATCATGGTGGCAATAACTTGCTGTTATTCTGTTAACTGTCTCCATAACTACGCTACCACCTCTAAGAGATTTGGTGGTAGTACTGACTCTGCCTCTTGCCCTTTAGGAGCTCGCTCCTCGTTTTGGGCCTTTCTAGGATATCCTCTTGCCATTCTCTTACTCTATATCATAAAGAGACTTTGTTACCTCTTGCCCTCTAGGAGCTAGCTCCTCATTTTGGGTCTTTCCAGGACGCCCTCTTGGCATTCTCTTACTCTATATCTTAAAGAAAATAAAAGCTCATTATCTCTTACTAATTTACTTCATTATCTCCATGCACATATTAGCATATAATAATACTAACATACTTCCTTATCATCATGCACTTATTGATACAAGCAGTCAATAATGAAAAACATACAAAACTACAACATATGAACTTCTTACTTGGCAGGCGGCAGGATTGATGCTTGATGTCAGTGTGGCGGAAGGGTGGAAACTTGCTCTGATACCACTCTGTGACGACCCACCTTAACTTCTCTACCACTAAAGTGGGCGTCACTTTTACTTAACCTTAACTTTACCTTATTCTTAGCCTTAGGTTACAACTACTTGACTTCCCTTAACTTGCTCTGATTTTTTTTTTCTTTTAAAAAAAACTTTCATTTTATTTGCTTTGCCAGGATTTGACCCCTAGATCTCTTAGTTGTAAAACTAAAGCACTAACCATCTGCCCTACAACACTTTCTTTTAAATGGTACCAGTCGACTGATAGATAGCCAGTCGACTGGTATCGGCCACAGAAACTTTCTGTGCCCGGCACCAGTCGACTGACCTCATGGCAGTCGACTGGTGTATCGAACAGAAGGTTCTGTTCGATATCGCAGTCGACTGGTTCTGAACCAGTCGACTGGCACGCCTGAAACCTGCATTTTCAGACCCGAAAATTAGTTTCAAAAGTCCACAATTCACATACCTTCAATGTATATAAAGAAATAACTTCATTTCTATACTCTATACTAGTTTTATAAACATCCTAGCAACCCAAAACGAATCCAATAACTTGAAATTAGAATCACTGCGGAATTTAACAAAACTATCAAAACGTAAGCAAAACACTCTAGAGTTTGTACCAAACTTAACCTCTATGCGTAGTTTACACACCATGTTCACATTTTACCAATCAAAATATCAAACCCCAGGTTTCTAAATTTCATAAATTGCCTCTTAAGCTTATACCAAGGATCTCTCCCACGGTTCCACCGCCACTGAACATCAATGCAAGTCCCGCTCGCCTCCCTAGCTTATGCTTTTTCTTTACCTTTGTCTGCAATAGAAGGAAATGCAACTAATAAGCGATTTGCTTAGTAAGTAAATCCTAACTCACAAATCATGCGATCAATGATAAACATGCTCTTTTCAAATAATGCTTGCTTCAAAACACATGCACTTTGAAATACTTACACATGGAAACTTTCACATACTTATCATGCTCAATCATGCTTGAAAACATTTACTAGCATTAAAACATTGGCAAATCTAACATGCTCATAATTTCTTTTGAGACTTGCTACTTATGCATTTCCATACATGAACCCCTAACTTCCTTGCTCTTGCTCTTTAACATGCTTGTAACATAACAATGTTAACATACTTAGCAAAACATATGCTTAAACTGAAAACACTTACATATACTCATATACTTCAAAATAATAATCAACTTTCTCAGGCCTTGACACTGTACCATGGTATCAATGTACCAATGTGTGCATCCCTAATAGGTTTCGGGGTAGCTAGCCACCGCACCCTATTAGAGCTTCTTTCTTACTTTCTGTGGACCTCTCATTTGCCCGGTACATGTCACTTTACAAAAGTAAAATACTTTCTTACTCATAATGCTTGTATTTATCAAGCTAACTTTCTTTTTCATAAATCTTGCACTATAAACCTTTACCTTTTCTTACTTGGAACTTTCATCGAGCACCTTGCGTGCTCTTAACCCCAAAACTCATTTTTGGGACTTTTCAAGAACTTACTCTTATCATACTTAGGTCACATACACAAAAACCTATTCCAATTCATATTCTATGATAAACACATGTATTCTTTAGGAACTTAAAACACACAATAAAAACCATAATCTTAGAGCATGCACTTAGATCACAAACATGGTTCTACAACGAGAAATACATGGCGAAACTACTTCTATTGCAGGTGAGTGATCTACTTACTCTTTTCTTGAAGAAAACTCACTAAGTATCTCGAAATTCCTAGCGTAGGGTTCTTTTCCTCTTCCTTTGCAAGAAAACTCCACTTCTTGGCCCTAGGGAAGAAGCCCTAGGTTCTCCACTCAAGAGGAGGAAGAGGAAGTAAGGAAACTCCTCTCTTTTCTCCCTATTTTCGCAGCCTCCCACCCCTATTCGCACAGCCTCCTCCAAGCCCTAATCGCGTCTTAACATGACTTAAGTGGAAGTTTAAATACCTCTTCATGAAACAGGCTAAATCAACTATAATATTATTTCGCTTCATCCTTTTTTATGCTTGATACCCTTGCCCAGCTGGTTGCCCGGACGCCCTTAAGGCTTTGCTTGCCTTGTGGTCGCGGGATCAAACCCCGCCCGACCCCTTATATTTTTTTTTTCTTTTTATTTTAATTCCAAAAAATGCTAGAAAAATTTTGAAATATCCCTAATAATACCAGAAAATTATTGGGTGTTACAAGGGAAGTCCCATTACTACTTCTTGGATGGGTACTCAGGTTATTTCCAGATTTGTATTGACCCGGAGGATCAGGAGAAGACCACCTTCACTTGTCCCTTCGGCACATTTGCATATAGATGGATGCCATTCAGACTCTGCAATGCTCCAGGAACTTTCCAACGGTGCATGGTAAGTATTTTTGGTGAGTTATTAGAGCACTGTATGGAGATTTTCATGGATGATTTTTCTGTCTTTGGCACTTCATTTGATTCTTGTTTAGAAAATTTGTCTAGGGTTTTACATAGATGCATTGAGACTAACCTTGTGCTTAATTTTGAAAAATGTCATTTTGTGGTAGAGCATGGAATTGTATTAGGTCATATAGTCTCTAAGAGAGGTATTAAGGTAGATCCTGCAAAAATTAATGTTATATCTTCTTTATCTTACACCGTATGTGTACGAGATGTTCATGCTTTTCTTGGCCACGCAGGATTCTACCGTAGATTTATTAGAGATTTTAGTGAGATTGCTCGGCCCTTGACAAGACTTTTGTAAAAAGAGGTTGAATTTTGTTTTGATGACAAATGCAGCGAAGCTTTTCATAAACTAAGGAAGACTCTTACTTCAGCTCCTATTATTAGACCCCCTGATTGGAATTTACCATTTGAACTAATGTGTGATGCATCTAACTTTGCTGTTCTTGCACAGAGGGTGGATGGAGCACCTCATGTCATATGTTATGCCTCCAAGACCCTAAATGTCGCCCAAGCCAACTACACCACCACTGAAAAAGGAGCTTATTGCCATTGTTTTTGCTTTAGACCGATTTAGATCTTATTTGTTGTGCTCACATGTTATTGTTTTTTCTGATCATGCAGCTTTAAAGTACCTTTTGAAGAAGCCATATGCTAAGCCTAGACTAATCAGATGGATGCTTCTACTCCAGGAATTTGAGTTAGAAATCAGAGATAGGAGTGGCAAAGAGAACCTGGTTGCAGATCACTTGAGCAGAATTGAGGGAGATGGATCTCCTACCACCATTGATGATGACTTTAGAGATGAGCACCTTCTTATGATACATGGTGAGTCACCTTGGTATGCAGATCTTGTTAACTTTTTAGTGGCACATGTTTTTCCTACACATTTTTCTAAGGCTCAAAAAGATAAACTCAAAAGTGATGCTAATTCTATGTGTGGGATGACCTTTATTTATGGAAGTTTTGTAATGATTAAATAATTAGGAGATGCATACTTGACCATGAGTTTTGTTCAGTTCTTACTTTTTGCCATTCATCAGCCTGTGGGGGACATTTTGGACCCCAAAGAACAGCTAGGAAAGTTTTAGAGTGTGGATTGTATTGGCCCAGCTTATTTCATGATGCATATTTGTTTTATAAGAATTGTGATAGATGTTAGAGAACTGGGAACATAGGAGCTAGAAATGAGATGCCCCAACAGACTATGCTTTTCTGTGAGATTTTTGATGTTTGGGGAATAAACTTTATGGGACCTTTTCCTGCATCCTGTGGTTATTTGTATATTTTGCTTGTTGTAGATTATGTTTCTAAATGGGTGGAGGTCATTCCCTCCAGGACTGATGACTCTTGTGTTGTTGTTAGTTTTGTCAGGTCACGTATATTTTGCAGGTTTGGAATTCCTAGGGCTATCATAAGTGACCAAGGTTCTCATTTTTACAACAAACACATAAAGGCCCTACTTAGCAAGTATGGGGTTGTCCACAAGGTTTCTACTTCCTACCATCCCCAAACAAATGGCCAAGCCGAAATTTCAAATAGAGAGATCAAAGCAATTTTGGAGAAGACCGTTGGGCCTAATAGGAAAGATTGGAGCAAAAGGCTTGATGATGCACTATGGGCATACAAAACACCAATTGGAATGTCTCCCTATTGGTTAGTATATGGAAAAGCTTGTCATCTACCTGTGGAGATAGAGCACAAAGCATATTGGGCGGTGAAGGCTTGCAACTTCGATGCTACTAAGGTGGGAGAAGAGAGGAAACTTCAACTTCAAGAACTTGAGGAGATAAGACTAGAAGCATTTGAAAACTCAAGAATTTATAAGGAAAAGGCCAAGATCTTCCGTGACAAACACATAGTGAGGAAAGAGTTCCAAATTGGCGACAAGGTTCTATTGTACTAGTCAAGGCTCAAGTTGATTAAAGGTAAGTTGAGGTCAAGATGGGAAGGTCCATTTCTTGTAACTAACATTTTTTCCTATGGTGTTGTTGAAATTAAAGATGAGGCTAATGGTTTTGTTTGGAAAGTCAATGGCCACCGGCTCAAGAAATACTTTGAAGAATTAAAGGAGCTAGAGGTGGATGGTTTGGACATCAAAGATGCTATCTACCCAACCTAGAGGGGAGTTTTCTTTTCCTTGCGCTTTTATTTAATTGTAAATACCATTTTATTGTTTTCAAGTAGTTAAATCTTTCTTTTACAATGAGTTTTTAATAATAAATGTTTAGGTAGTGTAGGATGAATAAAGAGTTATTGTAGATACCATTTTATCATGTTGGCACCTTATTTCTTGCATTACTAGGAATAAATGTATCCATCTAGGTTTTCTCTATATCATTTTAGTGTCTCTTGAAAACAAATTAAATTTGGTTGTCAAAACTTAGGATTTGAGTCAATGGATGAAAATTCTTGGTTACTTGAGTACTACTTAGTTATGAACTCTAGATTGATGAATTGAGATAAATTCTTTTTACCTAGTGAGGACTTAGCCTTATTTTTGAGATACACACATATGATTGTACTCTAGAACTTACTTAGGTTCTTTCAAAACCATATTTCTGGGATTGGACCACATTTATAGAGGTTAATCATTTTGTCTTCCCTTTTCATATGAGTTTTTACAATAATCCTTGTTGATACATGCTTTATTCTTTTTCCTTCTCTATTTTTTCTGCTCATAACTATTTTTCTCCATGGACTTGGTTACTTGGGATTTTTCTTGATGTAACTTTGCCCGAGACGGACAAAAGATTAAGTGTGGGGGAGGTGGCTAGAGCTTTGAAAAAAGAGTTGTGGTAAGAAGTTATAATTTGAAAAATTTTGGGAGTTTTTTTTTGTTGAATCATAGTGGGAATCGATTTTGATGGATTTTAAGAGGTGAAGAGTATGAGGGATGCAAAGCAAAAACAAAAAAAAAAAGAAAGAAGAAAAGAAAATGAAGAAGTGTGCCAATTAGATGGAGTGGTGTATCAAAGGTGAGTTGTGAGTATTGGTAAGTAAAGATCACTTTTGGAGTAGTTTGATTTTTGAATGTTGTTGGTGTTTCAAATCTATAAGGCTAATTTCAAAAGGAATAGGAGCTCACAAAGGTTAGTTACTAGTGATACTTTTCAAGTCTACAAAAGCTTTCATTTAGACATAGAATTGGCAAGTGGAATTATCTCCAAAAGTTCAAATAGATGTCAGGGCTGAAGTGGAGATGAGGGAGTAGGATCTGGTCTTTGGAGGTAATTGAAACTGAAGAAAAAAAAGAAACAACAAGCAGCTGAAAAATAGAAATCAGAAAAAAAAAAAAAAAAAGTAAAGAAAAGACAAAGGAAAACATGAAGGTTCAAAAGATGGATAGATTTCTGAACTTGAAGTCGTGAATAAGAAGCTAGTTGGATTTGAGATAAGGTGTTGATTGAAGGAAGAAATCTCGGCAGAAGCAGTTTCAGAATTCTAAAATCTCAGCTACTAATCAGCCCCTGATCGGTCACCAGTCCGATCAGGGAGGAGTCTGATCGGTCTCTCAGACCGATCAGGCGCTATCCAGACTGAGCAGAAGAGGCACATCTCCAGAACGATCAATCAGAGTCTGATCGGTCTCTGGACCGATCAGAAGAGCTGGCACAGTGCAGAATACAGAATTCAGTAATGTCCTTCATCCAAATCAGCTGATTGTTGGGACCGGGTGCATGTCGACAAGGATACGAGTTCGTAAAATTTAAAATTTTTACGTGCAGCGGAAGAGTTTGCATAAAATAATTTCCTAAATTATTTTAACTTCGTATCTAGCATGCAATCTTATGGTGTGTTGACATAATCATAAAATAAAACATTGCGGAATAGTAAACAAATTTACTAAGTACCTCTCGTAACTCGAAGTAAGGGACGAGATCCAACCGTAGCGTCCCTTGGAAGCTCCGCCTCTATTCGCGTCCACGCCGAGTTCTCTTCGGGATGACTTCACAAAGTCACGAGTTTTGTGCCGACGAGAACTACTAGATTCTCGGAAGGCACAACTAGAAGGACAAGAGAAAAATTAGGAAAACTAACCAACGAAGTAACGGAATCGAATTCCGAGAAGAGAGGAGTCGCTATCCACTTCTTCTTCTTCGTGTTCGGGTTCTCCTTCTCCTTGAAAGCTTACGCCAACTCCCTTGGATGATGGTTGTGTGCGCCGGCCCTAATCCACAAGGATGGGGCGCCGGCCCTAATGTGAAGGAGAAGAAGATGAGGAGAGAAGAGAATAAGAGAGAGAGGGAGAGCTCTAATTAATCTCTTGATTAATTGATTGATCTAAAGGGCTAGCCTTTGGTTCCTTTATATAGTAGCAACTCTTTGCTAAGTCTCTCTCTAAACGGAATTAGTTATAAGAAATTTATCCTATAAATTTTCTTAACTAATTATTCCGTTTAAACCAAGTCTTTATTATAAACTAATTTATAATAAAACTTATTCTTTTCTCTCTTTAAATTATGGAATAAATTTTTATAAGAAATTTATAAACTTTCTTATTATGATAAAATCAATTCATAATTGATTTTATAAAATTAAAATAAACCAATTCATGGATTATTTTAACTTCCATAAAAAGAATAAATTTCTACAAATTTATTTATATAAATTTTCTTTATACAAATTTATTTATCCATAATTTATAAAATAAACCGCGCTAGATTTATTTTATTAATTAAACCAATTAAATTGGTTTAATCTCCTTTAATGGCCAGCCACCACAAGGAGGGTTAGCACCTCCTTTGGCCGGCCAAACCAACCCGAACCGGTCGCGAATTAAACTCATTTAATTCGCCCAAAAAGCCTTCAAAAGACTTAGCTATTTTTAGCTTCCATTGCGCCTCTGATTAACTCAGATTCGACTCGTTTCTCTTGATCGGAAAATTCAATTTTCAACTCGTTTTAAATCCCTCGGATTACTCGTATTGCGTGTGACTAAATAGGCTTTCGATTTATGTTGGCCGTCTATAATTAACCCATTAATTATAGATCGATCATGAGTGGCACCTAGTAGTACATCATGATCCCCAATTAATCGAAAGATCAACGGTTTGACCCCAGAAGAAATTATTCTGAAACCCTTCAGCAGCTCTAATGAATCGTGCCTCATTCCCTTCACCACCTTATACCCACTTGGTTCAGGACACGGTCTATGGTGTCAGTCCCCACTAGGCTGACTACGTCACACCTAGCCCAAGTAGTGTCTTCCTCGTCCTTTGGATTTCTAATTACTCTCATGTATTTAAGAGACTCGCACTCTTAACATGATATGCTCTGGCCAGAGGCTTTGAGTAACAATCCGACGATAGGCCTGGGTATACATCTCCTCGCAAGGAGTGGTGAATCCTTTGTAGGCTGTTCAAACATCTTCGGGCACTTCGGCTTATACCCGATCATCCTGGGTCCACACCTCCTTGGAGATGCTTGCTTAAGATGTCAAAGTATAAGTCTCCATGACCAAGATGACTTGAACACCGCAAGTCAAAGGAACATCGCACTTAAGCCGCAGTAAGATCTTCATTGACATATCTACATGTAGATTCCCATATGAAGTCTCATAGCTAGTCACTCCAATGAACTAGTTCCCTTAACTAGCATCCATGTTTATCTCCGAACATCCCAATGTCACCAGCCAGTGAGAATCAACTGATTAGAGAATAACCCATGCTAGTCTCAACAGAATTGATAGTGTCCGTTTTTATCAATTCATCGACTAGGGATAATTTCAATACTTCACAATTGCACATTAGAGATAATCACTAGTTGTGATCTCATCACAAATTCTCTTATGCTGTGAGTTGTGTTGCGGACATTCAGTAGATGAGTTTAAGATCCCCATCAAATACACAAACATGTACACTCAAATAGTGAATTATCATTTATTAAAATAAATGTTTACAATCATAAGACGATTGCCTTAGGACACTTCTCTCATATCACTAACACTGATACCTACTCACTTTAGCTTTGATTCCATTGAGAGGATTATACAAGAGGGCAAAGTGCATTGGAAACAATTTTGAGTATCCAAGTCTTCCATTTTTCTTACTTTCCATATTTTATTATCATGCCATATCTCTTTTCATATCTTTCTTTATCATATCATAGTTCTCTTTCCTTTATCATGACTCTTTAGTATCAAAACTAATGGAACTTCTTTTTCATTCTATTCATTTCATATTTCTTTAATTTGTTCTAATAAACCTTTGTAGATGTGGATCCAAGTCAAGAATGATGGTGGAGAGTAAATAATAAGCAAGCTTATGGTAGTTCAAGAAACATATTATGTTTGAGTGAGCTCCACTTTCATTGAAATGTAGAATTTAGGAAGAGAGCCACTAAAACTCCCTTTGACAGGCTTTGTGAGCTTAATTCATCTCAATGAGTCATGAAGGAGGAAGTATGCTAAGTTGTTGATTTAAGGACAAGTTACTAGTCCATTAAATTTAGATTTTTAAGAATTGACAACCCTAGGTAATTTCCTTCCAATTGCTTCTAACTATGATTGAGAATAATCTAGATGGATGCATCTTTAGTTTACTAGTAGCTTGTGCGAGACGCCCAAGAATAAGTGTGGTGGAGTTGATAACTATCATTTTGTCACTTCAATTAGGCTCTCAAATCCATGTTTTTGATCCTTTTTCATATGCTTAAGTTTCTATTTACATTAGGTTTCATCAAATCTTTATATTTTATGTTTGGATACAATTCTTTCTATATTTGAGATATTTTTGGCATTAATTTTGAATCTAATTTTGTAGGTTTCAATTAACCATGAACCTAGATCAAGATTGGATCAGACTTGAGCATCCACTTGGCTTTGATCAAGGGGATCAAGAGGTGGATCAATGTGGGCCGTCCGATCAAGAAACGGCTAGATCTGAGCTATCTATCCTTTGTTGACTAATCAGAGCTCAAGTTAGAGTTAATCTGGGCCACAGATCAAGATCTGAAGATTTGGTCCCAATCGGAGGTCAACCAGCCGTTGGATCGAGCTTAAGAGGAGCCTAAACCGTCCATTGCAATTTGTGAGCAATCTGAGCCATCGGATGCAGATCCGGTTGATCCGAGCTGAGGGAGAATAGATCCTGACCCTTGGTCAAGATCTGAGAAGTTTGGGTTCGATCTGACTTGATCTGACCGTTGGATGACACGAAAGGATCTCGGCCGTTCAAATCCAAATGCAATTAGTTAAAACAGAAACTCCCTCCGCTGAGCTCGTCGTCGCGTCTTCACCACTCCTCTTCACTGTTCTTGCGATTTCTTCTTCGTTTCTTCATCCGATTGCGCGGCCACAACAGTTTTGAGCTTCGATTCAAGTTCCCAAGTCATTGAGATCGACTCCCCGAGAGGATTGTGATGGATTCTCGTTGTTGAAAGGCCCTGCGGAGAGGGTTTCGCCAAAGGGATTGCATTCCACTCGATCGCCTCTTGGTTGCTCGACTTCACTGATCGGAGCTGTCAGAGAATTCAGAAGGGTTTTCTCAAGATCTTTAGGAGGTTCTGATCCACAAGCTTCAACAGATTCATCAATCAAAAGGATGCTCGGATGAAATGTCAGCTTCGAATTGAACCAGCGCAAATCTCACAAGGAGAACTTGGATCCTACTGATTTGGCAAGCTAGAGGGTTTCTAGCTAGATCTTGGGTGACAACAAGATAGTTTTTGTATTGAATGCTCAATTCTGTTGTTTAGTTTTTGATTTCGCATTTGTTTTCTGTAGTCGTTTGTTCTATATCAGATCGCGTTCAGCTACTGATCGATCATTCGATCGATCTAGGTAGCACCTGATCGGTCTCCAGTCCGATCAGGCTTGTATCTGATCAGTTAGCAGATCGATCATTTCACCACAGCTTTAAATTTAGCCCTGTTTTAAGCATTCAACTTTAATTCTATTTAATTTCTGCAATTTAGCTACCGAATTACTGTTGCTTGTTCTTGAATCTAGATTAGTTCTTCAATTCCATAGTTTAATAGTGAGTTGTTTAATTTTCCTAGTGATTAAGTTCAATTCTTGCAACTACCTAGTTTAATTCTACTTAGTTAAGTCAATTCCATTTCAAACTTTACTTCCAATCTTATTTGCAAAACAAAACCTCATTCGAATTTGAAAACCCAAAACTTTTGACGACAAACAAATTCAAGCTTAATTCAAACACTCGCGACTAGTCCTTGGAAAAATATGACCTGAGGCCCCTATTCTACATTTAATCTTGTTATCAAGGGTTTTCAGTTATAAATTCTAAATTTGAGGCTCACTTGTGATACTAGTATTGGGCACTATCAGGTATCACATTGTAAACTTGAGTTTTATGAGTGCCTCTCTAGAGAGGTTGCGCTTGACTTCTCAGGTGCCAGAGGACCACATTCTTATCGTGCCCAAAGAGAACCATTGCCCCAACTGACCTCTACCGGATTATGTGACCTTCTTCCAGAGCCATTTGCTCAGTGGCCTCCGATTCCCTATTCACCCCTTCTTCCTAGACGTCTCTACCAATTTTCGCGTCCCTCTCTCTCAGTTGGGCCCAAATTCTTTTTGTATTCATTCTAGGATGGTTATACTCTTTCATTTGTATCAATCCCTCTCTCCCTCGCCTATTCCATAGTTTTTTCTACCCCAAGCGAGTAGAGGAGGAGATTTTCTACTTTTCAGCCTACACAGGCCAAGGGCTGATTAAGGGCATGTCGAATTCACACAAGGGGTAGAAACTTTAATTTTTTTACATCCGGCTTCCCCAAGGCATGTTGGCCCCTCTTCAGTGGCAGAAGGAGCTGTTGGCCCAGCCTTCTATAAGGGATATCCATCAAGAGGGGGGTACTTGAGAGCCCAATCATAGCTCGTGGGCTTGGGATTTGACAGTAACTCCTTACTCGAGAAAGAAATGCTACACTGCTTCGGCTTGAGTCCCATCCAAGCCATCCTGGCACAATCATTTGGTAAGTCTTTTATTTAGGCAATGACATAGACATCTGACTCTGCGTTATTTTTCTCTGTGCGGCTGAGACCATGTTGCGAGCATCTCTGAACCGACTGACTCAACTTTTTAAGGAGGAGTTGGAGGCCTGAGGAGTGGAGATTATCAACCTCACTCAAGAGGTCAAGGCTTCTGTCCCCGTGGAGAGAAGTCCTGTACCGATTGCTACGTCAATGTGGGCTGCGCCCGCCGAAGAGGAGTTAGATGCGAAGAAGTGTCTTTCTCCCCTTCAGATAACATGCAAGAGGAAGCGCTATCCTCAGGAGACTTCCCACTCTATCATGTCTTGTGAGGCCCCGGTGCTTTTCCTAGTGGCGGCTCCCGAGGGTGCCTTGCCGCTACACATTCGCCTGTTGTCCCCTCCTCTTAAGATGGTGGACATGTTGGGCGGGTTGTCTCCTTCTCTAGAGAGTCCTTCTAGGGAATTGCCTTCGCTTAGCAAGGTCTGTCTCAGCTAAACCTGGACCGATTTGACCTGCCTCAATCAGATCCATCCTAGCCAGAGCTGCTACCAGCCTCTGCAGAAGTTGCCATAGAGCCATAAACTTTGTGTAAAATTTTTGGAACATAAATCTTGTGTACCTTCGCTGGACACTTGTTTTTGTAATGTCCGTATTTCTTGCATTTGAAGCATCATATGTGACTTTTGTTCCTCTGGTTTCCTAGCGCTGGTGTCTCCTTCGCCACCGGTGATGAAGATCGAGTCTTACGAGTAGGGCACTGATTTTTATAGTGCCCTCTCTCCCTGCACGTGAAACAAATAATATAGAATTTAAAAATGGACATTTTAAAATTAAAAGTACCTGATTCACCCCTGGGCTCCCCCTCAACACCTGGCGTCGTTGCTCCATCGGCGGTTAGTCCAGTGAAGAGTGGCTCGGCTCTGATACCACTTGTTGGATCGAGAGAACCGATAGAGGGGGGTGAATATCGGAAAGCGTTCGGATTTTAAAGGAGAATGTGTAGCGGAAGATTAAAAAGAAAAACACGCAAACACAGATATTTTTACTTGGTTCGGAGCCTAGGTCAACTCCTACTCCAAGGCCCACGGTCGCTGACCGTTTACTGCGGGCAATACTATAATCACGTAAAAAAAAATAGTTACAGAAATGGAATTACAATTCAAGTACAGTACTGAAATTGAGCTCTTCTTTTTACCAACGTCCGATGTAGGTTACTTTTTCCGGAGCAATAGGACGTCGTCGGCGCTTGTATCTTGAGTCGGGAGGTTGCCGGAGCAGAGCGCGGAAGCCGAAGAGCGTAGAAGCATTGAAGGAATTCGTTGTCCGAAGCCTCGGGGTCGAGGGCCCTTTTATAGGCCCTGGGGGCGCCCGGAACGTCGGGGCGCCCCCCCACGTGTCTGCCGATCCACCTTTAGCTCGGTCAGCGTCTGATCCCTTCAAACTCGGGATTAGACCTTGACCAGGGCGCCCGGGACGCTGGGGGCGCCCGGGTTGACCGGGTCAGAGCTTATCCTTGGCTTCGCTGGCTTCTGGTTCGATGGCATGCACAGGGGGCGCCCGGGATGCTGGGGGCGCCCGGGAGCAGCGGGGGCGCCCGCGAGATGAGCTGTCAAAGCATGCCTTTGTTTTGTGTGTTTTGTGTTCACCTTGGGGGCGCCCGGGACACTCCGAGCGCCCTGGTCAGCTGTTGCCTCATTCCTTTGAGGCTCTCTGAGCTGCAGACACTCGTTCCTTCGATCCTGCATCCAGGGTTAGTCCAAAACACAATAAAACAATAAGATGTTAGTTTATACAACCTTAGCTGTCTTGGTTCTGACTTTGGGTCTCCAAAATGGAGCCCTAGGTCGAACCGACGCCTACTGTTCCCTCGACGGAGAACGCGTCCTCACCTAATCCTCTCGGGAGAATGTACCTGATGCCAACCGCTCCTCTGGTTGGACTTTTGCCTGGCGGTCCTTTGCCAGGTCTTGGGTACCGAGCTGTCCTTCGCCCGGTGCCTAGCATTCCTTCGCTAGGGCTTCAGTCCCAAGCTATCCTTCGCCTGGCTCCTGGCAGTCCTTCGCTAGGGCTTCAGTACCCTGGCATTCCTTCGCCAGTGCCTAGCAGTCCTTCGCTAGGGCTTTTTACCCTGCACACTAGAGTGACATGTTAGATAGCAAGTAAGACTTAACTTTTGAGCCCTGTTGCCATTATCAAAACTCAGGTTCGACTTGGGTTCTTTCTGCACCAACACTTTGTTTCGTCATCCACTTCCCTTGGTTCGCCGAGAAGAGGTTGCGGTTGTGGTATTGCTGGCATCGATAGAGGGGGTGAATATCGACTTGTATTCTTTTCGCGGAACTTCGTCGTTCGTTCTTGCTATCGGAGTGTTAGTACACAGCGGAATATTAAATAAGAAAAACACATAGCAATAACTCACGGGATTTACTTGGTTCCCAACCCCCTCCCCCGCACAGGGTCAGTACATCCAAGACCTAACTACGGGTAGCGCCCGTCCATTAGTGGTCTCCTTTCCGAAATTTCTGGAGGCAGAAAAACCCGTCTTACAGTTTGAGTACAAGCAAAATAATATAAAGAATTACAACTGCAAGTAAAAGAAAACCAAACAAAAGATGACGATCCCGACCAATCTAGAACTCCGAAGTATCGCGCACTTTCTCCTGGAGCCTCCTTGGTTGTAGAGCTTCGTCTCAGCACTTCTCCTTTGCATAGAATGAGTAAGAGGACGTGAATGTTGATATATTGAACTGAGGGGTCGAACACCCTTTTAATACATGGTTCTCGAGCGCCTAATAGCATTTGGGGTGCCTACCAATTGGTCAAACCTGATCCGAACCAGCAAACTCGACGCAGGGATAAAACCTGCATCCCAGCCGCTTGAGATTCTTCAAGCGACTGGTATGTTGGGCGCTTGGGATGGACACCCTTATCCCAGGGTTCCCTCCATACAAGGCGCCTAATTTGGGCCAGGCGCCCAGGAAGCCCTTTCCCAAGTCCTTGTTTTCTTGCATTTGCTCTCCTATCTTGCCTCCGACTCCAGGTTCCTACAAGAAAAATAAACACAAGACAAAACAAATAATCTTAAGCCATAATGATTTACAGCCAGAGCTGTCTGGTTTTGACTTTGGATTTTAAATGAAATCGTAGGTCGAACCGACGCCTACTGTTCCCTTTCCCGGGGAACGCATCCTCAGCTACTCCACTCTGGAGAAGTTACCCTTTACCAACCGGGACCTCCGGTTGGACTTTTGCTCGACCTCCGAGACTCCCGGATCTTGACACTTCCGATCACTACTAGAAAAAATGCATTCAACAACAGTGAATCACTGTTGTTGTATGCCAAATACCACTATTGTTAAAGGCCATATTGTTAAAGGGGGGGTCTACGACAACAGTGAATCATTGTTGTCATTTGGTCTACGACAACAGTTTGACAACTGTTTTCCACTGTTATCGTATATCACATTCGACAACATTTTGACAACAGTTTTTCACTGTTGTCTTTTATTATATTCGACAACAATTTTATAACCGTTGTCGTATATCAATAACAATTTCATACCAATTTGACAACAAAGATATTTCCATTATATTTTCAATTAAAAGGCAATAATTTAACCTCGAAACAAAAACTATATATATCAAACATCATCAACATATTTACAATAAAGATCCACCACAACCTTTCTACAGACGAAACCACAAAAGTGTCTTCTGTCTAAAAACCTTTCTACAGACGAAACCACTAAAGTATCTTCTGACCCAAATTACAAGAGTTCAAATTATATATAATTCTGACCCAACTAAACTTACAATGAAGTTCAAATCACAAAAATTATAGCTTGGAAGGTCAGATTAATGGTCTTCGAACATGATCACGAACAAGTCCCTGCAGCTGGAAAAAAGAGAACAAACACTCTAATTAGTTATTCTATTAAATGCATATGTCCAATAAAAAATGATCGATGAAGATATGTATCAACAAACAACAAAAATAACAAACTAACAAAAATAACAAACTAACAAACAAACAAACAAAAAAGATATGCATGTATCAGCACTTGCAATTATAAGGAAACTGCTAGCTTGGCTTCAAGGATCTAAGCACATATGTAAAAAAGAATTAAAGTAAATGAGTCAAACAAGCTTCAAGGATAGATTTCCAATCAAATGAGAAGTCCTTTAAGAAGTCCTCAAATTAGTAATAAAAATGTGTGCACAATTGGAATCAGAAGCAAATCCGTGGAATTAAAATTTAAGGCGTGTAAGAAAAGCATAATGTATACATAATTAACAAAGATAACTTGTAAGATACCATTAACTACATCAACTTTTCCCGTCTCAAAATACAAATGATAAAAACATGATTTGAGCTGTTATTTACAGTAACTTTTTGTGGCACTTAACTTAATCAACCATGATCACTTGAGAATGATCATCATTAAATGTACAGTATTTTACACAAACTAGATGTACTTGAAATGTTTTGGGTGCCTAAAAAGCTTGAAGCCATTCTTTGCTTCAGCATTGTATCTTCTCTTTATTCTACTGATGCTTTCTTTTCAAAGAAGACAACTATTTATTTTTTGTTTCCTATAGGTTTTATGAACTAGACGTACCTATAAGGTTGTAGCATTTAGGTTTCTTCAGGTCCTAATACAAGGACTTGATAATAATGTGTATCACACATTAGTAGGCCCATAGCTAATGTTCTTGAAATCTACTATGAGAAGTTTTTATCAATCATATCATTAAGGCTAAGAGAGGAGATTATCAACGAGAACACTTAGCAAACTCAATATTCCAGCAAAGATCAAAAAAACTACAACAGTTGACGTGATTCGTGCATAACACAATTAAAGTCATTGCAAAGGAATATAAGCATTTGCTAGTTTCGTGGATTACCAGAACTAGCGATGGGTTGAACAGGATATCAGGAATCTTAAATCTATCTGCCCCAACCTCTATAGTCCTGAAAATCAATTCAAAGCAGTGCAGAGACTACTAAGCATGCAATATCTACTGTCAATATTTGAGCAAAAATAAGTAAATAAGGGAGAAAAAGGAAAAACCTTAAGCAATATTCATAGCATGCAATATTCACATATTCATAGCATGCAATATCTAATGTCAATATTTGTAACTACCTCAAATCATTCATTTCTATGCGTAAATTCGCATAATATCAGTTCCGAGATGTAGTTTAAGCAAATTTAATTTAAAATAATATGCATTGTCAGATCTATTCTGAGGGAAATTATTTGAGGTTGACATATGGATTGCATCTTACTATTGAAGTACATCCAAAGCCTATATTAGTATAGTAACATTTAGATCCTTAAACATTTTCATTACATTAAATATAATTTCTTACAGAGTAATAAATAAAGTTACAAAATATATCTACAAACAAATTGTTAGTTTTTGTCTGAATAGAAAAGTCTTACACAACAAACCAAAGAGCATAAGATGCTATAAATCTACTTGTAAACTACTAATAGGGTTGGCAGAAAATTATGCTCTACTGGACAATGTTCTTAGTTTCAAACTCATCAACAGTTAGTGAATGAATGAAGTTATCAAGGAATTAGTTGGGTCCTACATAAAAGAAATGATCAAAGCTCAACTAAACCTAGCTAATGCAATTTGGGAATCTAATAGAGCTCACGTACAAGTTTGGGAATCCAAAGGGAAACATCCAAGAATGAAGATCACAACCAAGCCTTACTTGAAAACCCACACACCAAGCTTTCCTCTGCCCCTTTCTGTTTCGATCAGAAGAAATCCAGCCACATGCAAGAGCCCTAATTTCCAAAATCCCTAGGAAGAGGACTAGGTTAGCTACAACTCACGGTACCAAAAACAATCAATAGCGATCTCAACTCACTAGGAGGGCCGCTGGCAGTGGCACTCAGCCGGGAAGGAGCAATTCGCCTGTCGTAGCTAGCGATGAAGATGCGGTGTTGACGCAGGGTACTGCTTGCCTGGGCGTTAGTAGATAGGGCACGCGATCGAGGAAGAAGAAAAGGTAAGTGAGGAGGCGTCGCCTCCTTGCTTGCGCGATGAAGAAGAAGAGAGCGAGAGGAGTCGGGGCTCACCTCGCGAGGGTGAAAGGAAGCGCCACTCTCGGGGCTTCCTTGGACTCGGGCGATGAAGAAGGGGGAGAGGCGTCGACTCGTGGCTGCGAGGGGTTTGTGTGAGAGAAGCGGAAATGGTCGGGGGTTTGGGTGGTTGGTGGGCGAGGAAGAGAAAAGATTAGGGGTTTGTGCGACGAGAAAAAAGATGATTAAGGATCGAAAAATAAGAGAATGAGGATTCAATAGTTCGTTGTTTTTTTACAGTTGGATATCCACCGTTGATTTTGTTTATTGCTTGAACAGTACAATAATACAACAACAACAGTTTAATATAACTGTTGTCTATTGTCATAATAGGCAACAGTTTATCACATCAGTTGTTGTAAATCCCGCCTATAGACAACAGTTATTTTATAACTGTTGTCGTTGAGTATACATACGACAACATTTTGTTATTACTGTTATCTTTTTACGTATACAGACCAACAATAACAACGGTTAATACTAAAACTGTTGTTAAATTGACATAAGACAACACTTTATCAAAAAACCGTTGTCGATTATGTGTTGTTGAATGTAAAAATTCTAGTAGTGGATTCTCGACCCATCTCTACTTTTGTCCATAGTCCTCACTCGGCTAAGTCTTTTGCCTGATCCTCGATCAGGACTTCGTGCTTAATTCCTCAAACCAGGACCTTGGTGCCCAATTCCTCGAACCAGGACTTCGGTGCCCAACCCTCGGCCAGGTCTCATGGCCAATCCGTGACCAGGACTTCGTGCCCAATTCCCCACCAAAACTTCGTGCACAACCCTCAGTCAAGTCTTCGGTGCCCAGCCCTCGGCCAGGACTTCGTGCCCATCCCTCAGCCAGGACTTCGTGCCCAGCTTCACTCACCAGGACTTTGTCCACCTAGCTTCACTCACTAGGACTCAGCTTTACTCACTAGGATTTCGTTCACCTAACTTCACTCACTAGAACTCAGCTTTACTCACTAGGATTTCGTTCCTCGATTAGGACTTCTTTGCTAGTTATCTTAATCTTGACTAGAATTCTCTCTGCCAAACATCAAGTTCTGTTTGGCTCAGTCCTTGGTCTATCTGACCAGATATGGGTTTAGTTACTCTGCCAAATATCAAGTCCTATTTGGCTTATCCCTTGGTCAAACTGACCAACCCTGGGTACTATTCACTCTACCAAACATCAAATCTTGTTTGGCTAACCCTTTGCCAAACTGATCAAACCTGAGTTTACCCTACCAAACATCAGGTCCTGTTTAGCTTAACCCTTGATCACTTTGACCAGACCTTGGTATATTATCTCTGCCAAACATCAGGTCCTGTTTGGCTAACACTTTGTCAAACTGATCAAACCTGGGTTTACCCTACCAAATATCAAGTCCTGTTTGGCTTAACCCTTGATTACATTGATAAGACCATGGTATATTGTCAAACATCGAAACACTAGAGGTTGACTGTTCATGACTGATGCTCTTTGCACCAATAGTGGTTGCCCCTCATATATACAAGAAGAGGAGTCTATTCGTCTCCTGGGCTCCTCAGATATTCGCCTGGACCTGACTATGCTCGACCTCGTAGCCACCCGGTGGCAAGATGGGGAGGCAACAACTAATGGCATGACCATGAGGGCCCTACTCGAGGAATTGATAGGGACCGGCGCGGACCATATGTCCAAGCCAATGGTCTTCTGCCACTATCCTGAGCTCTATCAAGGTCGTCGTGAACTGCGGGAGCAGGTGGCCGGTTTATCCGTACAGCTATCTACTTGTCGGGTCACCATCACCAACTTATGGATGGATGTGGCCCACCTAAAGTCCCTATCTGAGGACCCCACGTTTGGTTTAGCCGAGATCGTCATCAAAGAATAATAAGTGAGACTAAAATCTTGGTTTTGAATACCAAGTATGCCCGGAGCCAATGCCAGAATGAGATCAACTCCCTGATGGCTCAGGTCAAATCCTTGGAGGCGGAGGTGAAGAAAAAAGGCAAGAAGACCAAGGGCCTAAAGGCTGAGCTGGAGCAGGGGACCTAGAAATAGGCATCCTTGGAGGCAGCCCGAGAGGCAGCTTGTGCTAAGTTGGAGGCCTACCAATGACAGTTCCACTTCTTAGAGGTGGAACTGAAGGCAACTCAGGAAGAGGTTGAATCCCACCAATCTATGGTGGAGAGCTGATTGCAGATTTGGAGTCGATGTGGGAGGACTTTGAGGTGGCACTGGCTATGCTAGAGAATGAGTTGTGATCCTCCTGAGCCTTTGCTCGGATGGCCAAGGAATCGAACCGGGTTCAGTCTGCTGAGTTGGAGTACCTTCACAAGGAGGTGTAGGTGGCCCAGGTTGAAGTGGAAATCCTCCATTCTTCTGTAGCAGAGCTCCGGACAACCCTGGGGTGCAGCAGGAGCGGCTGGAGTGAAAGGAGGTTGAGCTACCA
This sequence comes from Boesenbergia rotunda, assembly GCA_024364735.1. Lineage (NCBI taxonomy): Eukaryota > Viridiplantae > Streptophyta > Magnoliopsida > Zingiberales > Zingiberaceae > Boesenbergia > Boesenbergia rotunda. The sequence continues at coordinate 117,723 of JAGFNQ010003841.1, read as the reverse complement.
GAGTACTAGGCGAAGGAGGTATCCCATTGGACAAAGCCTTCCTCTCTTTAGAGGAATTCTACAATTTGGTAGGGGTGCACCTTCTTTGGATGGTAGAGCATGACGTGGCTAGCACCCTCCAGCAGCTATCTGAAGCTGGTCTCCTTCCAGCAGATCGACCTCAACCCCAGATCTCCTTGGCCCAGATCACTGACTTCCCGGCCGATGATGTGGCAAACTTCTGAGGTTGAGATTGTTTGTTTATGTGTGTTTTCCTTTTGCAACCCCTATAACTTTCTCCAACAAGTATGAATGAAAAAGTTTCTTTTTGGGGTGGGGAGTGTATCTTACTGAGGTTTCTTGAGTCGACAGACACTTGGTATAAACACAGGTAGAGGTATGTTACTTCGACCGAGGTTGTGCTTAGGTGTGGAAATATTTGAGGTCTCTTGTAGCGAGTCTTCTGGGAAATGAGGAGTGCCACCCGTGAGTCGGGGGCATTTGGCCCTTAAAAACGACGCAGACGATACTGCATATGCTCGCCCCAAGAGGATGAGGTTTCTACCGCAGCCTAGGCATCTCAATCTCGACTTTGTTTGAGTCGGAAGAGTTTACGCTCTGAAAAGAACACAGGTGATACGACATATTCTTGACCGGTAGAGGGTAAGGTTGCTACCACAACCAGAAGATCTCGACCCCAACTATGTCCGAGTCAGGGGAGTTTGGACTCTAAAAAGGACGCAGGCGATACGACATATGCTCGAACCATAGAGGGTGAGGTTGCTACCACAACTCGATAATTTCGACCTCGACTATGTTCGAGTTGGGCCCCCCTAAAAAGGATGCAGACGATGCGGCATCTACTTAACCCATGGAGGGTGAGGTTGTTATTGCAGCCCAAGGATGTCGACTCTGACTATGACTAAGTCGGGGGAGTTTGGGTCCTAAAAAGGACACAGATGATATGACATATGCTCGACCTGTGGAGGGTGAGTTTGCTACCGTAACCCGAGGATCTCGACACAAGCGATATACCATATGCTCGACCCATGGAGGGTGAGATTGCTACCACAACCTGAGGATCTCGACCCCGACTATGTCCGAGTCAGGGGAGCTTAGGCCTTGAAAAGGACACAGGCGATAAGACATATGTTCGACCCGCAGAGAGTGAGGTTGTTACCACAACTCCAGGATCTCGACCCCGACTATGTTCGTCTCAGGGGAGTTTACTTCCTGAAAAGAATGAAGGCGATATGACATATACTTGACCCATGGAGGGTGAGGTTGCTGTCACAACCCGAGGATCTTAACTCCAACTATGTTTGAGTCAGGGAAGTTTGATTAGTAAAAAGGATGCAGGCGATACGACATATGCTTGACCCATAGAGGGTGCTACTGTTGCCCAAGGATCTCGACCCCGACTATGTCCGAGTCGGGGGAGTTTCGGCCTTGAAAATGATGTAGGCGATATGGCTAGGGATGGCATTTTCCTCTGAATTAGATGGAAGATTCGATATCCGACCGAATGGAGGAGAGTATGGAGGGACTACCAATATCTGATATTCGACCCGAATACCCGATTAAATAATATGTATATATATCAAAGAAATTTTTTTCCTAAACCCACTAACTTTTTTTGTTGATGTTAAAAATAAGTTATATAGATGTTTAATATATTTTTCTAATTATATATTTTTTAATATGATGTTAATTCTAATAGATTTTTTAATGATAATAGTTGAATAGAAAAAAATATTATTAGTTTAGAAAATATTCGACCCCTTAATGGGTATAGGATGGATATCTGATACCCAATGGGTATGGGTATGAAGGTTATGGAATCCGACCTAAATCTAACTCATTGTCATCCCTAGATACAACATATGCTCGACCCGTAGAGAGTGAGGTTGCTACTGCAGCCTGAGGATTTTGAGCCTGACTATATCCGAGTAGAGGGAGTTTGGGCCCTGAAAAGGACGTAGTGGCCAGGGATAGATGAAAAAAAGATGATCTTTGTTTCACTAGAAAAAAGCAGTACAGTAGTTGTGGGGAGCAAATAAATAAATAGACAAGAAAAGGGTAAGACAAAAGTTGTGACTATAAGGCAACCGTGGACGGTTATGAGCTGTATGACTTCAAATTATAGGCATTCCATGGTTTATCTAGCTTTTCCCCTATGTTGTCTTCTAGATAGTAGGCTCATAAACTCAGCTTTTCAATTACCCGGTAGGGTCCTTGCTATCAAGGCTCCAACTTACTTACCTCCTATACATATTTGATCTTTTTCTAGACCAGATCTCCCATCTAGAAAGACCTAGATAGTTGAGGCAGATTCGTTGTCTATAGGCGATGAGTTGGGTTGTCGCCTTCTCTTAAGCTTCTATTAGCAGATCTAAGTCGATCATGCATAACTGGTCATTTTGATCCCCATAGGTAGCTCTTCTGGGGGATTCATCCCCAATCTCTACCAGGACCACAACTTCTCCTTCGTAGACCTATTCATCTGAGTGTTTTCCGGGGGGTGGTTCGATAGGCCCAGAGGATACTCAGGAGTTCTTCCACCTAGCTGCCCAGGACATGATCCAACTTGATCATTAACCCCCTGTCAATTTCTCTGTTCACTACCTCGACCTATTCATTGCTCTAGGGGTAGGCCACTGAGGTGAATGCCTATTGGGTGCCCAGCTCCTCACACCATTGCTTAAGGCGATGATCGTGGAATTATCGGTTGTTATCAGATATGATCCTGTATGGAAGCCCGGACCAACAGACCACGTTCTACCATAGAAATTTAATGACCTCTCCGTTTGTGATGCACACCAGGGGAAAGCTTTGACCCACTTGGAGAAGTAGTCCACAGCTGCCAACAGGAACTTCTTTTGTCGCGGACCCTGAGGAAAATGTCCCACAATATCCATCCCCATTTGTTGAATGGGCAAGATATAATGGAGGTCCTAAAAAATGTGACAGGACTATGAGGTAGATTTTGATTCTTCTAACATGGGACATAGGCAGCTACCAGGCGGGCTGAGTCAGCGTGTAAGGCCAGTCAAAAGTACCCCGCTAAGAGAACATTATGAGCTAGGGTTTGGGCCCCCACATGATTCCCGCATATGCCTTCATGAATTTCTCGCATGACATAATCAACATCTATCGGGCCGAGACATTTAAGTAGAGGCTTGGAAAATGAGCGTCGATATAATACGTCTCCAATTAGAACGAACCACACCGCTCTCCTTTTTAGTACCCGAGCTTGATCCAGATCCTCAGGGAGGGTGTTCCACGCTAGGTAGTCAATAAAGGGCATCACCAGTTGGCGAGATCATCCGATTGACTAAGTTGCTGAACTTGGGAGATCAATAGAGTGTGGGCTATGTAGTCCTAAGTTTTTCATTGTGCCAGAATGCTAGCTAGTTTGACCAGTTCATTTACCTTCTGATTCTCAACCTAGGGAATTTTTTGCAGGTTAACTTCTTGGAAATATAGTTGAAGTTTTTCAAAAGCTTCCGTGTATCCATATAACCTTTTACTTAGGACCTCAATGTTCTCTGCTGTTTTTTGAGCCACCAATTAAGAATTGGAGTACACTGTTACCCGGGAGGCCCCGACCTGTTTGGTCGCCTGGAGTCCAGCTAGTAGTCCTTCATACTTGGTCTCATTGTTTGAGGCTCAGAATTCTAGTCGGATGGAGAGGGACAGAGTATCTTCTTGGGGGGACACAAGAAGGACCCCTACCCTACTCCCATGATAATTAGAGGCTCCATCTACATAAACCTTTCACATTCCTTCCATGCCTTCCATCAGGGGCTTAGAAGTTTCAGCTAGAAAATCGACCAAGGAATGTGCCTTAACTATTGTCCTTGGCTAGGACTGGATGTCATATTCGCTCAACTCAGTTGTCCATTTGACCAGCCTTCTGGATACCTCAGGAATGGAGAGGACTCGGCCTAGACTACTGTTAGTAAGGACGATGATAGGGTGCACCAAGAAGTAGGCTCGCCATCACTGAGCAGCCAAGGTTAGACCCAATGCTAGTTTTTCCAAGGTAGTGTACCTTTTTTTTACATCTTTAAATATGTGACTGAAGAAGTAGATAGGATGTTGTACCTTATCTTCTTGTCGAAGCAGAATGGCTGCGGTGGAGGAGTTTGAGACGGATAACTATACCCATATGCTTCTCCCGCATGGGTTTCGACAAGAGAGGTAACTGAGCTAGGTATGCTTTCAACTCCAAAAAGACCTGACTGCAGTTCTCATCCCATTCGAACTTGGTTGTCTTCTGGAGTATTTTGAAGAAGGGAAGGCTCTGAGTGGATGAGTGAGATATAAAACAAGACAACATGGTGATTTGCCCCACTAGCCTTTGAGTTTCCCTAAAGTTGCGAGGTGGGGGCATGTCTTGCAAGACTTACACCTTCTCGGGATTAGCCTAGATTCCGTGCTTTGTGATGATGTAGTCCAAGAACATCCCACTCGTGACCCCAAACAGGTATTTGTGAGAATTGAACTTGAGTCTATATCGCCTGAGGGTGCCGTAGGTTTCCTCTAAGTCAGATATTGGGGTGTCTGCTCATCAAGTCTTAATGAGAATGTCATTCAAGTAGACTTCAATGTTCTTACCTATCTGATCTTTGAAGACCCGATCCATGTGTTGCTGGTAGGTGGCCTCTATGTTCTTGAGGCTAAATGACATAACATCATAGTATAAAGTCCCATTAGGAGTAATGAATCTAATCTTCTTCTAGTCTTCCTGAGCTAAAGGAATCTGGTGGAACCGTTGATAGGCGTCTAGCATATAAATGAGCTCACACTCTATGATAGAGTCCACCAACTAGTCAATGCAAGGTAGGGGATAACAGTCTTTGGGACAAGTTTTGTTAAGATCCCGAAAATTGATGCACACCCTCCACTTGCCCTTGGTTTGGGGACCAAGACCATATTAGACAGCCAGGTGGGGAACTAGACCTCCTGGATGTACCTGGCAGCTAATAGCTTGTCCATCTCGGCCTAAATCACTTGACTTTACTAGAAAGAAAATTTCCTTTTCTTTTTCCATACTGGTCGGACCTCGGATCGAGTATTCAGTTGATGCTCCATTACAGAAGGTGAGACTCCCGTGAGTTCGTTGGCCAACCAGGCGAATACGTCATGGTTGTGCCTGAGGCACTCTATTAGCTACTACATGGAGGTTGCCTCTAGGCCCATTGCAACTCAAGTCATTCCCTCAAGCAGGTGAGGATGTATTTTTACCTCTTGGTGTCCTTTTTCGGGTTGGGATGGCGGTGATTTTTTCGATACCGGCATGAAAGTATGAGAGGTCTTTCATGTCTTTTTGGTATCGACTCGAATTATGTCTACATAGCATTTTCGGGTTGCGAGCTGACTTCCTCTAGCTTCCCCGACCCAAGCTCCAGCTAGGAACCTGAGCTTCTGATGGAAGGCCAAGACCACTGCTTGAAAGACACTTAGAGCAGATCTACCAAGGATGACGTTATAGGCGGACTCAATGTTTACCACCAGGAAGGGGTGCACCTGGTTCTCAGGGCCGGTTCTTCTCCAAGGGCTAGGGAGAAGTGGACCTACCCCATCGGTTCTACTCGATATCCTGTAAACCCATACAGCGGGTATTGATAGGGACTAGCTCCTCTCTATACGTCTGGATCTGGTCGAACGCGGCCTTGAAGATGATGTTTATCAAGTTGCCCATGTCGACAAACACCCACTTTATTATGTAGTTGGTGATTAGGGCTTCAATCGCCAGTGCATTCTCATGCGGGGTATCGACTCCCTCTAGGTTGACGGGTTCAAAGGAGATGGAAGGGTGATCGGTGGAGTTCCCACTTGAGCTAATCCCATAGTTTTTCAAACAGTGAGCATGGGATTTTCGAGCTCGGGTGCAATCTCCGTCTGTGGGGTCGCCTGATATGATATTAACCATTTCGGATAGTCCCATCTTTTGTTTGCCCTTGTCTTCGTGTCTCTTCTTGGACTTAGGTGGGGTCTGAGCTTAGTGTCACGAGCTTGACCTCCGTTCCGACGTATGACCTCGTTGATCGGTATGGGGTCGGACTTCTTCTTTTTCAGAACAACATTTCTAGGTGTAAGGCTTAAAGGAAATATGGTTCGCCGATTTTCGCGTAGTTTTCCTCCTATCCGCTAGTAAGCCCATTCTCACGCATATTGATGGCAGTCGCAAGTGGAATGTGGAATGGGTATTAGTCTAGTGGAAATCACAAAAAAATTTAGGTTGAGGCACGGACTCTGAACCATGGCTTGGCAAATTCACCATATGGATTGTCCGCTCCCTAGGGGTCGTAAAATCTCAACTGCGAGGGAGAGGCGGGACTTTTCTCTTAGTCGGGGTGGTCGAGGCTGGCCCTTCCTTCTCTTTGTGCATTGGGCCTCTTCAACTTAGACGTATTTAAGGCTCCTAACTTGTAGCTTGTCAAAGTTGTTAGGTGGCTTCTTGACCAGAGATAGGAAGAAATCTTCATCCACGATCCTTACGAGAAAGCATTGACCTGGATCTCGGGCGTGATTGAGGAGACGTTCATAGCTACCTGATTGAATCGTTGTAAATATTCTTTCAATAGTTCCTTAGGCATTTATTTGAGGGTGAACAAATTATGAGGGGTCTTTTGATACCTCCGACTAGGAGTGAAATGTCGCAGGAAGGCCACCTTAAAGTCCTCAAACATTTTGATGGAAGAAACGGGGAGGCGGTTGATCCTGTCTTTATATTGATATAGCAGTGACGTATTTTCGAACTTATAAAGGTGGTCCTCAGGGTCGGTTATGTCATTATATTCCTTGATCACTAATGTTCTAAAATACCTAGGCAGGACATCTTGTATGACGTTAAGCAAGAACAGGTGTCGTGGCCGCTGGGAGCCTTGTCCGAGGTGAAGGTATTTTTTGGGGGCTTTGATAGAGTTCCTCTCTAGAGAACCCAGAAGATTCTCCTCTCATGGCTGAGGTACCCGGAGGAGAAGAGAGTTTTCCTTGGGCATCTCAGTGAGATGAATTGTTTTTGGGAGTACAACTACAGACATCCCCATGGAAGGCAGAGTGAGGTGGTCATAGGCGGTGCTTGCCCTTGGAGTACAACTTGTACTGTAGAGACTACTAGACAATTGAACTACTCTCTTATCATGATGACGAGATCTTGTTTTTCTTCTTCCTCAACGTGCAGTCGGCCGGTGTTGTTTATTTTAGATCTCGAATCAACTCTTAACTTAGAGTTCCCACAGAATATGTCAATTTGATGTTGCCCAAGCTTTTCGACATACAACTCACTAGTGATTCAACAAGGAAGGAGGCGGGGCGATGCTCTGACATGGTTCATTTAGGGAGTTTCTATGAAATAAACATGAGTTAGGAGAACGGTCAGAGGAGTTCCAGTGCAGTTACTCTGACGCTCAAGTTAGAAGTGGAAATCAAAAGAAAATACAGTAGAAGTGGATTAGGATTTTTCGTACATGCCTCTCCCCTTTGGGGTGAATACCTCTTTATAGGGAGTTGATGGAAGACACTTGTCCCACGATCCTGTAGGTTCCGCACACTTGTATGATGCATTTAAAGGAGTTTAAGACAAGTATTTCTTGATGTGACACGTTCTCCTAAACCGCTTAGCCCACATTGTCCATAGCCATTGTAAGTTTAGGAGGGCCTCCTACCCAATAAGTGATGGCAAGCCTGTTGGTATGGAGCCCCAGCTCAGGGATCAAGCTTAAAGGACAACTTGAAGAGTTGAACTATGATCTGGTCCTGTCCGCGAGGCAAGAGTTTGACCCTTGGGTTTAGGCTAAGGGTCCTAGTCAGGAGCTCGGGTCGGGAGCCTGTCCTGAGCTTCAGGCTCAATCCTTTAACTCGAGGAAGATTTTTACATAGAGTGATCCGAGATGAGGCCATGACATGATGGAACGCCCTATCCAAGATGACATGGCCTCTTGAACTGACTTAGTGGATCTTACTTCGACATGAAGAGAGATTACAAAAGTACATAGGAATGCTTTTCGCTCTGTTCATCTTCAACATCTCCTTCACCTCACTGACTTAAGCATCCCGTACCGAGGCACCTTGGGCCTGCTTATCATACATTGTTAGTTTGTAGGTATCCCTCCTTCAAGGTCTTTTAACAGGATTTTCTATAATGCAAAATCAAACTACTTGTGTACAACTAATTGTGCAAACACTACTTTTTTCTTAGTAATATGGATTCCTTGTGTTGTGTGTAAAACTCATAATTGTCCAATTTTTTGCTAAACAATTCTTAACGTTTGGATCATCTTCTTAGGATACAAAGCTAAGCTGCCCTGCCCAGAATAGGAGTTTTTCAGGAAAAGGAGGTTCTTTGATGGCATAATAGAATGACCTGCTCGTCTTATTTTTGTGTGTGTTTCATTGATGATTTTATTGTTCAATAGGAAATTAGAGAATTTGGTCAATATTTTCTTTTTTTTGTTTGTTTGTATGGAATTTAATGAAAGAGGTGAATAGAGTTGACTTTTGAGATGCATATGCAATCACAGTTAAAAAATATATACTTAAATTGGTTTTGTTTCAGAAATTAATGATTACTTTAATTAGCACAAGTTTACACTAACGCTGCCATTTTTGCAGCAAACAGGGCACGCGGTCGCCGTCAGCGTGCACGCCACGCACAAATGCCGGCACAGCAGCAGCAGCACTGCCGCCTCTCGTGCCCAACATCTCCAGCACCTTCTCCTCTGCTACTCTGCGCCTCCAAACTCATCCTCCTCCCATTTCACCTCGCCGGAGCAGCAGGATGTTGCGTCGTCCACCGCCGCCGCCCTCAAATAGTCGACCCTCGTCCGAGCGGCGATGAGCACCTGTGCGAGGTCAGTCTGAAGTGCTCTGGCCGTCACCTCGTTGCTCCTGGCCACCTCCCGCCACAACTGGTTCTCGGCGTACAGGCTATGGGTGCGCTCCTCCAGCACGCAGTTCGACTTCCTGATCCGCGTGATCTCCTCGTCCTTCTCCTCCAACCGCTGTAAGAAAATAATCCAGACGATATTATCATCACACTTTTATTTTTTTTATTTTTATTTTGATAATTTTTATGGCTTAGTCTTTGGTTTATGGCTTAGTCTTGGGTTAGTCTTTCTTATCTTAATGGGATAACTAGCGAATTAATCTTCCTATTTTAATTCCTATTTTAATGGGATTAGTCATAAATAAGTCTTGTTCATGGTATATTTAAAGGGTTGTAGAGGCATGTGAAACAGTGTCTCAGTTTTTTGTAAGTTTGTTTTTTACAGAATTATAAATTCTTTCGTTTTTTCGTTTTCTTCATTTTCCTTTGTTCTTCTTGCATATTGGTGTGGTTCTTTGGTGCGCTATTCTTTGGGTCTGGGCTAACAATTGATATTAGAGCTTTGGTAGTATAGAGCAGCCAAGAATCCTCGCTTCCATAAAAATGTCGAGCATCCTAGCGAAGGAGAGCGCGTGGAGTGTCATTTCCCTATCCGATGCTAAGCCCTCACAATTATACTGTGTGGGCAATAATGACAGAGGCAATTCTCGATTCCCAGGGAGTCTGGGAGTCTGTGAAGCCAGAGAAAGAATCTCAGGTGGATGCAAAGAAGGACAAAAAGACACGTGCATACATCTTGCAGTGTGTCCCTGAAGACATTCTTCTCCAAATCGCAACAAAAAAGACGGCAAAAGAAGCCTGGGACAGCCTCAAGCTGAGGTACCTAGGTAGTGAATGAGTGAAGAAGGCTCACTTACAAACGTTGAAGAGCAAGTTTGACGCCCTCCGGATGAAGGAGACCGATACTATTGATGAGTTTGCTGGCAAACTCAGTGTTATGAGCAGCAAGTTCTCCTCTCTTGGTGCCACGCTTGAAGATTCCTCGTTGGAAAAGAAGTTACTCGATTCTGTCCCTGATAAATTCTTCCCTATTGTTGCTGGTATTGAGCAGTTCCACGACCTTGAGAAGATACCATTTGAGGAGACTATAGGACGACTAAAGGCGTACAAGGAACGAACACTGCGATTATGAGGCAACACCAATGGCACTGAAGGTGAGCTCCTGCTTACTCATGCCGAATGGCAAATGCGACAAAAAGGGAGCAGCGTAGACACTTCGTCAGGAGTCAAGGGGCGCGGGTCCAGCGGCCCTAATCGTGGCAAGTGGCGTGGGCGAGGGCACGGTCGTGGCATGGTATGCAGCGCCAAGACAGTACAGGAGACACTAGCAGCAACAACAGTAACACTCGTGACTAGAGACACATAAAGTGTTTCAATTGTGAGAAAATGGGGCATTATGCGTCCGAATGCTATAGCAAACGTCGAGATGATGAGGCTCACCTCACTTGCGCCACCAATGAAGAGCCAACACTGATGATGGTCATGTCCCATGAGGAGTTTTACGCAAGGTGTGAGCGGCAAGATATCATTCTGCTCAGTGAAGAAAGGTTTCTACCGGAGATGTATCGCAGCGTTAAGAAAGGAGAAGATAAAGATGTTTGGTACCTTGACAATGGTGCCAGCAATCACATGACTGGCCATCGCGAGAAGTTTCAAGAACTAGATGAAACCATCACCGGGAGGGTGAGGTTTGGCGATGCATCAACCATAGAGATCATGGGCAAAGGGACGGTTGTGTTCAAATGCAAGAACGACGATCAGAAGGCTCTCCATGAGGTATACTACATTCCGAAACTTTGTAGTAATATCATCAGTCTTGGTCAATTGACAGAAACTGACAACGAGGTGCACATGGAAGGAGATACCATGAAGGTGATTGATGGGAGCAGGAAGCTCTTGATGCTGGTAAAGAGAACACAAAATCGCTTGTACAAGATAACCTTGAAGACACACAAGAAAGTTTGTCTCCTGACAAGCCAAGAAGACCCAACCTGGTTATGGCATGCAAGGCTCGGACATGTCAATTTCCATGACTTGAAGTTATTGGGTGAGAAGAAATTGGCAATTGATGTGCCAATATTGCCCCAGCCGAACAAGCTTTGCGAGGTGTGTGTGATCGCCAAGCATGCAAGATTGCCGCTCCCGTACCAAGCAAACTTTAGAGCAAAGAAGCCGTTAGAACTTCTCCATGCTGATATTTACGGGTCAATCTCACCATGTACACTTGCCGGTAACAAGTATTTTCTTCTAATTATGGATGATTTCACTAGGTGGATGTGGGTGTTTGTATTGGCAGCAAAGAGTGATGCATTCCAGGCATTCAAGAAGTTTAAATTCCTAACAGAGAACAAGACATAGTACAAGATCAGAACACTCCGGACAGATCGAGACGACGAGTTCCTATCCTCGGAGTTTACTCGATTCTGTGAAAATGAAGGAATCGAGCGGCACCTCACGGCTCCCTACACACCTCAACAGAATGGTGTCGTGGAGCGCCGCAACCGCACCGTGATGGAAATGGCAAGATCTCTCCTCAAGAGTACAAATATGCCCGCAAGGTTCTGGGGAGAGGCGGTTAGGCATGCTGTCTATCTGTTGAACCGTCTCCCAACTAAGGCGCTCGAGAGCGTACCCCATTTAAAGCTTGGATGGGGAGAAAGTCACATCTCGCCCACTTGAGAGTGTTCGATTATATTGCATATGTGAAAATCACAACCCCTCATCTGAACAAACTTGACGACAGAAGCTCACCCATGGTATACTTGGGTGTCGAGGAAGGTTGCAAAGCTCATCGGTTGTTTGATCCAAGCCATGACAAGCTACAAGTAAGTAGAGATGTCATATTTCAAGAAAATTCTGAATGGACATGGAATGTAGGTGCTAACAATGAAGAAAACTTGCCAGGTTTTATGATGTTGGATCCGTTCTACTCCGACGAGGTGATTGTTGCAGCAGACGTTGAGGCAGGGGCGGAAAATGTCATACCATCAGTAGCAGCCATGGTACCCATGACAAGAGCATCAAGTCTATCTACACTATCATCGAACTCGAGTCCATCTACACCATCATCGAACGCCCATGCAACTACCTCGCCTCCGGTAACAAACACGTCCGATTCTTATGAAGGGTCGGTCCGCTATAGGTCCCTTGCCGATATCTACGCCAACACTGAGGAAGTGTTTGGTATTGATGAAGAAGAGGAAGAGCTGATGATGGTGGTGTCTGATGAGCCAACAAGTTATCAAGAAGCTGCAACTGAAGCTTGCTAGTACGAAGCAATGGAGGAAGAACTAAGATCTATTGAGAAGAGCAAGACCTGGACCCTAACTGAGCTCCCATTAGGTCACAAACCTATCGATCTAAAGTGGGTGTTCAAATTAAAGAAAGATTCAGCGGGGAATGTCGTCAAGCATAAAGCAAGATTAGTGGCTAAAGGATATGTACAAAGACAAGACATTGACTTCGAAGAGGTATTTGCACCTGTCGCTAGACTTGACACTATTCGAGTTATTCTTGCGCTTACAGCAAATCAAAGCTGGGAGGTACACCATCTAGATGTGAAGACAGCATTTCTTAACGCAGAGTTGGAAGAAGAAATATATGTCAACCAACCGGAAGGTTTTGAGGTACAAAATCAGAAACATAAAGTGTATAAGTTATCCAAAGCCCTCTATGGACTGCGGTAGGCTCCACGAGCTTGGAACATGCGGCTGAACAGGAGTTTGGAAGAGCTCGGTTTCAAAAAATGTACTCAAGAACATGCAGTATATACAAGAGGTGAAGGAGGAGCAAGTATACTTGTTGGAGTGTATGTCGACGATCACATCGTGACAGGAAGTAGCACAAAAAAATCAACAAGTTCAAATAACAAATGATGGCAGAATTTGAGATGAGTGATTTGGGCCTTCTCTCTTACTACTTAGGGATTGAAGTGGAGCAACAGAAGAGCCGAATCTTAATTAGACAATCAGCTTATGCTAAGAATTAAAATTCTATCTCAGTTCAAAATGGCAGACTGCAATGCCACAAAACATCCAATGGAACCCAGAGCACAACTGCATAAAGACTTGGAAGGGATTCCAATTAACGCCACAGAGTATAGGCGCATCATTGGATGTTTGAGATATTTGTTACACACACGGCCGGACCTATCATATTCTGTCGGAATGGCGAGCAGATACATGGAGAGGCCTACAATCATGCATCAAAAGGTGGTTAAACAGATCCTTAGGTATTTAAAAGGTACAATCTATTATGGACTTGTTTACATAAAGGGACCCCAGGAAGTTGATGTATTCGGCTACTCAGATAGTGATTTAGCCGACGATCTTGATGGAAGGAAAAGCACAAGTGCGATGACTTTCTATTTTAATGAAAGTTTGGTTTCTTGGAATTCACAGAAGCAAAAGACAGTGACACTTTCATCTTGTGAGACAGAGTTCATGGCAGCCACAACTGCGGCCTGCCATGCCTTGTGGTTGAGGAGCCTTGCCAGCGAATTAATCGGTGTAAAGCCAAAGCCGGTAACTTTGTTTGTTGACAACAAATCTGCTATAGCTCTCATGAAGAATCTAGTATTCCATGGTCGAAGCAAGCACATAGATACAAGATTTCATTTTATCAGAGAATATGTTGAGAAAGGACATATTGTGATTGAATTCATTAATACCGGAGAACAACGAGCCGATATATTAACTAAAGCATTGTCAGGAGTGAAGTTAGCTGCCATGCGACAACTACTCGGCGTCCGTGATTTACAGCCATGTCTGGATTAAGGGGAGTAATGTGAGAAAATAATCCAGACAACATTATCATCACACTTTACTTTTTATTTTTAATTATTTGGTTTATGACTTAGTCTTGGATTAGTCTTTCCTATCTTAATAGGATAACTAGCGAATTAGTCTTCCTATTTTAATTCCTATTTTAATGGGATTAGTCATAAATAAGTCTTGTTTGTGGTATATTTAAAGGGTCCTAGAGGCATATGAAACAGTGTCTCAGTTTTTTGTAAGTTTGTTTTTTCCAAAATAATAAATTCTTTCGTTTTTTTCGTTTTCCTTTGTTCTTCTTGCATATTAGTGTGGTTCTTGGGTGCGTTATTCTTTGGGTCTGGGCCAACAGCTGCTTCACTGTGCCGGATTCCATGGCCGCCAGGAGTTGCCGCTCCCACCGCTCCCCCACATCTACTCTCACCTTCTCCGTCTGCCATCGCCAACGATTCCTTCCGATCAAAAAAATCAAAACTTTCGAGGCACTAATGGCGAGAATCACTTACATGATGCCTAAGGAGACGATCGACGTCGAGCATAAGGTGCTGCAGGTGTGCGGAGAAAACGACTTCGTCGCCCAGAAAGCATGGCGGGGGCGACCACTCCCCCATGACTGCGACGTCGTTGACGGTGGTGAATCCACTCTCCGAGGCGGCGGTCGCTGGAGCTGCCGCCGAGTTGTTCAGGAAAAGGAAACAAGGATCGGCGCGTGGCGAAACGAATCCCATTCCAGTTCTCAGCGGAGTTCACAACCAATTAATCAAGAATTTAAGCACAATTTGAAACGAGGAGTTGGCCTTCAACGGCCATGATACGTTAAAAAAAGGCGCCTTTTTCAGTGCACGCGCTAGAAGTGTGGCGGAATTTATTAAGAAGATTTCTCAGGGTAGAGGAAGAAAAAAAAATTCGAAGAAAAATTATTTTTAGAAATTAAACAATTTCAAAAAGAAATTTGAGTTTGGAATTTTTGGGTTCTAACAGGGTTCTGGTTGGAGAGTTTCAGATTGAAAATTTTTAATCAGATTTTGATCGGATTCAATTTGACCAAAATTTAGGAGTTAGTGTATTTTTTGAGATTAAATTAAATTTTATTTTAAAAATTAATATGTTTTTATATATATTAATATCAATAATAACAATAGAATATTGAGATAAAAGTGAAAATTATAAAGTAAATAGAATTCTTTTGAATCGCTTTTTTGGTTATTTCGGGTTGGATTTGGATTAGTCAAGTCAGTCGAGTTCGAATTCGAGTTTAGGAGTTTCGGATAGAATTAGAGTTCGAGCCAGGTTTGGATTGAGAATTTAAAAAAAAAACAACGTCATTGGACTTGAATCAGATTTGATTCGGCGGTTGATTTTTTATTTTTTTTAATTTAAAAAGAAATATTAGCGGGGAAAGAAGAAACAACAGTAGAAATATATAATGTGATTCCCCGTTAATATTATAAAATTTTCATTTTACTCACTGGATTTTACTTTTTTTTCTTTTCAACTGTCCATTAGAATTATCAAAACACGCACCTAGGGTTTACAAAATCTTGCTATTTGACACCCCTAATAACTAACGTTGTTACTTTTACTTAACGAGAAAATTTCTTAGAAGAATGATGAGAGTTGAAAATTTTCACGAGGCATATTTTTATGATCGTAAGGTAATTAAATTTGTGATGCACTCGACTTCTTGGTTACTCGATCTTAAGAATATGCATGAAAACAATATGAAATTAAAAAAGGAAACATGTGCGTTCATATTGTGAACGTGTAAAATTTGACCTTTTAACCTTCGCGAATTTACTAAATAACATACGTAGGTTTTTTTTTAATTCATAAAAAAGCACACATAACTTTAATATTTTTATCATATTATGTACTCTTTTAATTTTATTCTTATGATAAATTCAATTTTTTTCTTATTGTCTTTTGTCTATATTTTTTTATTTCTTCCTACTCCTCTATCCTATAATGCAATCTCTATTCTCTTTTTTTTTTTCCTTGCTTTTCTACTTGCATGCATAACATAGGTCTGATATGAAAATCATATCAGTCCCATGATATTTATAGTTTAATTGATTCTTTTGATAACATTTTAATATTTTCAGTAAAATCGAAATAAATAATACATAACATATTTAAACTTTTTGTAATCTTAAAAATTTACAAAAACTGAAATAGGTACAATCAAAGTTCTCTACATTCATCAATAGATTTTGATCAAAATCCACTAATCGACTTAGAAATTTCAAATTACAACCATTTCAAATTATATGGATTTTTAAGATTACAAGAAATTTCAATATGTTATTTATTATTTATTATGATTTTTCTGTTAAAATATTATAAAAAATCTACTAAATCCAAATGTTTATGGGCCTGATATAATATCAGGCCAACGTTATGCATACGTGTATTAAAAAGGGAGAAAGAGAAGAGATTTAAAAATTAATAGAGAAAAAAGAAAAAAAATAGATTTATGGAAAGATAGAATAAAAAAATATATAATTAAATATAAATATTAAAATTACATATATATATATATATACATTTAAAAACTTATGTACGTCATTTAATAAATCCCCTTTTGACCTTTAGTCTTAACTATTTGCTCGAGCCTTTTACTTTTCTATTTGTGTCAAAGATAAATCCTCAAAAGATCTAGATGTCAACTTTCTGTTTATTTTTCCTTATCTTATCTCTCTTTTCCACTTTTCTTCAATTCTTTATCGTTTGGTGGAAGTCAGAATCTCACATTAAGTGACTTTTGTTTCTTTTTCTTTTCTTTTTTGCCTACTGATTTATTATTCTTCATGTGCTGTTGATCGAAGAAAGCGCACACAATTTCACCCGATGCAACTCTTTTCACGAATATCTCCGTCAAAGAGACGCACTCGATTTCAAAAACTGCTTCCACTTCATTGCGCTTTCGTAAAGATCATGGTGAAAAGGAACTCGTGCCTAAATTTTATTCCTTCTTTAATAAGTTAAAATCGATTAACTTGTATGAATCTATAGATAAAAATATTTAAAAATTATAACAAAAATAATAAATCTCACAAACGATTCATACGAAAGAAAATTCATACAAAGTTAATTTATAAATTCTTATCGTATAAGTATATCATTGGCGCGTGCTCTTCGTTTATTCCGGTTGTCTGAGGTATGTCAGATATCTTGCATGTTCAAATTTCCGTGGCTCTATGCATATCCACAGGAACACAATCTCTCAAGTTTCGGGGAAGAATCACCTTTGTGGTGCTAGTCACAAGAAGATATTTACAAAGCAACAAAAAGAGTGAGAAGAGGATTTTCGGCCAAGAAAGAGAGGAGAAAGAAAAATGATAAGTTCTTCATCCAAATGACAATAAAAACTATTTTATCCTCATCCCATGAATATAAAGAGTTTTTGTCCCTTAAACTTCGTTCCATTAATGTCAATAAAAACTCAATTAGAGCATATTTTCTCATGTGACTCTTCAACTTCTCTAGATCCAATGAAGAGAAACTTTTTATTTTTCTCTATTATTAATTTATTAAATATTTTAATGAATTAATATCTCATTCAAATGTGGTTGAGTCTAATCTAAATAAGTCTAACTCAAATTAGATCTCTATCCCATAATCCAATTAGATTCACTTGAGTCTAACTTCATTAATCCAATTCGGATAAAATCTTAGTCAAACTAAGATCAATTAATTTCCGAAGCATCGTGTTCTTAGTGTGACCCAATAGGTTCTCGTAACGATGATAATATGTCTATACCACTTTAGACACATAAGCAATGAATGACATCTAGCAATGCATCATTTTTACCCAAGTGACGAGAAAGTCGAGATCCGACTTAACCTCCGTGACTATGACAATATATGACCTTATCCTTCTATCTTCAATATCTAGATTGACCAATGAGACATAGATCGTGTTATCCTCGATCAATTTTTGTGTTTCTTGATCCCTATATAGACCCACTCAAACAAATAAGCTCAATATCTCATATTGACTCATTGCAGCATGGTCATGCGTTTTAGTAGTCCTACTCGATCAAGGGGCTCACAGACTCCTGTTATATGGGAGGGATAGATCTCATTTACATCCCTCTGCATAATTCATTACATACCTAGTGATTGCCTTTATAGTCCACCATGTTACGGGTAACGTTTGGCGATACCAAAGTATATAACTCCTTATGTAGAGAACCGTAGTGATTTTAAGTCTAAAAACTATTCACACTAATAGTCACATGAGAAAGTTTATGACAGTCATATGATAATCTATGAAACTTTCTCATGGTGGGTCAATTCAGTACACATTCTCTAATGTATACCCATGTGTCAACTTGATATCATATATCCATGACTTGTAAGCTCAAGTCATCAATTAACCTACATATTAGTCACTATACATTAATATTGCCCTTGAATATTAATGCTTGACTAGGAATGGTTTAGTGTAGCGTTCTCTATATCATCTCACTATCGATTCAACCAATCGATATGATGTAGATAAGAGCTTACTATCCAAGGATATTATTATACTTAGTTATTTGACACAAATATAAAGTATAATAACCAATCATGTCTTTATTAATGATAGAATATGATACAAAAACTCCCTAGTCAATCATCACATAATTGACTATAGAGCTCCTACTAACAATCTTCCACTAGCACTAGAGTCAATCACTGTAATATCTAATATCTAGTGACCTAGTGTGACCATCATGCTTCTTCTGTGCCAAAGTCTTGGTCAAAGGATCCGCGATGTTAGCATTATTGGGTACTCTCCATATCCTCACATCTCCTCTATCGATGATTTCTAGAATGAGATGGAAGCGTCGTAGTATATGTTTGGTCCGCTGATGAGAGCGATGTTCCTTAGCCTATGCAATAGCCCCATTGTTGTCACAATAGAGGTCTATCGGATCTGCTATATTAGGAACCATACCAAGCTCTGTAATGACCTTCCGGATTTAAACATCTTTTGTTGCATCAGACACAGCAATATACTCGGCCTCTATTATAGAATCTGTGACTGTGTCCTACTTCGAACTCTTCCAGCTCACAGTGCCACTATTCAAGCAAAATACATACCTTGACTGCGATCTGAAATCATCCCTGTCGGTTTGGAAGCTTGCGTAACTGTAACCCTTTACAGCTAGCTCCTCATTGCCTTCAAATATTAAGAAATATTTTTTCGTCCTTCGTAAGTACTTAAGAATATTCTTGACAGCTGTCTAATGACTTTCACCTGAATCTGATTGGTATCTGCTCAACATGATCAAAGCATACGAGACATCTAGACGAGTACAAAGCATGACGTTCATGATAGACCCTATATCGGATGCATAAGGGATATGATCCATGCGGTCTATCTCCTCCTTAGAAGAGGGGCATTGAGTCTTTAAAAGACTCACACCATGTGACATCGGCAGAAATCCCTTCTTGAAATTCTACATGACAAAATGATTAAGCACCTTGTCAATATATGCACTCTAACTTAAGCCAAGCAATCTCTTATATCTGTCTTTATAGATCTTGATGCCTAGGATATAGGCTGCTTCATCTAAGTCTTTCATTGAGAAACAATTCCCTAGCCACGTCTACACAAACTGTAGTGAAGGGATATCATTTCTAATGAGAAGTATGTCATCCACATACAAGATTAAGAAGTTAACTGTGCTCCCACTAACCCTCTTGTAGACACAAGGTTCATCTGTTGGTGTAGGCAGCACCTAAGTCGAACCTGGGTTTTGATAATGGCAAAGAGTTCAAGAGTTAAGATGTTATTGTGTTCTAATGTGATTACTAAGTGTGCAGGAAGAATCCCTAGGTACACTAGGCAAGAAGACCTGACCGGAAGTCGGGCAAAGAAGTCTTGGTCGAGGACTGGGCACGAAGTCTTGGCAAGGGGCTGGGCACCGAAGATCTGACCAGAAGTCAGGCAAAGAAGTCCTGGTCGAGGACTGGGCACGAAGTCCTGGCAAGGGGCTGGGCACCGAAGACCTGACCGAAAGTTAGGCACGAAGACCTGGTCAGGTGGATCGGGCAAAAGTCCAACCGGAGGAGCCGGTTGGCAAAAGGTAAACTCTCCTGAGAGGAGTAGGTGAGGATGCGTTCCTCGTCGAGGGAACAGTAGGCGTCGGTTCGACCTAGGGTTCCATTTGGGAGACCTGAAGTCAGAACCAAGACAGCTACAGCTGTAATTACTACTTATCATGTTTTTGGGACTAACCTTATTTGCAGGGTCAAAGGACTGATCGTCTACAAGTGAAGGTTCTTCACTGGGCCTAGCCGCCCGAATGGATTCAGGCGCCCGAATGGGCTCAGGTGCCCGTAAGGATACGAGCACCCAAGGGTGAAGGCAAAAACAAAAAAACCAGCTGCGAAGCCACTGAACCAAGGCAGATCAGGCGCCCGTAAGCTCACGGGCGCCCCCCATCAGCTCAGGCGCCCAAGAGGGGAGGATAAGCGCTGACCGAGCCCGCGGATAAGGGTTTCCAGATCGAAGGGCACGTGTCAGGCGCCCCAAGCCATCAGACGCCCGATAAAGCACTATAAAAGGGGCTCGACCCCAAGGCTTCAATAACACAACTTTCTAACGCCTCCAAGCTTTTTGTTCAAGCGCTCTGCTTCGGCAAACTCCGATCTCGAGATTCCAGCGCCGACGATGATCCACTGCTCCGAAGAACGATCCACATCGGACGTCGATAACGAAAAGTGTAACTCTTTTATTTACTGTAATATTCTTGTTCCAAAATCTGTAAACCTTTGCACGATTAGAGAATTGCCCGCAGTAAACGGTCAAGGACCATGGGCCTTGGAGTAGGAACCGATCGCGACTCCGAACCAAGTAAAAGACTTGTGTTCTTTGTGTGATTGTTTTGTTTTCCGCTGCATTTTCTCTTTCCTTAATCTGAAAAGAAAAAAAAGATTTCAACGATATTCACCCCCCCTCTATCGTTTTTCTCAATGCAACAAGTGGTATCAGAGTGGGATAGCTCAAATTTGGTGCAACCTCCAATTTGGGAGTTTTTCAGATTTTTACGAAATCTTTAATTTCTTTTCCGATCGAATTTTTCTCATTAATCGAGGTTGGTGCAACACTACTCGATCGTTTCTTTTAAATATCTTATTCTCGCACTACTAATCCAAGACCAAGTCTTGGGACAGTTTTTTTTGTTATTATTTCAGAAAATCTAAATGGCCATGCAAGAGAGATTCAGCACAGCTAGACCACCACTCTTCAGTGGAGAAGATTTCTCCTACTGGAAGAGTCGGAAGGAGGTCCACCTGAAAACTCAGGTGGACATGTGGATCATAATCCAATCTGGTTTGGAAATCCCGAAGAATGCTGAAGGAGTGGCACAGCCTTACACAGAATGGGATGCCTCGCTGAAAAAGAAAATCGAGGCAGACGCAAAGGTGACCCAGACACTCCAATGCAGACTAACCAAAGAAGAGCTGAACCGGGTGGGACCCTTCAACAGTGCAAAGGAACTCTGGAGTATGTTGATCGAATTACACGAAGGAACCTCTGACACCCGAATCAGCAAGCGGGACCTACTGCTGAACAAGTTGTACACCATCAAAATAAATGAAGGTGAGTCGGCAGCCCAGCTCCACGCCAGAATCCAGGAGTTGATGAACGGTCTACATACAATCGGTCACAAGGTAGAAAACCGTGACCTGATCAGGTATACCCTAAACGCCTTCCCGAGAAATATTTTGTGGGCATCTATGGTAGATGCGCACAAAGTTTCAAGGGATCTTTCCAAAATTAAATTAGATGAGTTATTTTCTGAACTTGAATTACATGAGCAGACTAACTGCACCTTAGCCGAGAAAGGCATTGCTTTTCTTGCAGGCAAAACAGGAAAGGTGACCAAGAAGAAGCCTCAACCTCCACCCGAGTCTGACTCAGACTTGTTGATGCAGTTTGACCCTGATTGTTGTTTTGGTGTTGACACCAATTTTAGTTAAGGTTGATGAAATGATTATGATTAAGTCCTGGTCGGGGACTGGGCTTTGGATGAGTGAAAAGTCCTAGCCTGGAGGGCTAGGTGTGTGAAAAGTCCTAGCTTGGAGGGCTAGGTGTGAAAAGTCCTAGCTTGGAGGGCTAGGTGTGGAAAGTCCTAACTTGGAGGGTTAGGTGTGGAAAAGTCCTAGCCTGGAGAGTTAGGTTGGATGAAATCCTGCTTGGAGGGTCAGGTCCTAGCCTGGAGGGCTAGGTGGATGAAATCCTAGCTTGGAGGGTTAGGTCCTAGCTTGGAGGGCTAGGTTGGATAGAACCCTGGCTTGGAGGGCCAGGTCCTAGCTTGGAGGGCTAGGTTGAAGTCCTGGTGAGTGAGACTGGGCATGGAGTCTTGGTCCAAGGGACTGAGCACGAGTCAGGGGAGGCTGGGAGCCAGTTCTCTTGACATATAGTGTGTTTGGCCTTGCCTGGATCGGTCTGGTGACCGATCAGGGAAGTTGGCACGGAGTTCCCTCGTGGATCGGTCTGGTGACCGATCCAGCAATGTTTGATCGGTCTGGTGACCGATCAGGGAACATACGGTGACTTTGGCAAACTTACTGATAGGCTCCTGATCGGTCTGGTGACCGATCAGGGAGCATACAGTGAGTTTGGGAACCTTACTGATCGACTCCTGATCGGTCTGGTGACCGATCAGGGATACTGTTCGGATCGTTCTGGTGAATGATCAAAAGTCACGGATTTCTCACTATAACCGATCAGGTTGGAGCCTGATCGGTCGGAGGGTGGCCTGATCGGTCACCAGTCCGATCAGGCCACATCCTGATCGGTCTGGGGACCGATCAGGAGGTTTGGACTGCGAAGCTGGGAAATTATCCTCCAAAGGGGTGGATCGGTCTGGTGACCGATCCACGACTTGGGATCGGTCTGGTGATTGATCTCGGAGAAGTCGCGATTTCTTATTACGTGTTGGGGACCGATCAGGATGGAGCCTGATCAGTCTAAACCCAGCCTGATCGGTCTGGAGACCGATCAGGAGTCACTCTGATCGGTCCGGTGACCGATCAGTGGCTGGTAGCATTAATTCAAAAACGCTGTCAGAGCTCTGATTACGTCTGTTTCTCTGCTGATTCGCTACTGATCTCTGCTCTTAACTTCTGATTGTTGATACTCCATTGATTTGCTGAGCTAATGAGCTGCTAAGTGTGCAGGTTACTCAGGTTTACTTCAAGGGAGTCATACTGAGGCTTTTGCTACGACAGATTGGGCAGGTTTCCATCTCAGGTTGCAACGGATGCTGGCGCTGCTGGAGCTGATGACTGGGGCTCGTCTGAGGGAAGCTCAGGGAGTCCAGGAGAGCTCAGTGGTAGGTGAGCAGTTGCAGTTGAGCAGCTGGGAGCTACAGAGATGTGACTGTGACCTGGCGATCAGTGGGAAAGGCTTAAGGGCTTGGTAGCGATGAGGCCTCGGTAACATTTTATCACTTCTTGCGACAAGCTTTGCTCCATCACTTTGCAAACACTCTGATTCTTGGAGCAACATACTGATACTTGAGCACTTGGAGGAAACAAGAAGCTTGACGAGTCCATCAGCAAGAAGACACGAAGAAGGGAGTTCTTGCGTGAGATCTGTGCTGAGTGGAGTTCGGGAGAAGTTCTCTTGTGTTCCTTTGGTTCCTAGTGCTTTGTAAGCCTTCTTGTTTCACTGTTCTTAACTTCATTATTTCTGTGAAACGCTGTGGAGAGGTTTCTCCACCGAGAAGGAGGTTCCATTTGATATCCGGATTTTCCGGGGCTTGATCTGCCGACGATCAAGGGATCGCCCACCTCACGGGCACGCCAAGGAGTAGGGGCAAGTTATCCCCGAACATTGTAAACCCTCCTTGTTAGCGATCTTGTTTGTTGCTTTAGTTTGTTTTTGTTTTCTGTGTTTCTACATTTCTCTGTTTCCATTGTTTCTGCTGCTGTGCTACTAACCGTGAAGTGTAGAGAAACCCTAAAGTGAAAGAAGTTTGTGTCTGGCTATATTCACCCACCTCTCTAGCCATCCAAGTTCCAACAAGTGGTATCAGAGCTTGGGGCTCTGTACAAGCGGCTTAACATCCGAGAGCTGTCAACAATGGCTTTGAGAGAAGGTTTTAGCACCACTCGACCTCCCTTCTTCGATGGATCAGATTTTCAGTATTGGAGGTCTCGCATGGAGTACTACCTCAAGACCGACATCGGAATGTGGTTCTCCGTGAAGGAGGGCTTCATTCCTCCAAGAGATGTGGAGGGAAAAGAATTAGAGTCTTCCCGGTGGTCGGCTGAGCAAACACGAAAAGGAGAAGCCGATGCGAAGGCGGTGGTGACTTTGCAATGTGGAATGAACAAGGATCAACTAATCAAGGTTGGTCCCTTTACAAGTGTAAAAGATTTATGGAACAAGCTTATCGAACTTTATGAGGGTCCCCGAGACTCAAGAATTGCTAAGAGGGACTTGTTCCTCAATCAACTTCAAAACCTCTCCATGAAGGAGAGTGAAACGATAAGCGAACTTCATAGTAGATTCAAAGAGGTATTGAATGACCTCCACTCCATTGACAAAAAGGTCGAGAACCGCGACCTTGTGAGGTATGTGTTAAAAGCTTTTCCAAGGATTATTTTGTGGTTATCCATGGTGGATGCCTTCAAAGTTTCTAAGGATTTATCAATTGTAAATTTAGATGATTTATTTTGTGAAATGGAGCTTCATGAGATGGCTTACAAAGGCCCCAATGAGAAGGGGATTACCTTAGTTGCAGGGGAAAGGGCTAACAAGAAGAAAAAGGAGAAGGAGAAGAAGAAGGAAGTCTCTTCATCTTCATCCTCATCCGAGTCCGAGTCCGAATCCGAGGAGGATGGCAGCGGGTCTTTTTCCTCCGAGATGGCCAACTTTGTTAGAAGGATGATGAGGAAGAGTCGGCGCTTCAAGGGTAAATGTAACCCTAGTGAAGTTAAGATTGATAAGTCTAATATTACTTGCTATGAGTGTAGCAAGAAAGGGCACTTCAAGAAGGACTGCCCAAATCTCAAGAAGAAGGAGGATAAATCAAAGAAGAAGAAGAAGGCCTTGAAGGCCACATGGGATGAATCCTCCTCTAGTTCATCCGAAGAGGAGAAGGATGAAAAGAGTACACGTCATGTGGCACTCATGGCAATTGAAGGAGAAAGGAGCAGTGATGAATCCACCGACTCCTCAAACGCGGCTTCATCATCTTCGGATGATGAAGAGGTAATCTCTCTCGAATTGGACAAATGCTATAGAACCATTGCATGTTTAACTGATTTATTAAAAAAGTCAAAAGTTAAAGTTAAATCATTGAAAATTGAAGTTGAACAATTGAAATCCTCTAGGGATGAGAATGTTGATGATTTGCATGTTGAAATGTTAGAGGATGAAAACAAATCATTGAAGAGTGAAGTTGAGAGACTCAAGAGTGTTCTTGAGAAATTCTCAACAAGCTCAAAGACTTTAGATATGATTCTAAATGCACAAAGGGTTGTTTATAATAGGGCTGGTACTGGTTAACGACCCAAAGAACCATCATTTGTGTCCTTAATGTCTAGGACTGATATTAGACAATTTAAGACTCCTAGGGTTCAAAGGAAAGTTGTCAAGGCATGAGTGCCTAAATCTTGCTTAGTAGGTGCTTTAGGTCCCAAGATTTGGGTACCTAAATCTTCTATTTTTCGAATTGTGTAGGTTGTGATTAAGGGGGAGCATCTATCAACTTGGTTCGTTGATAGTGGGTGCTCCAAACACATGACCGGTGATAGATCCTTATTCACTACATTTCAAAGAAAAAGTAAAGGTAATGTTTCCTTTGTAACAATGGTAGTCTTAAGGTTATAGAAATAGGAGACATTCAAATATCCGAATGTCTTAGGATTAAGAATGTCCTTCTAGTCAAGGGGATGACATTTAATCTCCTAAGTGTCAGTCAATTGTGTGATGCGGGTTACACAATTGATTTCCTATCAAGTCAATGTCTAGTTAGACAACATGACACCTTTGACACGGTACTAGTAGGCACAAGAGTAGATAATATTTATCAAGTTTCATTTAAAAGTGTTACTAATACCTTTGTTAAGTGTTTCATGTCAAGAGAAGATGAGTCTAACCTTTAGCACCGGAGACTAGCACACGTGAACATGAAGAATATCCAGAAGTTAGCCAACAAGGGATTAGTTCGTGGCTTACTAAGCATCAAGTATGAAAAGGACAAACTTTGTGATGCATGTCAAATGAGTAAGCAAACAAAACCTGCACATAAAGGTAAAAGCACTGTAAGTACTTCTACCGCATTGGATTTACTTCACATGGACTTGTTTGATTGTAGCACTATTATATCCTTAAATGGTAGTAGATATTATTTTGTTATCATTGATGATTTTACTAGATATACATGGACGTATTTTCTAAAATATAAGGACCAAACCTTAGATGTTTTCATTTCTTTCTGTAGAAGAGTTGAAAACGAAAAATCATCAACAATTAAAACAATAAGAAGTGATCATGGAGGTGAATTCCAAAATCAAACATTTTTAGAGTTTTGTCAAGATAGAGGGTATATACATGAGTTCTCCACTCCTAGAACACCACAACAAAATGGTGTTGTAGAGAGTAAGAACCGGGTCTTACAAGAGGCTGCACGAAGCATGCTCAATGAGTACTCATTACCGGGGTATTTATGGGCTAAAGCTGTGAACACAGCTTGCTACGTACAAAACTGAGTCCTCATCCATAGATTCTTAGGAAAGACTCCCCATGAACTTTGGTTTGGAAAACCACCTACAGTTAAACATCTTCGGGTGTTTCGTTGTAAGGTGTTTATTCTAAACACCAAGGACCACCTTGGAAAGTTCACGGCAAAAGCTGATGAAGGGATACTGGTTGGGTACTCCCTCGTTAGAAAAGCTTACCAAGTTTATAACAAGAAGTCTAGATTGGTTGAATAGTCTTCTGATGTTGTTTTTGAGGAAATTCCAAAAGTGAATGATCAATCAGAAGATGTTGAAGGAGCTCAATTCGAACTCAGGCGACTGGGTTTGGATGAAAGTCCAAATGTTGTAGATGGTGGTGATGAGTCTGATGACGGTGAGCCTAGACAACTCATAGATCAGCCGGATCCTGAGGCTGACCTTATGTCTAGTGACACTATTCAAGAAGCACCACCTACACCAAGGACAACTAGGTTAGCCTCTAGTCATCCCCAAGATCAAATTGTTGGAGACATCCATCATGGGGTTAGGACTAGATCATTCTTTAGGAATGAGGCTAATGAAGTCGCCCTAATTTCCGAAATTGAACATAGAAAAATTGATCAAGCATTAAATGATCCCGATTGGATCATTGCCATGCAAGAGGAACTAGGTCAATTCGAAAGAAGTCAAGTGTGGGACTTAGTCTCTAGACCCAAGAAGACCACCATTATTGGAACCAAATGGGTCTTCAAAAATAAATTGAACCATAAGGGAGAAATCATACGAAACAAGGCATGCTTAGTAGCCAAGGGCTACAGTCAAGTTGAAGGCCTTGATTATGATGAGACCTATGCTCCCGTGGCACGATTAGAGTCCATCCGATTGATGCTTGCATTTGCAGCACATCGTGGTTTCAAACTTTATCAAATGGATGTCAAATCGGCCTTTCTAAATGGTTTAATAAGAGAAGAGGTTTGAGAGTACCGATTTCCCAAACCACGTGTTCAAGCTCAAGAAGGCGCTCTACGGCCTTAAACAAGCACCCCGAGCTTGGTATGAGCGGTTGTCGACATTTCTTATTGAAAAAGGTTTTGTGAGAGGACAAATAGACCCTACACTATTTCTACGAAGAGATGGTGACAATATATTTGTAGCCCTAGTGTATGTCGATGACATAATTTATGGCTCAAACAATAACGGTTATTTGAATGAGTTTATTGGACACATGGAGAGTGAATTTGAGATGAGTCTAGTAGGAGAATTGACTTTCTTCCTTGGACTCGAAATCAAACAAACCTGAGATGGGATCCATGTGAACCAATCAAAGTACACACAAGAGATGCTTCGAAAATTTAACATGAGTGATTCGAAGGAAGTTACCACTCCCATGGCTACAAACACAAAATTAGACAAGGATGAGAGTGGTAAACCTGTTGACCTAACTCAATATCGGAGCATGATAGGTAGTTTGCTATACCTCACAGCTAGTCGACCTGATATACTTTTTGTTGTGGGTATGTGTGCTAGGTATCAAGTATGTGCCAAGGAATCTCATTTAATTGCTGTTAAACGAATTCTGAGATACCTTAAGGGCACAATTGGAGTTGGTCTTTGGTACCCCCGTACCGAGTCATTTGACCTAATTGGCTATACCGATTCCGACTATGCTGGATGCAAGTTGGATCGGAAGAGCACGAGTAGGGGTTGCCAATTCTTAGGATCATCTTTAGTTAGTTGGTCAAGTCGGAAGCAACATTATGTTGCTCTCTGCACGACCGAGGCAGAATATATCGCCATAGGGGAGAGTGTATCACAATTGTTGTAGATGATTCATACACTAGAGGACTATGGATTAAGCTACAAAGGTGTGCAAGTGTTGTGTGACAACATTAGCACAATAAACCTAACCAAGAATCTAGTCCACCATTCTAGGACAAAGAATATTGAAGTGCGTCACCACTTCATTAGGGATCATGTTGCTAGAGGAGATATTGTACTCTCACATGTAGAGTCTAAATCAAACCTAGCGGACATTTTCACTAAACCACTCTCCGAGAATGAGTTTAGCTTCTTACGAAGGGAATTGGGAATGTGTCGCACTTCATAGGATTAAAAAAAAACATTCAAAACCCTTCATGATCATTTCAAAATTGTTAAGGGAACAATTGGGTAACTTGGGGACATCTCACACAAACTATAAGGTTCAACAAAATATTTTTATTTGCTAGATATGGGGTGAGATGCTAGGATCAACCTAATTCCTCAAAATGTCAATGCATCCCTTGAGAAATTAAGTTAACGAGATAATGATCATTAAGTTGACCAAGTATGGGGAAAACCAATGCATAACATATGTGTACTTGACTCCATGATCATACTTGGACATTCTAATCAAGGAAACTTGATGAGAGACTTTATATTGATACAAACTTGGATGACAATTGATTGGATGTTTGTGATTGAGTTTGGCTCCACTTGGGTGGAGCAAATTGATTTGTTAGACCCATAAGGACCTTTGATCCTTCTTAAAGGATCAATTATAGTCAAGAGATCACTTCCAAGATCGATAATTTTCATCAGATCTTATCAGAAATCGATAGGGAGTCTGAAACTGAAATTTCAGATCGTATCAGAAAAATTCCTGATACCTGATCGGTCACTGAACCGATCAGGAGGTTACCTGATCGGTCACCAGACCGATCAGGAGCATGTCTGATCAGTCCAATTGACCAATCCAGCCGAATTGTGATACCCCTCTGCAATCTCTCTGTGTTGGCGTGGATCGGTCCATAGACCGATCTGGCTCACTGTGAGGATCGGTCCACCGACCGATCAGGAGGCTCACGAAAAATCGCGCAAACCCACTGTTCGCTCCCTTATCGATCAGCCGATCGATCAGGAGTCTGCCTGATCGGTCGCCCTACCGATCAGGACTAAGCCAGTCCAATCAGGCTGGAGCCTGATCGGTCTGGGCGCTCCCAGATCGAACGGTGATCCGTTCGATCACATTAAATTACGGTTGGTGGACCGATCCACCAACCTATTAACTCCCGTTTTCCCTTACTCCCAAGCCTAGCCGACCGAAACCCCTCATCTTTTTCCTCCTTTCTCTGCGCGTGAACTTGTGCTCTTTGCGATCTGCTACTGAGAAGTGTGAGTTTTTGTGCGGTTGCAACCTTTTCTGTGAGTTCTTGAGAGTGCGCTGAGGATCTCGTCCCTTGCGCAAGCTCCCTTGAAGATCTGCACGTTTTTCTCTTCCTCAAGTTTGTCATCATGGCACCAAAGTGAGCTCTTTGCTTCCAATCTTTCCTTACTGCTTACTTCTTAAGATTTGTGATGTTTAGGCTAACCATTTTTTTTTGTGGTTTCTTTTTGTGTTGTGACTCTACTCTTGCCGTGATCTTTCATTACCATTTGATTATTTTCTATTATGATCAATGTCCTAAACTTCAAATTCCTTTTCTTGTGTCGTGGTTTGATTCATTCAATTTGGTATCGTGACCTTCCCATGATCCTACCCTACTGATTAAACCTAATCTTGACCTTACTTTCTTGTGATCATTCTTATGATTAAATTGATCCATTCATTTCATCCTTTAGGAAATCCACTAAGGGCAAGGAACCCGTTGAAGGGTCCTCCAAGGGCAAAGGCCCTTCATCATCTGCTCCTTCCTGAAGGCCTCAGCCTTCATCTAGTTCTCGGTTCCCGAATGCGGCCTTTGAGCAGGCCTTTCAATCCAGAACTTTCAAACTACTTTCATGTCGATCTATTGATCGACCTTTCTTGGTTGAGCATTGTCCTTCTATCATAGATGTGATTGAGTTTTATAACCTCGATTTCTTTCTCTCCCTCGAACAAACAATCAACTATGACCTTGTTTCTGAATTCTACAATAATCTACAACAAGGACCACAAGGTAGCTTTGATTTCACTACTCGAGTAGCCAAGAGGAATCTTGACTTCTCCTATGATGTCTTGGCGGAGTATCTGGGCGGTCGACGATCACCTAACTTTTATTCTATCTACCCAGAGCTTCCCGACCCTTTATTAGCTCCATTCGGGGACGTCACTGTTGGTGCAGACAGCACCCAAGTCGAACCTGTGTTTTGATAATGGCAAAAGGGTTCAAAAGTTAAGATATTATGTTTATCTAACATGTTCACTAAGTTTACAGGAAAAGAAGTCCTAGGTACACTGGGCACGAAGTCCTGGTCGAGGACTGGGCACGAAGCCCTGGCAAGGAGCTGGGCACCGAAGACCTGCTCAGAAGGTGGGCACGAAGTCCTGGTCGAGGACTGGGTACGAAGCCCTGGCAAGGAGCCGGGCACCGAAGACCTGCTCGGAAGGTGGGCACGAAGACCTTCTCGGAAGGTGGGCACGAAGACCTGGTCAGGTGTATCGGGCAAAAGTCCAACCGGAGGAGCCGGTTGGCAAAAGGTAAACTCTCCTGAGAGGAGTAGGTGAGGACGCGTTCCCCGTCGAGGGAACAGTAGGCGTCGGCTCGACCTAGGGCTCCATTTCGGAGACCCAAAGTCAGAACCAAGATAGCTGAGGTTGTATAAAGATAACCTATTATTGCTCTGTGTTATTTTGGACTAACCCTGGATGCAGGACCGAAAGAAACGAGTGTCTGCAGCTCAGAGAGCCTCAAAGGAGTGAGGCAGCAGCTGAGTAGAGCGCCCGGAGTGTCTTGGGCGCCCCCAAGGTGAATACAAAAGAAGTGGAGCAAATGTACGCTTCGGAAGCTAACTGGGCGGGGCACCCCCGTGCTACCGGGTGCCCCCATGCTCCCGGGCGCCCCGAGCTCAAGCCAACGAAGTGGATAAAAGTCAAGCCAGCGAGAAGCCAGCGGATAGAGTCAACCCGGGTGCCCCTAGCGTCCCGGGCGCCCCCCAGTCAAACCTCAGCCCGATCCCGAAGGGATAACGGCTGACCGAGAGGTACTCGGATCGGTTGACACGTGGAGGGGCGCCCCCAACGTTCCGGGCGCCAAAGAGGCTATAAAAAGGCTCCTCGACCCCAAGGCTTGGAGACACAATTCTTCCAACGCATTCACGCTTTTCTACTCCCGCGCTCTGCTCCGGAAACCTCCCGACTCGAGATACAAGCGCCGACGACGGCCCTCTGCTCCGAAAATACAATCTACACCGGACGTCGGTAACGAAGAGCTGCTTTTAAGTTTACTGTACTATTCTTGTAATACATTTTGTAAACTGTTTTTGCACACATATAGAATTGCCCGCAGTGAACGGTCAACGACTGTGGACCTTGGAGTAGGAGCCAACCGCGACTCCAAACCAAGTAAAATCGTGGTGTTCGCGTGTGTTTTACTTTATTTATTTCCGCTGCTAATTCTCTTTTACAAATCCGAACGTTTAACGATATTCACCCCCCCTCTATCGTTCTTCTCGATCCAACAAGTGGTATCAGAGCGGGGAAGCTCAAATTTGGTGCAACCACCAGTTTGAGAATTTTTCGGATTTTCTTTATTACTTTTCTTTTACTTTTTCGAAAATTTCTCGTTAATCGAGGTTGGTGCAACACCCCTCGATAATTATTTCTCTTTATCCCGCACTACTAATCCAAGACCAAGTCTTGGGATATTTTCTTTCCTTTTAGTTTACTTTTCAGATAAAATGCCCATGCAAGAAGACATCAGCACCGCAAGACCGCCTCTCTTCAGTGGGGAGGACTTCTCCTACTGGAAGAGCAGAATGGAGGTCCACCTGAAAACTCAGGTGGACATGTGAATAATCATCCAGTCTGGACTAGAGATTCTAAAGAATGCTGAAGGAGTACCACAGACCTACACAGAGTGGGATGCCGCTCTGAAACGAAAGATTGAAGCTGATGCAAAAGCGACCCAGACCCTCCAATGCGGCTTAACAAAAGAGGAGCTGAACCGGATGGGTCCATTCAACAGTGCTAAAGAGCTGTGGGGGAAACTGATCGAGCTGCACAAAGGAACTTCAGATACTCGAATCAGCAAGAGAGATCTCCTCCTGAACAAGCTGTACACGATCAAGATGACCGACAACGAAATAGCAGCTCAGCTCCACGCCCGAATTCAGGAGCTAATGAACGGACTCCACACAATCGATCACAAGGTAGAAAACCGTGACCTGATAAGGTACGCTCTTAATGCTTTCCCGAGAAACATCTTGTGGGCATCTATGGTAGATGCATACAAGGTTTCAAGGGACCTTTCAAAAATTAAATTAGATGAATTGTTTTCAGAACTTGAATTGCATGAGCAGACTAACTACACCCTGGCTGAGAAAGGCATTGCCTTTATTACAGGTAAAGCTGGAAAGGTATCCAAAAAGAAACCTCAACCTGCACTCGAGTCTGATCCAGACTCAGACTCAGAAGTCGACGAAGGAGATCGACCTAAGCTGGTCCGACTGGCCCAGAACTACTACAAGGAATTGAAGAATCAATCCAACAGAAGAAAAGTCAGCCGAAAGAAGGAAGATCAAGCTGAATCAACTAAGAACAAATCAAGTGTGACTTGCTTCGAGTGCAATAAAAAGGGGCATTTCAAATCCGAATGTCCTAACCTAAAAGAAGCCAAGAAAGCAAGAAGAAAGAAGGCACTTCAGGCAACGTGGGACGAGTCCTCCTCCTCCGAAGAAGAAGAGGTCCCACAGTCAAACCTGCTCGCGCTAACCGCCTCAGATGAAATCGAGACCGAGTCAGAATTGGAACAGGATGACGGCAGACTAACATTTTTAGACGACGGCGAAATCAAGGTAAGTGGTTTTTCTAGAAGTCAGTTAAATGAGTTAATTTCTTATCTTTCTCGAGATTTGGCGAAAGCTAAACTCCGAGTCGAATCCCTTCGACAGGAAGTAAAACTCCTGAAAGAGGGAGCTGACTCTAGATCTTTATTTGAGAAGGTTCAAGAAGGAACCTCTACTCAAGTTGAAAAACTTGAGAAAGAGAACTCCTCACTGAAAACTCAAGTTAAGGATCTTAGATCAGCTTTAGAACGATTCACTTCTAGTTCCAAGGGTCTTGACATGATTCTTGGAAAATAGAAATCGGTTCTAAATCGATCCAGACTAGGCTATAGAACCAAATCAAGACAAAGATCCTACTATGCTGTACTGAACCAGTCCAGACCTAAAGTTCAGGTATGGGTACCTAAACTGTACCTGAACAAACAAACTGGATCAAATCAGTATTGGATCCCCAAGGACAAGATTCACATCTTGCCAAACCATTATCGTGGCTATAGTCCAGGGGGAGCCAAATTAAAAACAATATTTATTGTGAGATAAAATTCAATTCTTGTTTGCAATTTGCATGATTGATTGTTTATTTAATTTCTGTAATTTACCATGCTTAGACTTAGGAATGGTTAGTTTAAGGACTGAACCAACTTAACTGAAATTTGAATAACATAGTATTGGGTGACGGTGAGATGATAGTACGTTAGGGAAGCCAATTCTAATAAGGTCAAGTATACTCTACTTGGTCTCTTTAGACTGGTGAAACTAGCCGAAGCTACCGATCCAAGACCCAAACTAGTTAAACCAGAATTTTTTCAAGAAATAGTTTTGAAAATGAAATTTCATTAAAAGGCTTTGTCAAGGAAAGGGTTGATGATCCGATAAGGCCACGGCCAAAGAAGGCCTAGTGCCTCGCCAAGACCTGGAAGCCAATTTTTGAAATTCAAATTCAAATTATTCTTTGTCAAATTCGAATCTAACACAAATTTTCAGTTAATTATAGATTCAAATATTATTTTTAAAATAAACTCAAATCAATTGCTTTCAAAAATTAATTAGACTTTTTCAAAATAAATCATAATTTTTCAAAATAATTCTATTTACCAAAACCTGTCTCACAAAACTCATAAGGCAAACGCGATTGGCAACTCTAGAATGGGTGAGATAGTAAAAATTAACTTAATTAAAATTCAGTTAATACCTACATTATTATTTAAATAATAGTAAATCTTGTAGTTTAGAACGAAATTGACCTAAACCATGGTCAAACCATGATCAAAGAAGTCAAACCATGGTCAAAATAGTCAAACTATGGTCAAAGTAGTCAAATCTCGGTCAAAGCAGTCAAACCATAGTCAAATCATTTCAATCCATGGTCAAACCAATTAAACCATGGTCAAATGATGACAAGACAACAAAGATGCCAATCCACACTCAATCCGGGCGCCCGTGACTCCTCGGGCACCCCCCACAAGACTTTCACTTCTCTCAAGGCAAAAATCTCCCTTTATACCGTAACCAGGGCGCCCTGAACCTTTCGGGCGCCCCTAGTACCGGTCAAAGGCTGCAAGGCTGCTATTCCTGTCTGACCGGGGCGCCCGGGCCATTGCGGGCGCCCCCAACCAGTGTTTGTACACTGTCAATAGCAAAGCCCTGTCCCGGGCGCCCTATCCAAAACGCCTATAAAAGGCCACCCGAATCTCCTCTTCTTGCCACACCAAAAACTTCATCCTTTCTAACTTCTTTCATTCCAAGGCGACAGAGTGACCTTCTTGCTCACTCAACTTCGACAATGCCTCCACGAGCGGCCCCTCGGTATAATTCTTTAATTACCATTTTCTTATGCATTTACTTTTTCCTTAAATTCTTTCTTCTAAATGCATGCTTCTCAACTTAGAAAACGCCGAGCAAACCAAGCGAACCCCGGTACCGAACCGAGTCCCGATCCTAGGTTTCCAATTCTAGAATTGTGTAATAAGTTTGCTCGAACTACATATAAGCCTATAAAAACTAGTTATCTCAATAGACAATTCTTCACCCAATCTTGTCCTCTAGCCATGAATGTTATAAACTTTTATCAATTAGACAATCTAGTATTCTGCACTCACCCAATTAACACATCTTTATGTGCAAAATTCTATAATAACATAGTTAGACATAACGATCTCATGTTT
The DNA here is from genome assembly GCA_024364735.1 of Boesenbergia rotunda. Classification (NCBI taxonomy): domain Eukaryota; kingdom Viridiplantae; phylum Streptophyta; class Magnoliopsida; order Zingiberales; family Zingiberaceae; genus Boesenbergia; species Boesenbergia rotunda. Next base: position 82,474 of record JAGFNQ010003841.1, on the reverse strand, counting down.
GTCACTACTGTTCAAAGGATGCCCTTGTCAATCACTCCTTTGCTAAATCGATTTCTTGGACTACGACCTTCCCAGTCCACCTTTTGTTGCTATCCTCCTAGGGATCCTCCATTTGATGCTCCCTACTCTCACATTACTCTAGACACTCTCCACTCCTACTTCTATAGGGAAGCTAGGCTCCCCGTAGCTAGACGATTTCAGTCCGTTGACCTTCAGGTCCAGGACTACGCCCTGTATAGAGTTCTGGTCCACTGCATTTTACCACTATCCACTAGGGATGTCGCGACCATGCGACCTTTTCATACCTTCCTTCTGTATGCCCTGATCCATTATCTTGACATCGACATTGGACTACACATGTTCCATACGATTTTGTATGCGTCCAGTGTCACCACACAGGGGCGAGTATGCACCCCCTATTGTCACATCATCACTTCCATCCTTCATCATCACGGTCGTAACATCACTGATGGTGAAATAACCGCAATGACCGACTTCGATGAGATAGGGTTTAGGAACTTCTCCTTAGCTGGTATAGAGGTATCGGGCACCAGGGTTCTGACGTGGAGACGACAGCGAGTCAGAGCTCAGATCGACTCCGACGAGGAGGTAGACGTTGACGTTGCCGATCTCGCAGCAGAGATACAGGACCATATAGACCAACCTCCTCCATTGACCATCGACCAGCAGTTCGCATAGATGCGGACGGAGATCCACAGTCTCCGAGAGGAGGTCGAGGCTTACCACTTCGAGCAAATGGACGCTTGTAGAGCCGATCGAGAGGTGGACGATGCACGATACAGTGAGATGATGTCACTACTCAGAGCATGGCAGCCTGGCTCATCTGACCACCCTGGCCCTTCTTCATAGTTAAACTATTTCATCATTGTACTAGTAACTAAAGCTTGACTCATGTTTGACTCTACTGGACCTCTGTTTGACCAGTTAACTTATTTGGTTTGACTAGTTATTTATCTTGAGTATCTGATCTTTATTATGCTTGGTAGAATAGGGTTACTCTACTTTTGTTTTTTTTGTAACTGCTTTACTTATGTTAAATCAGTTTCTAAAATTTTTTCAAAAATTAGTTTTTACTTAGTTTTGAAAAGTTTTTAAAAAATAATTTTTTTTTCTTTTGACTTAGTTTGATTTTTTTAAAAAAAATCTACCCCCTTCAAAACTAGGGCTTTTTTTCGCAAATGGACTTAGCATAGGCCATAACCCTAGAACTGCATGCACCTATAGATCTAGAAGCCAGCATCTCACAAGCACCTTAGGGTACTTTTGATTGATAACCTAGAATGGGTTGAGATGCTTAGGTCTTTGCCTTAATTCAAGATGCTTTAAGTCAGTGCATCTGCAGTAATTGGGGCACTAAATACAACTTACACAGTAATCAAGTTGAGTATCAAGTTTAAAAAATCTAACTTGAACAGAACACTTAACTTGACTAACCCTAGCAAAAACTACTGTTTATAACAGTTAGTAAGTAGCTAATTGGTTAGACAGGACCCTAAAAGAGAAAATTGAAATTGGTTTGATTTAGTTAATATCCTGTATTGGTTCAGTACAAGAAATTATGCAATTTAGCAATTTTCTTTCTGCAATTATACAATTTATCTTTTTTCAATATTGCTTTATTTTTTTTTTTTGATATATGGCAAAGGGGGAGAGATAGGAAAGGAGAGAGAAACTTTAAAATTTTGTTTTTGTTAAATTCAAAATTTTATCCTTTATTCAAAAAGTAATTAATCTATTTGTTTTGAAACTTAAGTTTTCAAAAATTTTGTCTAAGTACTTAAGTTTTCAAAAAAACTTCTGAAACTTAAGTTTTCAAAAATTTTCCTAAGTACTTGAAACTTAAGTTTTCAAAAATTTTCCTAAGTACTTGAAACTTAAGTTTTCAAAAATATTTTCCTAAGTAATTGAAACTTAAGTTTTCAAAAATTTTCCTAAGTAATTGAAACTTAAGTTTTCAAAAATTTTCCTAAGTACTTGAAACTTAAGTTTTCAAAAATATTTTCCTAAGTACTTAAAACTTAAGTTTTCAAAAATTGTTTTAAGTACTCAAAACTTAAAGCTCTCAAAAAATTTTCTATGTATAAATTTTCCAAAAATTACACGACCATATTTTGGAAAATATGTTTCTTTTGAAAACTGTTCTAAAGTGTTTGAAAAATTAATTCCATCTTTAGACTTAGAATTTTTAAAACCCCACGAACTCTTTGAAAAATCTAGAGGGACATTCCTTCCAGGGGGAGGAAACAAATTTTTAACTGTTCTGATTAACTTAACTTTTTAACCGGGTTGCCATAAATCAAAAAGGGGGAGATTGTTGGTACAGACAGCACCCAAGTCGAACCTGTGTTTTGATAATGGCAAAAGGGTTAAAAAGTTAAGATATTATGTTTATCTAACATGTTCACTAAGTTTACAGGAAAAGAAGTCCTAGGTACACTGGGCACGAAGTCCTGGTCGAGGATTGGGCACGAAGCCCTGGCAAGGAGCTGGGCACCGAAGACCTGCTCGGAAGGTGGGCACGAAGTCCTGGTCGAGGACTGGGCATGAAGACCTGCTCGGAAGGTGGGCACGAAGACCTGCTCAGGTGTATCGGGAAAAAGTCCAACCGGAGGAGCCGGTTGGCAAAAGGTAAACTCTCCTGAGAGGAGTAGGTGAGGACGCGTTCCCCGTCGAGGGAACAGTAGGCGTCGGCTCGACCTAGGGCTCCATTTCGGAGACCCAAAGTCAGATCCAAGACACCTGAGGCTGTATAAATATAACCTATTATTGTTCTGAGTTATTTTGGATTAACCCTGGATGCAGGACCGAAGGAACGAGTGTTTGCAGGTCAGAGAGTCTCAAAGGAGTGAGGCAGCAGCTGAGCAGGGCGCTCGGAGTGTCCCGGGTGCCCCCAAGGTGAATCCAAAAGAAGTGGAGCAAATGCACGCTTCGGAAGCTAACTGGGCGGGCCGCCCCCGTGCTCCCTGGCGCTCCATGCTCCCGGGCGCCCCGGATGGTCCAGGCGCCCCGAGCTCAAGCCAACGAAGTGGATAAAAGTCAAGCCAGCGAGAAACCAGCGGATAGAGTCAACCCGGGGGCCCCTAGCATCCCGGGCGCCCCTAGTCAAACCTCAGCCCGATCCCGAAGGGATAACGGCTGACCGAGAGGTACTCGGATCGGTTGACACTTGGGGGGCACCCCCAACGTTCCGGGCGCCAAAGAGGCTATAAAAAGGCCCCTCGACCCCAAGGCTTGGAGACACAGTTCTTCCAACGCATTCACGCTCTTCTACTCCCGCGCTCTGCTCCGGAAACCTCCCGACTCAAGATACAAGCGCCGACGATGTCCCTCTGCTCCGAAAATACAATCTACACAGGACGTCGGTAATGAAGAGCTGCTTTTAAGTTTACTGTACTATTCTTGTAATACATTTTGTAAACTGTTTTTGCACACATATAGAATTGCCCGCAGTGAACGGTCAACGACCATGGGCCTTGGAGTAGGAGCCGACCGCGACTCCGAACCAAGTAAAATCGTGGTGTTCGCGTGTGTTTTACTTTATTTATTTCCGCTGCTAATTTTCTTTTACAAATCCGAACGTTTAACGATATTCACCCCCCCCCCTCTATCGTTCTTCTCGATCCAACAGTCACGCCCGACTCTATATATGAGCACTTCTTCGGGCACCCTCGACCAGCTGGCCTTGATGAGTTGGGGCCTGACTTTCCGACCTTTGCGGCCCTCTGACTTTCTCCTACTGATTATGTTCTTTTTAAGATAATCACGAACTGCATCCTACCCATAACCTCCAAACCCCTAACTGATATCCGACCATATCACTGTCTGATGCTTTATGGCATGCACCGCCACATGGACTTTGACATTATGGAGAGTATTTTTCAGTCGATCATCTCCTATCGCGAGCCCAGTTGTCGCACTATGTATATGCCATTCGGTCACGTCATTATTGACTAGCTTATGTCAGTTGGTATTGATGTAACCAAGGGCAGGACAGTGCCCATGGTTAGATAGGATTACCGGTTGGGCAAACACGCGTTTGCCAAATCTGGTATTGTTGTTGGGTCGGACGATCAAAGTCTTATCTGGAAGGATGGGCGAGGTCTTGGCGAGCTTCCTCGAGGCGCACACGTACAGGTACCCGCAGCTCCGGCTACACATCAGGAGGCGCCCGCCGCTGCTGCTGACTACGACTATGAGCCAGATCCAGACCTGCGCTGGTAGATTTCAGAGCTTGATCGGACCATCCACCATGATCATCATTTGAGAGAGCTCTTGCGAGAGGAGGTCTGGTCTGGGTTTCAGGCTTTCGACCGCAGACTGTTGGTGATCGAGTATGACGTCTCTGGGGTCCGCTCCAGGCAGGAGACATGGCATGAGGAGTGGCGCAGTTGGGCAGCTAGTCATCCATACCAGCCTTCATCTACTGGAGCTGCGCCCTCCGGCAGCATTGCCCCGGGGTCCTTCGTACTTGATGATGACACGATTGATGACCCTATGCTGGCTGACCCCCCGGCCGACGATTGACTATGGATGTACTCTGTCTCTACCTGTTACTTGCATTTGACTATTTGATTGCTCTGACTTTATGGCTGTATGCCTATGCTCTGACTATTTTGGCTTTGTGTTGTATTCGACTTGACTTTGATGCTGTGTTATCCATCTGACTTTATGACTATCTTCTTGTATGCCTTGCCATATTATGCTTATTGCTAGTTCACATGTTTGTTCTTATGATAGATATCTTCAGGTATGCCTTGCTATATTATGGATTGCTATGCTTATTCTTACTCCATGTTCATATGATACATATGATTGTTTTGTCATGCCTTATATTTATCATATGGTTTTATATGCCTTCAAATCAAATCTTATCTTGTTTTGGGAAACCCCTAGGACTGAGGGAGAGTATGGTTAAACTTAACAACCCCTCTAGACCCTTTTTGGTGTTTGACAATGGGGGAGAGTGTGGTTGGTTAAGTTTAGGACGACTACAAGCTTAATACTGTAGGGGGAGGATCCTGATTCTCCTATAAGTGTGAAATTTGCAACTATTGATTTCAAATCCCTAAACATAAAATTGGGTTGTCAAACAACAAAAAGGGGGAGATTGTTGATGCAGTCTGACCCTGATTGTTGTTTTGGTGTTGACACCGATTTTAGTTTAGGTTGATGAAATGATTATGATTAAGTCCTGGTTGGGGACTGGGCTTTGGATGAGTGAAAAGTCCTAGCCTGGAGGGCTAGGTGTGTGAAAAGTCCTAGCTTGGAGGGCTAGGTGTGTAAAAAGTCCTAGCTTGGAGGGCTAGGTGTGAAAAGTCCTAGCTTGGAGGGCTAGGTGTGGAAAGTCCTAACTTGGAGGGTTAGGTGTGGAAAACTCCTAGCCTGGAGGGCTAGGTTGGATGAAATCCTGGCTTGGAGGGTCATGTCCTAGCCTGGAGGGCTAGGTGGATGAAACCCTGGCTTGGAAGGTCAGGTCCTAGCCTGGAGGGCTAGGTGGATGAAATCCTGGCTTGGAGGGTCAGGTCCTAGCTTGGAGGGCTAGGTTGGATAGAACCCTGGCTTGGAGGGCCAGGTCCTAGCTTGGAGGGCTAGGTTGAAGTCCTGGTGAGTGAGACTGGGCATGGAGTCTTGGTCCGGGGGACTGAGCACGAGAAGGGAGGCTGAGAGCCAGTTCTCTTGACTTAGAGTGGGTTTGGCCTTGCCTAGATCGGTATGGTGACCGATCAGGGAAGTTGGCACGGAGTTCCCTCGTGGATCGGTCACCAGCAATATCTGATCGGTCTGGTGACCGATCAGGGAACATAGGTGACTTTAGCAAACTTACTGATCGGCTCCTGATCGGTCTGGTGACCAATCAGGGAGCATACAGTGAGTTTGGGAACCTTACTGATCGACTCCTGATCAGTCTGGTGACCGATCAGGGATACTGTTCGGATCGTTCTGGTGAACGATCAAACGTCGCGAACTTCTCACTATAACCGATCAGGTTGGAGCCTGATCGGTTGGAGGGTGGCCTGATCGGTCACCAGTCCGATCAGGCCACATCCTGATTGGTCTGGGGACCGATCAGGCCACATCCTGATCGGTCTGGGGACCGATCAGGAGGTTTGGACTGCGAAGCTGGGAAATCATCCTCCAAAGGGGTGGATCGGTCTAGTGACCGATCCACGACTTGGGATCGGTCTGGTGATCGGTCCCGGAGAAGTCGCGATTTCTGATTGTTGGGCTCTCCCAGCACAAAACAATAAAAACGCAGCGGAAACAAGAACCCACAAGCGATCCATGCGAAAGAAAACTCGCACAAAGCTATCTATCTAATAGATTTATCTACTGTTTATACCTTTGAAGCGTGCCCATCGGTTATCCCGCTCGTCCAAGATGCGCCGGATCTCTTGCACGTTCAAACGTCCGTGCCTCTATTCGTATCCACACGGACACAATCTCTCAACTTCGGGAGAACTACCTTAGTTGTGCTAGTAACTTGAGGTAGACCCGACCCCGGGCTAGGTCCAGCCCGGACCCGGCCTGGGTCAACGGGCCGGTTGGCCCGTTGACCCGGTTCGCCGGGCCGAACCGGAACCGGCCCGGCAGGATGCCGGGCCGGTTCCGGTTCCAGGCCTCCGGAACTGTGAACCGACGGTTAACCGCCGGTTCCAACGGCACTGAACCGCCGGTTCAGTGCCGTTGGGCAGTTTTTTGATTGATTGATTTATTTTTTTTTAGACGGATGAGATCATTTGACCGTTTTTTGATCAATGACTATGATTTAGTGACCGTTATGATCCGAACTCTATAAATAGGGAGCTCATTTCATCATTTTCACTCACAAAACAACTTCTCTTCTCTCAATCTCTCATTCTCAACTCTCTAACTCTCAACTTCTCTCCGCGTTCTTCATCGACGATAATGGAAGGAGGTCACGGAGCTTCATCATCTCGATCTCGGAGGGGAAAAGAAATTGCATACGAGGATCCCAACCTTCAAATTCAATCTATCGATGATGAGACCGAGGCTCAGCCCCAACGCCCTCCGATCCCCGAAACGCAAGGGAGTACCGATGCGATTACTTCTAAGGTTCGGGATAATCCTCCTTTAAAATCGTCTATTTTCACTAAACATTTTGAGAAGGTCACACTTCCGTCGGGAGAAATGCATGCAAAATGCAAGCATTGTAATGCTTCCTACAAATTCCAAGCCGACGGCGGCTATGGGTCGTTGAAACGACATGTAGAAATGAAGCACCCGACGGAATATGGGCTTGACCGCTCTCAAACACAATTATCTAGATTTTCTATCGGTAGTAGTACTGATTCTGGTTTATTTTTATATTCAGATAATAAATTAAGAGAATCATTAGCTAAATTTGTTTCCGTAGAACATCTTTCTTTTAGTTTTGGATCTAAATGCACATTTGAAGATTTTTGTAAGGAATCTCTTAATCCTGCTGCTAAACGTGTACCTAGGACTACACTAACTTGTACAATTAAAAGATTAGTAAAACAAGGAAAAAAGAACTTAATTGAAGAATTTAGTAAATTAAATAATAAAGTTTCTTTATGTTCCGATATTTGGAGTGATCATTAGCAAACTCATTCTTATATGGGTATAACATGCCATTGGATTGATAACTCTTGGATCCTTCAAAAAAGATTATTAGCTTATAGAGTTTTTGATGAATCACACACTGCTCATAACATTGCACAATTATTACACATAGTTTTAGAAGAATATGGATTGACTCATCAAATATTTTCAATATCATTAGACAATGCTAGTTCTAATATTGCTTCAATAGATGAATTAAAATTTATTTGTCAACCTGTCATTGGTGGTTTATTTTTTCATATTCGTTGTGTATGCCATATTTTAAATTTATGTGTTCAAGATGGATTAAAACTTTTACAAAATTATATTCAACCAATTAGAACCGCAATTTCATACTTATGGTCCCATCCATCTATGATGAAACAATGGGGTAGATTTTGTAAAGCTAATGGAATGCGACCAAAAAAATTTCCACGTGATGTTCCAACACGTTGGAATTCAACATATCAATTATTACAAGATTCTTTTCAATATAAAGATTTATTATGTTTATTTTTTGCACAAAATAGTAATACTAATATATATTTATTTTCACAACAATGGAATATTTGTAGTAGTATTTGTGAAATTTTAAAAGTTTTTAACTATACAACTGAACATCTTTCCGGTGTTTATTATCCCACTGCTCATTTAATTTTAGTGAATTTTTGTAGTATAGTATTAATATTAAATGAACATGTAAATAATGAAGCTTTAACTTTATGTATATTAGCTATAAAAACTAAATGGGAAAAATATTTTTATTTTATTCCTGAAATTTATTTAATTGCATTTGCTTTAGATCCTAGATTTAAATTAGAAGTTTTACAAGAAATGCTAACTTTAATTATGACGCATTAATTCCTATTAAGGATTCTTCCTCTCCGGATCCAGCTAATATTGTATATAATATTAAAAATTATTTTATGATCTTTATAATCAATATTATGTTAAATATGGAACACAAACTAATATTTCTGAAACACAACAACCTACTACTACTAATTTAAAACTTACAAAAGCCCAACTTTTATTAAAAGAACGGACGAAACGTCCACGAGGATCCTCAAGTTCCACACAGGAACTTGAGAATTATTTTACGACTTCTTTTGATTTTAATGAAGCAGATAGCGAAGACTTCGACATCTTGAAGTGGTGGTCACAGAAGGCTCAAAGCTTTCCCGTTCTCTCCGTGATCGCAAAAGAAATTTTAGCTTCTCCTGTGTCGACTGTTGCTGTGGAGCAGACGTTCAGTGCCGGCGGCAACATATTAGATGAATGACGATCAACTATGTCTCCCGACTCATTGGAAGCTCAAGCATTACTTGATGATTGGACCAGAGCCGAGAAGCGAATCCAAGGAATGCAACTTTCAGAAGACGAAGTCGAAGAATTTGATACCGAAGGAACAAATACAACAGGAACGGGAGGAAATGCAAGTGAGTGAGAAAGGGTAAAAATATAAAAATGTAAAAAAATATAAAAGGGTAAAAATGTAAAAGAACTATGTAGGCTTTGATTCCCCTATACCCTAAGGGGATACGTAGGCAACTTATATAAGTGCAAGCCCTTTTTTTAATAAAATTTATTTTTTTTAATTTTATTTTTAATTTTTAATTTTTTTAATATAATAATCTTGAACCGTGGCGAACCGTGAACCGGCGGTTCCGAACCGTGAATCGTAACCGTCTTGGGCGGTTAAGGTTAAGGGTCGACCTCCCACGAACCGTCGAACCGGCGGTTCCGAACCGTCAAACCGTCGGTTCCGAACCGTGGTCAGGTCTAACTTGAGGTAGCTCGAAAACACCAAGAACCTTACAGTGAGGTTTCGGCCAAGAGTGGAGGAGAGGAAGAAGAGAAGAAGGGAAGGGGAAAGGCTAAGGCAAGAAGAAGACTTCATCCAAAGTCACAAGACCCTCTTTTATAATCATCCCATGAATATGAAGAGGTTTATGTCTCTTTATCTTCCCAATAAAGAGCACATCTTTTTATGTAGCTCTTTGTCATTTCCCATGCAAGAAAAGAATCTTTTCATCCAATGAAAAGAGACTTTTCTCTTTTCTCCATGCAACTCCGACCGGGCCTCTCGGGCTTCCGACTCGGTCTCCCGACCAAGTCTCCCGAGTGGCGAGCTCCCGACCCAGTCTGCCGAGCTCCGACCCAGTCCGCCGAGTGCCAACCCGATCCGCCGAGCTCCGACTCATTCCGCCGAGCTCCGACTCGGTCCGCCGAGCTCCGACTCGGCCCGCCGAGCTCCGACTCGGCCCGCCGAGCTCCGACTCGGCCCGCCGAGCTCCGACTCGGCCCGCCGAGCTCCGACTCGGCCCGCCGAGCTCCGACTCGGCCCGCCGAGCTCCGACTCGGCCCGCCGAGCTCCGACTCGGCCCGCCGAGCTCCGACTCGGCCCGCCGAGCTCCGACTCGGCCCGCCGATCTCCGACTCGGCCCGCCGACCTCCGACTCGGTCTCTCTCGAGTTCCCAACTCGATTCCCCCGAACTGACCTCCCGAGTTCCCAACTCGGGCTTAGATCTGCCGATCAACTTTCCCGAAGCATTGTGTCCTTTGTGTGTGACCCAATAGGTTTTCGTGACATTGGCAATTCGCCTAAACACTTTAGACACATAAGCAATGAGCGGCATCTAGCAATGCATCATTGCTACCCAAGTAACAAGAAAAGTCGAGATCCGACTAAACCTCCGTGACTATGATAGTGTATGACCTTGTCCTTCTATCCTTGATATTTAGATTGACCAATGAGGCATAGACCGTGTCATCCTCAATCAATCTTGTGTTGCATGATCCCTGAGTAGACTCACTCAAACAAATGAGCTCAATATCTCATACTGACTCATTTGAGCATGGCCATGCGTTTCAGTAGTCCTACTCAATCAAGGGGCCCACAGATATCACTCCCGTCATATGGGAGGGATAAATCCCATCTACATCACTCACATCCCTCCGCATAATTCATTACATACCCAGCCATCACCTTTATAGTCCACCCTGTTACGGGTGACGTTTGACGATACCAAAGTACATAACTCCTTATGTAGGGAACCGTAGTGACTTCAGGTCTAAGGACTATTCATACCAATAGTCACATGAGAAAGTCTATAACACTCATATGACAATTTATGAAAATTTCTCATGGCGGGTCATTCACTACACATTCTCCAATGTATACCCATATGTCAACTTGATATCACATATCCATGACTTGTGAGCTCAAGTCATCAGTTGACCTACATGCTAGTCTCCATGTATTAATATTGTCCCCGAATATTAATGCTTGACTAGGAATAATTTAGTGTAGTGTTCTCTACATTATCTCACTATCGATTCAACCAATCGATATAATGTAGATAAGAACCTACTACACAAGAACATTATTATACTTAGTCATTCGGCACAGAATACAAAGTAAGTATAATAACCAAACATGCCTTTATTAATGATAGAATATGATATAAAATGCCCCTAGTCAATCATCACATAATTAGCTCTAGGGCTCCTACTAACACTGATTACGCGTTGGGGACCGATCAGGATGGAATCGGTCTGAACCCAGCCTGATCGGTCTGGAGACCGATCAGGAGTCACTCTGATCTGTCCGGTGACCGATCAGTGGCTGGTAGCTTTAATTCAAAAACGCTGTCAGAGCTCTAATTACGTCTGTTTCTCTGCTGATTCGCTACTGATCTCTGCTCCTAACTTCTGATTGTTGATACTCCATTGATTTGCTGAGCTAATGAGCTGCTAAGTGTGCAGGTTACTCAGGTTTACTTCAAGGGAGTCAAACTAAGGCTTTTGCTACGACAGATTGGGCAGGTTTCCATCTCAGGTTGCAACGGATGTTGGCGCTGCTGGAGCTGCTGACTGGGGCTCGTCTGAGGGAAGCTCAGGGAGTCCAGGAGAGCTCAGTGGTAGGTGAGCAGTTGCAGTTGAGCAGCTGGGAGCTGCAGAGAGGTGGTTGTGACCTGGCGATCAATAGGAAAGGCTTAAGGGCTTGGTAGCGATGAGGCCTCGGTAACATTTTATCACTTCTTGCGACAAGCTTTGCTCCATCACTTTGCAAACACTCTGATTCTTGGAGCAACATACTGATACTTGAGCACTTGGAGGAAACAAGAAGCTTGACAAGTCCATCAGCAAGAAGACACGAAGAAGGGAGTTCTTGCGTGAGATCTGTGTTGAGTGAAGTTTGGGAGAAGTTCTTTGTGTTCCTTTGGTTCCTAGTGCTTTGTAAGCCTTCTAGTTTCACTGTTCTTAACTTCATTATTTCTGTGAAACGCTGTGGAGAGGTTTCTCCACCGAGAATGTAACGACCCGGAAAATTCTCTTAATATTTTCTTAAAATATTAAGCATGTCTAAATAATTTTCCAAGGGACCTAGAAATATTAAGGAGAATTTTGGCCTAGAAAATCCATGTTTTCTCATTTAAATTGAGAAAACTAAGTTCCAATGAGCTTTAAATGGGCTCCAAAAATGGGTATTAATTAGGTAAAAATTAATATAAATTAGGTAAAATTAATATAAATATAAAAGAATTTTATTTAGGAATATTGGCATAATTATGGGTGATTTTAGGGGGATTTTCGGAATTTAAAAAAATAAAAATAATAAAATAAATGAAATAAAAATAAAATAAAAATAAAGGTGCATGAGCCAAGGATTGAACCTTAGACCTCTTGTACAACCATGTATGCACTAACCAACTCACCTTGCAAGGTATTGTTAGGAGGGAATGAAGTAGATATTGGTTAAGGCATAGAAGAAGATGAAGAGTCATGGAGAGACTCTTCATTTGCCTCCTTAATGGGCTATTAAAGGGGGGTTTTGGGAGTTACCACTTCTTCCCATCACTTGCATTTCGAAACCTCTCCCTTCCCTCATCCTAGCCGAATACCCAAGGAGGGGTTCTCCCTTGGAAAAGCTCCACAAGAGGTCTTATCTCCAAGATCTAAGAGTTTTCCCAAGGATACAAGGACAAGGAGGCAAGGATCCAAAGATTTTACAATCTTCTTCTTCTTCCAAGGTTCGAAAAAATCAAGAAACTCAAGGTAAGACTCCCTCACCTGTGGTATAATAGTTCCCTATGATTTTTATGATTTTTAGTATGATATATAGTGGTTGGTTTTCGAATTGGATGTTGAAAGGAAAGAAAACCGAGACCCTCATGTTTAAGGGTTTCGGCCACCATGATTTACAGGTCTACAATTATGGTAAAAAACATGATAATGTTATTTAATCTTCCCTTGTGATGTGTAGAGGTTAAGTATAATTTTTGGGAATTTTTGGAGTACCCTAGGACACCCTAGGGTTTCGGCCAACATGAAAGAAACAAAACTAAGAACCCTCATGTTTAAGGGTTTCGGCCACCATGATTTACAGGTCTATAATTATGCTAAAAATCATGATAATGTTATTTAATGTTCCCTTATGATGTGTAGAGGTTAAGTATAATTTTTGGATATTTTTGGAGTACCCTAGGACACCCTAGGGTTTTGGCCAACATGAAAGAAACAAAACTAAGAACCCTAAGATTAAGGGTTTCGGCCACCATGATTTACAGGTCTATAATTATGATAAAAATCATGATAATGTTATTTAATGTTCCCTTATGATGTGTATAGGTTAAATATAATTTTTGGGAATTTTTGGAGTACCCTAGGACACCCTAGGGTTTCGGCCAACATGAAAGAAACAAAACTAAGAACCCTAAGTTTAAGGGTTTCGGCCACCATGATTTAAAGGTCTATAATTAAGAAAAAAATCTTGATAATGTTAATTTATGTTCCCTATGATGTGTGGAGGTTAAGTATAAATTCTGGGAATTTTTGGATTACCCTAGAGACCCCATATGTTTCGGCCAACCTCAAGGGCCCAAGGGTTAGGGTTGAGCCTTTAACTTCAAGTATATGTTTATGTGTTTCCCTGATAAGTATGATAAGTATATGTTCAGGATATGAATGATGCCATGATAAGAATGATAGGGTTATGATCACGATAAAAATGATGCTATGATATGTTAGGTTCATGATATGAATGATGTCATGTTAAGTATGTTATGTTTATGTTTAAGAATGAGGATGATGCCATGTTTAAGAATGAAAATGATGCCATGTTAAGTATGTTATGTTTATGTTTAAGAATGAAAATGATGCCATATTTAAGAATGAAAATGATGCTATGTTAAGAATGAAAATGATGCCATGTCTAAAAAAATGAAAGTGAAGAATGAAGTTAAGGTTCATGCCTTTAAGGCATAATGATGATGTTAAGTATGATGAATGAATGAATATGCTATGAATGATGATGAATGAAAGATGATGCTTATGTCTTTAAGGCATAAATATGCTAAGACGGCACGGTCGATGGTCGACGGTACGACGGTCGTGAGGACCGGTAAATGGGTCGGTAGACGGGCCGAGCCGTAACAAGTTATGCTATGTTAAAGATGCCATGAATGCCATATGAATGATGAAGCATGAAAAGTATTTTACTTTATGTATGGGCTTGTACCGGACCGAAGTATGGGTCCAAGGGATGGGCACCTTAAGAACGCCCCGGTTTTGGACTACCGTAGCTGTCCACGGTTCTGGCACTACCGGAGCTGTGCAACAGGGATGGGCACCTTAAGAACGCCTCGGTTCGGGGACTACCGACTATGCTGTCCTTACCCTAGTAGGTTGGGGCTCGCGACCTCGGACTTGCTAGGGATCCGCGCAATGATGTATGTATGTGGTACAAGCCGGGGACTCCAAATGATGTTATGATGATTATGTTTAAGCAATGAAAAATATGTTTTAAAAGTTAAGCATCCTTATGTATATGCATTCCACTCATGCATCCATTCATGTTATGCATTATGCTATGTTGATAAGATTTTATGCTTACGTTTCATGTTAAGAAGTATGCATGAGAATGAATGAATTATGTCATGCTTAGAATGTTCACTATGTTTATGATTTATGCCATGAATTATGTCATGCTTAGAATGTTCACTATGTTTACGATATGCCATGAATTATGCCATGCTTAGAATGTTCACTATGTTTATGATTCATTCCATGAATTATGCCATGCTTAGAATGGTCACTATGTTTACGATATGCCATGAATTATGCCATGCTTAGAATGTTCACTATGTTTATGAATTGTGCCATGAGAATGAATGAATTATGCCATGCTTAGAATGTCTATGATGTTTATGTTTATGCCATGTATCATGTCATGCTTAGAATGTTACTATGTTTATGTTCATGTCATGCTATGTATACGATAAGTGATGCAAGATGTTATGTTCTAAGTAGAGCACCAAGTATGTTAATGTTTTATGTGCTCATTATGAGATGATGAATGATTGATGGTTTTGTGAGTAGGAAAGAGTCTTACTAAGCCTGTGTGCTTATAGTCTTATTTTCTTATACCGCAGATCATTCAAGGGGATAATGAAGGAAGCAGCAGGAGGGCAAGAACGCATGTGTGACGTAGTGACTTGGCCCAGGAACTATATGTTTACTTATGTGGTTGAATAATGACTTATGGAACCTTATGATATGATGTTATGTGAGACATGATAGGATGCTTAAGTTCAAAGTTAATATGCTAAGGTTCCCATGTCAATAAGTTAAGAATGGTAACAGGGCATGTATAAGTTAAGTTATTCCGCTGCCTTATGATGTCTACATGCCCTAAGCATGTTAACATAATGCCGCTTAGGAAAAAAAAAAGCGGGCGTTACAGGTTGGTATCAGAGCAGTAACCATCTCACTACACACACATCAAGCCCTCTTCCTGCCGCTTCCAAGTAAGTATATCTTTACAAATCTTATAGTAAGATGTTTTATGATTTAGGATATGCAAGTATGAACGATAGTTATGATTAGGATATGCAAGTATGAACGATATGCAAGTATGAACGATAGTTATGATTAGGATATGCAAGTATGAACGATATGCAAGTATGAACGATAGTTATGATGAAAGGTACATTAAGATATGTAACGATGAACGATATTTTTATCTTCTTTTAGGAATTAGATGCTTAGAATAAAATAGGGGTAGAAAAGAACTGATATTGATCATACTTATCTTCGGTGAAGAAAAACATGGCTAGAAGACAGAGTAACCGACTTAACGAGGCAGCCCCACCGCCTGATCTGGTGCAAATGGTAACCCAACTTCAGCGCCAAGTCACCGAGCAGCAGCAGACTATTAACACCTTGATGAACCAACAGGAAAATTCTACTACTCCACCAGTGAACCAGACTGCTATACCTGTGGCACCTACGGTTACGCACACTCCTCCGCCGGGCTCGACCACTGTGGCACGACAGGAGGCTTACTTGATCCAATGGTTAAGGCTGAAACCGGAAAATTTTTCCGGTGCTGGCGAACCTTGGGACGCCCAGGCATGGTTCAAGACGATGGAAAGTACCCTGGAGCTGCTGGACTGGCCTGAGTATGAGAAGATCAAGTGTGCGTCATTCTACCTGACTGGGGATGCTAGAATGTGGTGGGAAAGGGTCAAGGCCAAGAGACCGGTGGACCAGATGGCGTGGTCCGATTTTGAATCAGAGTTCTTTGAAGAATTCTTCAATATGCGTGTCACAAACAGACACTACGACGAGTTCACGGAATTCCGACAGGGCAACCTCTCGGTCAATGAAGCCGTGAAGAAGTTTAATCGCCTGGCTCGTCTATGCCCGGAGCTGGTCCGCACTGAGAAAGAAAGGGTCCGTCTTATGTTGAAGATGTTGCGGCCCGAAATAGCCCTGAACGTGGCCGGCGGAGTTAACAGGCCGCAGACCACCGAGGAGCTGTTTAGTAGTGCTCTACTCACCGAGCATTACTTGAACAATATCAATCAGCAAAGGAAGGCATTCAATGAGAGAGGTCAGAAACCTCAGGGTACCAACGCTAATGGGAAGGGAAATCAGGGTGGTAAACGGCAGCCAGGGGACGACCCCGAAGGGGGCCCAGCAAATAAACAGTCCAGGTTTCCCCTATGTGCTACATGCGGGAAAATGCATCCCGGGGAATGCCGCAAAGGTACGAACCGGTGTTTCACTTGCGGGGTGGAAGGGCACATAGCCCCTTACTGTCCTACCAAGAACCAGGCACCTCCCCAACAGCTTGTTCCGTACCGGGGTGCACCAGCGAAACTACATTATATGCAAGCCGAACTGGAAGGTACCCCGATGAGCCAAGGGAGATTGGAGGCCCCACCAACTATGGCGGATGCCAGGGTTTTCTCTATTGCTAAGGAGGATGCCGCGAATGCTGCAACGGTTGTCACAGGTCAGATACTTATTTACAGTCAGTACGCTACTGCATTATTTGATACTGGGGCAACACACTCGTTCGTCTCTATGTCCTACACTAAGAAGATAGATAAGTCTCCACAAGTTTTAGACTGCAAGTTCTTGACAACCCTGCCTTCGGGAGAAATAGGGACGTCCACTCCCGTGCTGCGTGCTGTGCCAGTCGGAAACGCAGGAAGAGAACTCTACTGCGATCTGATAGTACTCGACATGCAGGATTATGATGTTATAATGGGAAGGAACTTTCTGAGCAAATACGACGCTTCTGTCGAGTGCCGTAAATGAAAGGTGATCTTTCAACTTGAGGCAGATTCTATGTTCGAATTTATCGGAGAGCCGAGGAAAAGAACCGGGGAATTTTTATTGACTCTCAAAGCACAGAAGGTGATAGATAAGGGATACACTGGATTCTAGCACATGTGGTTGACGTAAGTCAAACCAAGGACCAGAAGCTAGAAGATGTTAGGGTTGTAGGTAATTATCCAGAGGTATTCCCAAATGAATTACCAGGATTAGCTCCTAATAGAGAAGTGGAATTCGAGATCGAATTGGTTTCTGGTACTAACCCGTTCCCCAAGGCACCTTACCGTATGGCAAGGTCAACGGTTTGAGGAATTCACCTGGGAACGTGAGGACGCGCTGAGACGCAGGTACCCGGAGATATTCTAAGTTCGAGGATGAACTTTCACGAGGTATGGGGGATTGTAACGACCCGGAAAATTCTCTTAATATTTTCTTAAAATATTAAGCATGTCTAAATAATTTTCCAAGGGACCTAGAAATATTAAGGAGAACTTTGGCCTAGAAAATTCATGTTTTCTCATTTAAATTGAGAAAACTAAGTTCCAGTGAGCTTTAAATGGGCTCCAAAAATGGGTATTAATTAGGTAAAAATTAATATAAATTAGGTAAAATTAATATAAATATAAAAGAATTTTATTTAGGAATATTGGCATAATTATGGGTGATTTTAGGGGGATTTTCGGAATTTAAAAAAATAAAAATAATAAAATAAATGAAATAAAAATAAAATAAAAATAAAGGTGCATGAGCCAAGGATTGAACCTTGGACCTCTTGTACAACCATGTATGCACTAACCAACTCACCTAGCAAGATATTGTTAGGAGGGAATGAAGTGGATATTGGTTAAGGCATAGAAGAAGATGAAGAGTCATGGAGAGACTCTTCATTTGCCTCCTTAATGGGCTATTAAAGGGGGGTTTTGGGAGTTACCTGTAAAATACGGCGATTTGAAAATCCGGACCAGAAAATTTTTCGAGATTTTTCCGGATAGAGTCTAGGGTTTCTGGCCCTACGGGAGGAGCCCAAGAGGCTTTATTGTAAAAACCTAAAACTTATCAAGGTTTTCGGATAAACTCATAAATTACGAGAGAATAACTAATTTAACCCGAAAGTTTTATTCACATGGATTATATTAAATAAGAGGGTCAAATGGCTAAAAGTCTTACCCTAAGGGTAGAGTTTAAATTTTTGGAAGTTAGAGGACCTTTCTGTAAAAAGTCCCCCCCACATATATATATATAAATATATATATATATATATATATATATATATATATTTCCTTTCTTTCACTCACCCGCAGCCACGCCCGAGAATTCTCCCCTTCGCGTGCCCTAGCCCACAGCCACAACCCGACGCCGCCACCTTCTTCTTCTCCCCCTGCGAAGGTAGCAAACCCAAGGTCGGCGATCTTTATTCCTTCCCTCTGCTGCTCTCTCTCTCTAGATCTAGGGCAAACGATTGGAGCCGGGAGGAGGTGTTGCGGGTTTTGCCGGCGATTGATTTCTTCACCTGCGATCGGATGCACGAGGGATCCTCTCCTTGGAATGTTTTCGAGCACGTTTGAGCAAAGCCTTGGGGTCAGCCATTGCCTAAGGTAAGATACGCTCGTTCAATATTGATCTTGGATGATTAGTAGGGCAATGTGATCTTTGTTCTGGGATTGGGCTTGCCTTCTGATATGTGGCTATGGGTTTGATTTGGAGCTTGTGTCAGTGGAGACTTGGATCTATGGTGGTTATATTTTTCCTTAGCTTAGTATTCGAATTCGGTTTGTGAGTTTGCCTTCTTCCTCTGTTTTTTTTTTAGTGCGAGTTCATTCTTCAGATGTTCTGATCTAGAATTGGGTTTTGATTTGTTCCTGATCTGTTTTGGAAGTAATTGGTGGGTTCGCGACGCCGGGTACTTGCTAATGGCGAGAGGTGGCTGAGGGAGTGAGGAGGAATCATTGGGGAGAAGGAGCTGTTGTGGCAGCCTTTGTGTGACTGTTGATTGCCGGAATCCGGAGCAGGGGAGTTCTGTCGACGCCAAATCAGGTAAGATCGATGCACTTTGGGTTTTGTTTCAAGTTGGATAATACTCGAGTATTCTGATGAGATTAGTATTGGATTGTATCCCATTTGATCAATAGGGTTGGTTGCTTGAGTTTGTTCGGTTGAGTTGTTCCATGTTACCAGTAATTTAACATAGCAAAGATCAATGAGATAGTGATTAGAATATGAGTTTTAGTTCAGTTGATAAATCACCTACGAATGGTAGATTAATGGTAGATTATTGATTAGTTGACTTTATGAGTTGGCTTGTTAATAAAATGGATTGGAAATTGAAGTATGTTAATGAGGTTATTTGAGTTGGATGATCAATCAGTGGATTCATTGCTGTGATTAATGGGGATTGTAGGATGGTTTAGTAAGCTAATTGTTTTGGGTGATCGATTAAGGTCCAAACTTGTCACATATGTAGCTAAGATCATTAGTATTTGATCAAAGTGATTAACTGTTGGTTTGATGAATTTTGTTTAAGATCGAATGGTGTTTGTGGACGATTGGTTGAGTTTATGTCAATTTAGCCATGGCTACCCTTGTAAAGGAATTGTTTTGGTTGAAGTTGTGAGAATTGGGTTGACCTCTTGTGATAGGATAGAGGTAGGATTAAAATTTAATTTAAGTAATTAAGCTGAACTGGATACGATTGGGTAACTAAGAGTTGATCACTTAATTAAGTTTAGTTAAATGATTAAGATGATTAGGATAGCTATCTGAATGAGTTAATAGTTGATTAGTGGTTGGCTCCACGTAAATAGCTATCTAACACGTCCTTTGATACAGGACACTGATCGATTTGCGCTGGACTCCTCAGACGCGAGGTCTCTTGCTGATACGAGCATCTACTTTGAGGCGGGTACCCTTTGACTTATCTTTTAGATATTGTCATATTGCTATGCATGGTTGGTTATAGATAGCAGTAAGATTATACGCTAGCCTTGTTTATTATGCCTGTTCTGGATACATGTTAGTTATCCCTGAGTTATTATGCCTGTTCTGGATACATGTTAGTTATCCCTGAGTTATTATGCCTGTTCTGGATACATGTTAGTTATCCCTGAGTTATTATGCCTGTTCTGGATACATGTTAGTTATCCCTGAGTTATTATGCATGTTCTGGATACATGTTAGTTATCCCTGAGTTATTATGCCTGTTCTGGATACATGTTAGTTATCCCTGAGTTATTATGACTGTCCTGGATACTTGTTAGTTATCCCTGAGATATTATGTATGTGTATCTATCATACACCATCCTTGCACTGTTGCATGCCGGCGATCAGCGACTCCCTTGTGGTTGAGCCTAATCGTTTTCCGGTACATGATATGCACACACGGCCACTCATGGGTTAGTGGATACCGTAGATGTGTGCATTTGCTCTGTATTGCTCCGTTCGGCCACTATGAGGAGAGTGAGCGCGGGCGTGGTAGCAGCCAGGGGTCTCTTCTTGTACTGAGCCACGAGGAGATGAGAGCGGAGCTCCCTCATATATACATGGGGTAGAGGGGTGGTCCCTCGCCAGCATCCTGTCCACCCGGTCACTCAGGAGCAGTGATGACAGAGTGCGTACAGTTGTCAGAGCCCTACCCGTTCAGACGTCCCTATGACAGGTGTACGATGATCTGTCTGGTGTCAGGGGTGACACATGTCATTGCACCATGTGCATACTTTGCATCGTGCATTGTTTGTTGCACTTATTTGCTGCACTTGTTTGACATCGCATATACTGGAGACTTGTTATTTGAGATTATATGTCTAATGATATTCCCTTGGTACTGATTATCCTCTTTTCAGGTTAGCTGGATTCTGGTATGTATCTATCTCAGTATTTCCAGTATTAGTTTTTCCATATTGTTGATATGAGACTGTATTAACGTAGATGCTTATTGTTATTATAACATACTATGCATATCTGCTGGGTATTCGCTGAGTTATGGACTCACCCCGTTGCCATATATTTTTTTATTTCAGGTTGAGATATTTGGAGTCGCCAGAAGAGCCCAGCAGCCAGTCCCTACCCATCGCGTCGACATACTTTTGTTTTG
The DNA here is from genome assembly GCA_024364735.1 of Boesenbergia rotunda. NCBI lineage: Eukaryota > Viridiplantae > Streptophyta > Magnoliopsida > Zingiberales > Zingiberaceae > Boesenbergia > Boesenbergia rotunda. Next base: position 61,151 of record JAGFNQ010003841.1, on the reverse strand, counting down.
TACTTGTAGTACATTTGTTTTATATTTCTGTTAGTGATTTGTATGTCATATGAGTGTGTCATGTGCCCTAAGGGGCTGTTGTATTTGTTGTTTCGTCATAAGTCGGACCGGTCCGCAGTCAGGTATGTTTTACTCAGTTGTTTTGTGCTTTTATATTGTGTCTATCTATATTTTGAGGCCTGAGGCCAATTAAACTGCGTGGTCGTGTTCTGTGTATGTGTAAATTGTCCGCCGGACGGGGGAGGTGCTGTCCGATTTTCTATTGGATCAGCGGCTCCTGGGTCTCGGGGCGTGACAATTTATTTTGGTATCAGAGCGTAGGTTTCGATGCCTACGTGTTTTCGGATTTTTCGGTGTTTATCTGATACCAATTTATTTTGGTATCAGAGCCCAGGTTGCGAGATACCTCGGGTATTTGCGGATTTTTCGGTGTTTTTCTGATACCAATTTATTTTGGTATCAGAGCTCAGGTTTTCGGATACCTTCGGGACTTGTGGATTACGGTGTCTAATGGTTTTACGAGTCTTGTCGGATTTGTTCGGATTGTTTTCTCGATGTGGTTGTTTGGGATTTGGTGATGGGACTTCTTCAGGCGACAGGTATTTCTCCTGATCTTTTGGATCCCTTATCCTATTTAGGTATTGGTTAGAAAATTCTCACATGTTATTGAATCATGTTACTATACCTGTACATCTAGGTATGATTTAGAAATTATCTCGTGTCATCGGATCATGTTACCATTCCTGTATATTTAGGTATGGTTAGTAGTTCTAACATGTTACTGGATCATGTTACCATTCCTGTATATTTAGGTATGATTTAGAAATCCTCACATGTTATTGGATCATGTTACTATACATGTATATCTAGGTATGATTTAGAAATTTTCTCGTGTCATCGGATCATGCTACCATTCCTGTATATTTAGGTATGGATAAGATTTCTCTCATATTATTGGATCATGTGACTATTCCTGTATGTTAAAGTATGATTAGGAATTCTCTTATGTCATGGAATCATGTTATTATTCTAATACCCATCTAGTAACTTGGTTAGACTATCCCAGTTTGGTGGGATCTTATATACATACTTGATGGATTGATATATGTAGACTTGGTTTAGTTGGATTGACATATAGTCAATCTATCTCATTCGTGATCGTTCATGTGAGCGAATAGTAACATGTTGCGGATGAGATCTTGGAGTGGAAAATAAAAATTCTCTAGTGGCACAGATTGTTGAGTCGAAAAGCCAAGGTCGAGTATGTTGACAACCTATTGGAGGTTAAGGAATTTGATTTTCCAGACCTTACTATATGTAGTATGTGTTCTAGCTATTATTAGCTGAGCGAGAACTGGAGCTGCTTACCGTAGTTGGCTCAATCGGTATAGGATCGACTTATCCTAGTGTAAGGAATTTCAGACATTTGGGTTGCATGTGCCTGGTTAGGTGACCTGGATGGCACGACTAGGGTTTCTGACCTACATGGATGTAGAAGGGTAGCATTAGCTTTATGCTATCATCGTTAGTAGAGGATTGATACATCCTATTCGATGAGGACTTTGACCATGGATCACTTGTACTTGATTGTTGACCTAGAAAGTACATGTTGATGGGTGATTTGAGCTAATACCGAAAAGTGTGAAGCTAGTTGCTTGACATTTATGGGTGATTGCTTTTGCTTGGTCTAAATAACCAAGAGGGTATCTACGGACTTATGATTTGCGCGGAGGCAAATCACTTACAAGACTAGGTCACCTATGGTTGGATGATATCAAGGACGACCTGTGGGGAAATAAAGGAAGAGCTTCTTGGCTATGTTGAGATACTCCTGAGAGATAGTATATCTTTATCTCCTTGTTATGGAGAAGGACCTTAGAGGGTTTTGATCATGGAGTGAAGGAATTAGATTGTATTGGATTACGAGTCGACGATCGGTGTGACTCGCTAGTTGCTACGTTATGCTATGAGGGATCTTGACTCATAGATGGAGTGTATATGGTTGGATAATTTCGATGATGCATCGGGATGTACGACCCGTTATGGTATTGAGAGGTGGATTGAGATCGACGAATCTCTATGATATGTTGTATTTTGGGAATTCTATTAGGGGATATGGACCTGTCAGATTTGTAGTTTTGTGATGGATCATTTAGTGCATATATGATCTTTTTGTGGTTGATTGTTTGGAAGTTGTGAGTGATGGTAGCATATGGTGATATTTTGGCACAAACTTTAACTATATGTTGTCTTTCGACGATCTATTGGAGGATATATACATGCCTCGTGATGTTTGGAGGATGTTATTGACTTGGGGATACTTGGGTGATATTCATGAATTTGAACGTTTTACGTTCAGAGGATCGGAATATAGATTTGGCGGTAGTGAACTTAAGATTGAGTGCCCTGGATAGTTGTGGTAAATGATTGGTTGTTCGGTTGTTCCTGGTTACCGGATGATCACCTCTAGATTGATAACTTCAGTTGCCCCATAGCAATATAACCTTAGGATATCAGACGAAGTGGTTACTCATGATGAGTACAGACATGCTTAGCTGCTAGTATGTGTCGTATGAGGAATGACGAAATTTTGGGACCAAATTTTTATTAGTGGGGGAGAATGTAAAATACGGCGATTTGAAAATCCGGACCAGAAAATTTTTCGAGATTTTTCCGGATAGAGTCTAGGGTTTCTGGCCCTACGGGAGGAGCCCAAGAGGCTTTATTGTAAAAACCTAAAACTTATCAAGGTTTTCGGATAAACTCATAAATTACGAGAGAATAACTAATTTAACCCGAAAGTTTTATTCACATGGATTATATTAAATAAGAGGGTCAAATGGCTAAAAGTCTTACCCTAAGGGTAGAGTTTAAATTTTTGGAAGTTAGAGGACCTTTCTGTAAAAAGTCCCCCCCCACATATATATATATATATATATATATATATATATATATTTCCCTTTCTTTCACTCACCCGCAGCCACGCCCGAGAATTCTCCCCTTCGCGTGCCCTAGCCCACGGCCACAACCCGACGCCGCCACCTTCTTCTTCTCCCCCTGCGAAGGTAGCAAACCCAAGGCCGGCGATCTTTATTCCTTCCCTCTGCTGCTCTCTCTCTCTAGATCTAGGGCAAACGATTGGAGCCGGGAGGAGGTGTTGCGGGTTTTGCCGGCGATTGATTTCTTCACCTGCGATCGGATGCACGAGGGATCCTCTCCTTGGAATGTTTTCGAGCACGTTTGAGCGAAGCCTTGGGGTCAGCCATTGCCTAAGGTAAGATACGCTCGTTCAATATTGATCTTGGATGATTAGTAGGGCAATGTGATCTCTGTTCTGGGATTGGGCTTGCCTTCTGATATGTGGCTATGGGTTTGATTTGGAGCTTGTGTCAGTGGAGACTTGGATCTATGGTGGTTATATTTTTCCTTAGCTTAGTATTCGAATTCGGTTTGTGAGTTTGCCTTCTTCCTCTGTTTTTTTTTAGTGCGAGTTCATTCTTCAGATGTTCTGATCTAGAATTGGGTTTTGATTTGTTCCTGATCTGTTTTGGAAGTAATTGGTGGGTTCGCGACGCCGGGTACTTGCTAATGGCGAGAGGTGGCTGAGGGAGTGAGGAGGAATCATTGGGGAGAAGGAGCTGTTGTGGCAGCCTTTGTGTGACTGTTGATCGTCGGAATTCGGAGCAGGGGAGTTCTGTCGACGCCAAATCAGGTAAGATCGATGCACTTTGGGTTTTGTTTCAAGTTGGATAATACTCGAGTATTCTGATGAGATTAGTATTGGATTGTATCCCATTTGATCAATAGGGTTGGTTGCTTGAGTTTGTTCGGTTGAGTTGTTCCATGTTACCAGTAATTTAACATAGCAAAGATCAATGAGATAGTGATTAGAATATGAGTTTTAGTTCAGTTGATAAATCACCTACGAATGGTAGATTAATGGTAGATTATTGATTAGTTGACTTTATGAGTTGACTTGTTAATAAAATGGATTGGAAATTGAAGTATGTTAATGAGGTTATTTGAGTTGGATGATCAATCAGTGGATTCATTGCTGTGATTAATGGGGATTGTAGGATGGTTTAGTAAGCTAATTGTTTTGGGTGATCGATTAAGGTCCAAACTTGTCACATATGTAGCTAAGATCATTAGTATTTGATCAAAGTGATTAACTGTTGGTTTGATGAATTTTGTTTAAGATCGAATGGTGTTTGTGGACGATTGGTTGAGTTTATGTCAATTTAGCCATGGCTACCCTTGTAAAGGAATTGTTTTGGTTGAAGTTGTGAGAATTGGGTTGACCTCTTGTGATAGGATAGAGGTAGGATTAAAATTTAATTTAAGTAATTAAGCTGAACTGGATACGATTGGGTAACTAAGAGTTGATCACTTAATTAAGTTTAGGCGAATGATTATGATGATTAGGATTATCACTCATATGGATTAGTAATTGGTTAGCTAGTTATTTCTATGTAAATAACTATTAAATATGTCCTTTGATACAGGGCATTGATTTGGACTTTTGGGTTGCGCAGTATCAGACGGGAGGTTCTCTTCGTATATGGACTACTCCTACTTTGAGGCGGGTACCCTTTGACTTATCTTTTAGATATTGTCATATTGCTATGCATTGTCTGTTATAGATAGCAATAAGTTTATTAGTTATCCCTGAGTTATTATGCCTGTTCTGGATACTTGTTAGTTATCCCTGAGTTATTATACCTGTTCTGGATACTTGTTAGTTATCCCTGAGTTATTATACCTGTTCTGGATACTTGTTAGTTATCCCTGAGTTATTATACCTGTTCTGGATACTTGTTAGTTATCCCTGAGTTATTATGCTTGTTCTGGATACTTGTTAGTTATCCCTGGGTTATTATGTCTGTTCTGGATACTTGTTAGTTATCCCTGAGTTATTATGCCTGTTCTGGATACTTATTGGTTATCCTTGAGTTATTATGTATGTGTATCTATCATACACCATCTTTGCACTGTGGCATGCCGGCGATCAGCGACTCCCTTGTGGTTGAGCCTAATCGTCTTTCCGGCACATGATATGCACACACGGCCACTCATGGGTTAGTGGATACCGTGGTGTGTGCATTTGCTCTGTAGTGCTCCGTCGTGCCGCTCAGGGGTAGTGGTCGGAGCGTGGTAGCAAGCCAGGGATCCCTTCTCTACCCATAGACCAGAGAAGATGAGAGAGTATCTCCCCCATATGTACATGGGGGGAGCGATAGCTCCACCAGCATCCTGTCCTCTCGGTCACTCAGGAGCAGTGATGGCAGAGTACGGACAGTGTCACAGCTCCTACCCATCGGCCGACACAGTATCGCTGTCTCGGTGCTTGACTGGAGTTAGGGGGTGACCATGGCATTGCACCATGTGCATATTTTGCATCGTGCATTGTTTGCTGCACTTGATTCTTGCACTTGTTTGACATGCATATTCTGGAGACTTGTTATTTGAGATTATATGACTAATGATGTTTCCATGGTACTCATTGTCTTCTTTTCAGGTTAGCTGGATTCTGGTATGTATCTACCTCAGTATTTCCAGTACTAGTTTTTCCATATTGTTGATATGAGACTGTATTAGCGTAGATGCTTATTGTTGTTATAACATACTATGCATATCTGCTGGGGATTCGCTGAGGTTATGGACTCACACCGTTGCCATATATTTTTATTTTCAGGTTGAGATACTTGGAGTTGCCAGAAGAGCCCAGCAGCCAGTCCCTACCCATCGCGACGGCATAGTTCGTCTTGTACTTAGTAGTGTCTATTTGTATATTTACTTATTGGACTTGTATATGTCTTGGGAGTGTCGTCTTGTGCCCTAAGGGGTTTTTGTATTGGTTGTTTCGTCGTAAGTCGGACCGGTCCGCAGTCAGGTATGATTTACTTAGTTGTCGGGTGCTTTTATTTGGGTCTATATATATATTTTGAGGCCTGAGGCCAATTAAACTGCGTGGTGATGTCTATTATTATCTGCGTGTGTGTTTGTATGTGTAAATTGTCCGCCGGACAGGGGAGGTGTTGTCCGATTTTATATTGGAACAGCGGCTCCTGGGTCTCGGGGCGTGACAGTTGGACTTTCATCAGAGGAAGAAAGCAAGTGACGAAGTTTCTCAAGGAGAAGGATTTGTGGTGAATAGTAACCAAGAGCGTGGTAGGAGCAAAATCGGTATGATCAGGTGGCCGAAGGCGATTAAGGTACAACATTCATGTAAGAGGTGGAGTGCTACGAATTAAAGTAAGATCATCTCCACCCCCTTGATGCTTTTCGGAAATCCTTCCAGGAGGTTGGAGTCTGTTTAGATGNACTATACCTATATATTTAGGTGTGATTTAGAAATTCTCACCTGTTATTGGGTCCTGTTACTACTCTTGTATATTTAGGTATGGTTAGTAGTTCTCTCATGTTACTGGATCATGTTACCATTCCTGTATATTTAGGTTTGATTTAGAAATTCTCACATGTTATTGGATCATACTACTATACCTGTATATTTAGGTATGATTTAGAAATTATCTTGTGTTATCGGAGCATGCTACCATTCCTGTATATTTAGGTATGATTAGAAATTCTTTCATGTCATTGGATCAGGACGTTATTCCTGTATATTTATGTATATTTTGAGATTCTCTCATATTATGGGACCATGTTATCATTCCTGTATATTAGATATGGGTAGGAATTCTCTTATGTCATGGAATCATGTTATTATTCTTATACCCATCTAGTAACTTGGTTAGACTAACCCAGCTTGGTGGGATCTTATATACATACTTGATGGATTGATATATGTAGACTTGGTTTAGTTGGATTGACATATAGTCAATCTATCTCATTCGTGATCGTTCATGTGAGCGAATAGTAACATGTTACGGATGAGATCTTGAAGTGGAGAATGAAAATTCTCTAGTGGCACCGATTGTTGAGTCGGAAAGCCAAGGTCGAGTATGTTGACAACCTATTGGAGGTTAAGGAATTTGATTTTTCCAGACCTTACTATATGTAGTATGTGTTCTAGCTATTATTAGCTGAGCGAGAACTGGAGCTGCTTACCATAGTTGGCTCAATCGGTATAGGATCGACTTATCCTAGTGTAAGGAATTTCAGACATTTGGGTTGCATGTGCCTGGTTAGGTGACCTGGACGGCACGACTAGGGTTTCTGACCTACATGGATGTAGAAGGATAGCATTAGCAATATGCTATCATCGTTAGTAGAGGATTGATACATCCTATTCGATGAGGACTTTGACCATGGATCATGGGTACCTGGTTGATGACCTAGACGGTACAGTTTGATAGGTGACTTGAGCTGATACAGAAAAGTGTAGAGCTAACTGCTGACACTTATGAGTTACAATTTGTACTTGGTTTGGATAACCTAGGAAGATACCATTGGACTTATGATTTGCGCTGAGGCGAATCCCTTACGAGGCTAGACCACCTTGGGGTGGAAGAGGTCTATGATGACTTCCAGGGAACAAAGAATCACTTTGTGATTATACTAAGATACTCATGAGAGATAGCGTGTCTGTATGTTATGGAGTTGAAACTCGGAGGTTTCTGAACCTTGAGTGAAGGAATCAGAGAATATTGGGTTACGAGCCGATGGTTGGTCGACTCGTTTATTGTACGTGATTCTATGAGGGATTTTGACTCATAGATTGGGTGTATATGGTTGGATAATCTCGATGGGGCATCGGGATGTACGGCTCGCTAGGGTGCGGAGGATGTGGAGTTTACTATAACCTTATCTTCCGATGAGATATTGGACACTAATCAGGAGGTTAAAGACGACCATTGGTTTTTGGTTATTATACTCTCATCATGGTACCTCCGATTGCCGAGTCGGGAGCTTGGGATTAAACCCGTCAACAATTTATTGGGCTTTAGGATCACACCCGTTGAGATAGGTAGTGATGGGTTTTCCCTAAGTATTTATAGCGTATATGAAAAATTGGTACATAGTTTGTCTAATAGCGAAATTTGGAGGACCAAATTTTTATTAGTGGGGGAGAATGTAAAATACGGCAAGAAATTCTAAAGTTTAAATCCAGAAATAACCTTGGAAAATATGACGGTAAATTTCTAGAAATTTTTTTTTGGATCCTTGGTGGAATTTATGAGGATAAATTGTATAAATAATCGAATATAATTTGGTATATATATATATATATATATATATATATATATATATATATATATATATATATATATATATAAGGGCTAAACCTAGGTTAATCAGCCGATTAACCATTTCCTCCTCGCAGGCTTCGCCGCAGCCAAACCCGACGCCACACCTCTCTCTCTCGCGCCTACTCTCCTCCCCTCGTGCCCTAGCCACCGCCGAAGCCAAGCCGCCCCTTCCTTCGTTTTCTTCCTCCCCTCTGCCGATCGAAACCCAAGCCACCACTACCTACTCAGCCGATCTGCGCTTGCCCTAGCTGTTTCTTCCGCCGGCGCCGGCTAGCCTCAAGCTAAGTTTCGGAGATCCCCTCCCGACGGTGACGGGTCTTACCAGAGCTGAGGAAGGGCGATCTCACCGGCGCAACGCAGGTAATGAATCGGTCGAGTCTTTTGCATCAGAATGAACTGCGATTGGAAATTTGTTTTGGTAATGGTTTGTCGATTGACTGTGCTTTATGGAGTAGTTTTTCTGAGGGTCATGTACTCGGATTTGGTAGAGGAAGGTAGGAATTTAGCAGCTAATAACATTTCTGGCCTTTCTGTTGTGGAGCTGCGGAAGAACCTTGCCGTGAGTTTCTTAAGGTAAGCTCTTCTTGTTCAGATTTGGTGTTGTGTTGTACCATGAGTTGGTTTTGATCTGTTTGTTGTGGAAAGTTTTGGAATGAGGGTCGTATTGGGGTTTTTGTAGTTGAATTTGAATTGGGTAGCTTCTGATTTGTTTGGTGTTGGCTTGGAGCGGTGAGGAATTCTGTTTGGATCTCAACCAAGAACATCTTGATTAGTATCTCGGTTTGATTTGTTTTTCTTAGGGATTAGATCTGAGTTTTCCTATGGTTTCTTTTTGGATGATCACTTGGCTAGCTTTGCTTTCCCTTACCATGTGGATCAGTGTGGGGAGTTCGTGTTCTATTTTGGAATTAGATCAGTTTGTGAGATATGGAAAGGGATGTTTGAATGTTGGCTTCCAACTAGGTTGCTTCTATTACCTCCTGTGTAGAAGAGTATGTATCAATTTTTGTGCTGGGCGTGGAATTGGTTTTGGAGGAGTAGCTTGGATTTTTATTTGCTGTCCTGTCGTGTGCCACCTTACAGGTTCGTTTTATTTAAGGTGATCATTGGGTTAAACCTAAACTTGAAACCTGACCCCAATCTAGAAAGGGATAATCATTTAATTAGATTAATTAAATAAAATACGAGGGTGAAGTTAATCCTAATACGGTGTAGGAATTTGTTTAGCTACTTAATAATTATTGTGATAGCTAAAACAATGTCCTTGATACAGGACGCTGATTGATTGCTGATTATTGGACGGGAGGTTCTCTATTGATACAGACTTCACTTACTTGGAGGCGGGTACCCTTTGACTTATCTTTTAGATATTGTCATATTGCTATGCATTGTCTGTTATAGATAGCAGTAAGTTTATACGCTATCCTGAGTTATTATGCCTATTCTGGATACTTATTAGTTATCCCTGAGTTATTATTCATGTCCTGGATACTTGTTAGCTATCCCTGAGTTATTATTCATGTTCTGGATACTTATTAGTTATCCCTGAGTTATTATTCATGTCCTGGATACTTGTTAGCTATCCCTGAGTTATTATTCATGTTCTGGATACTTATTAGTTATCCCTGAGTTATTATTCATGTCCTGGATACTTGTTAGCTATCCCTGAGTTATTATACATGTCCTGGATACTTATTAGTTATCCCTGAGTTATTGTATCTGTCCTGGATACTTGTTAGTTATCCCTGAGTTATTATTCATGTTCTGGATACTTATTAGTTATCCCTGAGTTATTATTCATGTCCTGGATACTTGTTAGTTATCCCTGAGTTATTATACATGTCCTGGATACTTATTAGTTATCCCTGAGTTATTGTATCTATCCTGGATACTTGTTAGTTATCCCTGTGTTATTATACCTGTTCTGGATACTTGTTAGTTATCCCTGAGTTATTATACATGTCCTGGATACTTATTAGTTATCCCTGAGTTATTGTATCTGACCTGGATACTTGTTAGTTATCCCTGAGTTATTATTCATGTTTTGGATACTTATTAGTTATCCCTGAGTTATTATTCATGTCCTGGATACTTGTTAGTTATCCCTGAGTTATTATACATGTCCTGGATACTTATTAGTTATCCCTGAGTTATTGTATCTGTCCTGGATACTTGTTAGTTATCCCTGTGTTATTATACCTGTTCTGGATACTTGTTAGTTATCCCTGAGTTATTATACATGTCCTGGATACTTATTAGTTATCCCTGAGTTATTGTATCTGTCCTGGATACTTGTTAGTTATCCCTGTGTTATTATACCTGTTCTGGATACTTGTTAGTTATCCCTGAGTTATTATACATGTCCTGGATACTTATTAGTTATCCCTGAGTTATTGTATCTGACCTGGATACTTGTTAGTTATCCCTGTGTTATTATACCTGTTCTGGATACTTGTTAGTTATCCCTGAGTTATTATACATGTCCTGGATACTTGTTAGTTATCCCTGAGTTATTATGCCTGTCCTGGATACTTGTTAGTTATCCCTGAGTTATTATACCTGTTCTGGATACTTATTAGTTATCCTTGGATTATTATACATGTTCTGGATACATGTTAGTTATTCCTGAGTTATTATGCATGTTCTGGATACTTGTTAGTTATCCCTGAGTTATTATGCCTGTTCTGGATACTTGTTGGTTATCCTTGAGTTATTATGTATGTGTATCTATCATACACCATCCTTGCATTGTTGCATGCCGGCGATCAGCGACTCCCTTGTGGTTGAGCCTAATCGTCTTCCGGCACATGATATGCACACACGGCCACTCATGGGTTAGTGGATACCGCTGGGTGTGTGCGTTTGCTCTGTACTGCTCCGTTCGTCCGCTCAGGGGTAGTGGTTTCGGAGCGTGGTAGCAGGCAGGGATCCCTTCTCTTACCATAGACCAGAGGAGTTGAGAGAGATATCTCCCCCATATATACATGGGGCGGAGTGTTTACTCCACCAGCATCCTGTCCTCTCGGTCACTCAGGAGCAGTGATGGCAGAGTACGGACAGTGTCACAGCTCTACCCACTCGGCCGACACAGTATCGCCTGTCTCGGTGGCTTGACTGGAGTTAGGGGGTGACCATGGCATTGCACCATGTGCATATTTTGCATCGTGCACTGTTTGCTGCACTTGATTCTTGCACTTGTTTGACATGCATATTCTGGAAACTTGTTATTTGAGATTATATGACTAATGATGTTTCCATGGTACTCATTGTCTTCTTTTCAGGTTAGCTGGATTCTGGTATGTATCTACCTCAGTATTTCCAGTACTAGTTTTTCCATATTGTTGATATGAGACTGTATTAGCGTAGATGCTTATTGTTGTTATAACATACTATGCATATCTGCTGGGTATTCGCTGAGTTTATGGACTCACACCGTTGCCATATATTTTTATTTTCAGGTTGAGATACTTGGAGTTGCCAGAAGAGCCCAGCAGCCAGTCCCTACCCATCGCGACGGCATAGTTCGTCTTGTACTTAGTAGTGTCTATTTGTATATTTACTTATTGGACTTGTATATGTCTTGGGAGTGTCGTCTTGTGCCCTAAGGGGTTTTTGTATTGGTTGTTTCGTCGTAAGTCGGACCGGTCCGCAGTCAGGTATGATTTACTTAGTTGTCGGGTGCTTTTATTTTGGGTCTATATATATATTTTGAGGCCTGAGGCCAATTAAACTGCGTGGTGATGTCTATTATTATCTGCGTGTGTGTTTGTATGTGTAAATTGTCCGCCGGACAGGGGAGGTGCTGTCCGATTTTATATTGGAACAGCGGCTCCTGGGTCTCGGGGCGTGACATCACCAGCCAGTGAGAATCAGCTGAATAGAGAATAACCCATGCTAGTCTCAACAGAATTGATAGTGTCCGTATTTATCAATTCATCGACTAGGGATATTTCCAATACTTCACAATTGCACATTAGAGATAATCACTAGTTGTGATCCCATCACAAATTCTCTTATGCTGTGAGTTGTATTGCGGACATTCAGTAGATGAGTTTAAGATCCCAATCAAATACACAAAACATGTATACTCAAATAGTGAATTATCATTTATTAAAATAAATGTTTACATCATAAGGCGATTGCCTTAGGACACTTCTCTCATATCACTAACAAACTCCCACTTGGCCTAATGCCAATCGCTACGGTATCCAATACCACAGGCTCTAACATGACCCTCAAACTTGTTTTGAGGCAAGGCCTTAGTTAAAGGATCCGCTATATTCCTTTCAGTGGGAACTCTCTCAATTTGTATGTCATTCCTACTTATGATCTCTCTGATCAGATGATAGCGTCGAAGCACGTGTTTGGATCGTTGATGAGACCTTGGTTCCTTCGCTTGTGCAATAGCTCCATTGTTGTCGCAGTATACCGGCACTACTTCATCAATGGTTGGAACCACGCCAAGTTCGGAGACAAACTTTTTTGATCCAGACTGCTTCCTTTGCTGCTTCCGAAGCTGCGATATATTCCGCTTCCGTGGTAGAATCCGCTACAGTGTCTTGTTTGGAACTCTTCCAACTTACTGCGCCTCCATTCAAAGTAAATACGTATCCAGACTGCGATTTGGAGTCATCCTTATCTGTCTGGAAACTGGCATCTGTATACCCACGTATTATCAAATCTCCTTCTCCATATATTAGAAATACATCCTTAGTTCTTCTTAAGTACTTAAGGATTGTTTTAACAGCCGCCCAATGATCCATTCCTGGATCAGATTGGTATCTGCTCGTGACGCTCAGAGCATACGATACATCGGGCCTAGTACATAACATAGCATACATGATAGATCCTATTGCGGATGCATAGGGAATCTTATTCATGCTAATCCTCTCGTCTTCTGTGCGCGGACACATAGACTTTGAAAGGTTGATCCCATGCCTGATGGCAAGGTAACCTTTCTTGGATTCCGACATGCTAAACCTTTTTAGCACTCGGTCTATATATGTAGACTGCGAAAGACCAAGCAACCGTTTTGATCTATCTCTATAGATTCTAATCCCAAGGATATAGGTTGCTTCTCCCAGGTCTTTCATGGAGAAAGTTTTGGACAACCAAATCTTAACTGTCTGTAAAACTGATATATCGTTTCCTATAAGTAAGATGTCATCGACATATAATACTAGGAATACGACTGCACTCCCACTAACCTTCTTGTACACACAAGGTTCGTCAGGATTTTGTGAGAAATCAAACTCTTTGATTGTCTCATCAAAACGGATGTTCCAGCTCCTAGATGCTTGCTTTAGTCCATATATGGATCGTCGAAGCTTGCATACCTTGGTTTTATCAACCGATGTGAAACCTTCAGGTTGTATCATGTATACATCCTCAAGTAGGTTTCCATTAAGGAAAGCTGTTTTCACATCCATTTGCCATATCTCATAATCATAATGAGCTGCTATGGCTAGGAGCATCCGAATGGATTTAAGCATAGCTACTGGCGAATAGGTTTCGTCATAATCAATTCCTTGTTTTTGACGATATCCTTTTGCCACTAATCTAGCCTTAAAGGTAACAACATTACCTTCCATGTCGGTTTTCTTCTTGAAAACCCACTTGCACCCTATGGGTTTAATCCCTTCAGGTGGGTTAACCAAGTCCCATACTTGATTTTCATACATGGAATCCATTTCCGACTTCATGGCCTCAAGCCATTTGTCCCTTTCTGAATTTTTCAGAACATCTTCATAACTGATAGGTTCGTCATCGCCAATGAGCAACACGTCGTTCGATTCACTTACGAGAAATCCGTATCTCTCTGGAATGTTGCGTGTCCTATCAGATCTACGAAGAGGTGGTGTAGTTTTAGGTTCAACTGATAGCTCATCACTATGAATTATCGGTTGTGGGCCTAGACTAGGTGTCTCTGTGATGTCTATTGGAGTTTCTTGAACTTCATCAAGTTCAATCCCACTCCCACTGTTTTCTTGCAAAAGAAACTCTTTCTCTAGAAATACAGCATGCCTTGAAACAAACACCTTTTGTTCCAAGGGATGATAGAATTGGTAACCCTTCGTTTCCTTAGGGTATCCAATAAATAGACATTTATCAGACTTAGCATCCAATTTGTCTGATACAACCCGCTTCACATAAGCAGGACAACCCCATATCTTAAGGTGAGTTAAGTGAGGTTTCTTACTATTCCAAATCTCATATGGAGTAGTAGAGACTACCTTGGTCGGGACTCTGTTTAGCAAGTAAACAGCTGTCTTAAGTGCATAGCCCCAAAAGGACTTTGGAAGAGTTGCATGATTCATCATAGACCTAACCATGTCCATCAAGGTTCGGTTGCGCCTCTCAGATACACCATTATGCTGTGGTGTATACGGCGGAGTCCATTGGGACAATATCCCATTGTCCCTTAGATAATCTTGAAACTCTTGACTTAAGTATTCACCACCTCGATCGGATCGAAGTATTTTAATACTTTTGCCAAGCTGTTTCTCTACTTCATTTCTGAACTCTTTGAATTTCTCAAAGGCTTCAGATTTGTGTTTCATCAAGAACACATACCCGAATTGTGAGTGATCATCGATGAAGGTGATGAAGTAGCTATAGCCTCCTTGTGAAAGAGTTGACATTGGTCCACATACATCGGTATGTATTAGACCAAGCAATTCTCCCACTGGATTACCTTTTCCGGGAAAGGGTAATTTGGTCATCTTGCCTTTTAAGCATGATTCGCATGTATCAAATGAATCGGGTTCAAATGATTCCAAAATTCCACATCGATGTAATTCGGTCATGCGTTTCTTACTTATATGGCCAAGACGACAGTGCCACGTGTAGGAGTCTATTTGATTATCTATTCGATCACGTTTGTTGCTTACTTCGATATTGAAAACGTCACTGGATAAATCTAACGTGTAGATGCCATTGCACAAAGTTCCATTCCCATAAAGAACGCCATTTAAAGTTATGTAACAACAATTGTTACTGAAAGTTAAATGATAACCCTTTTCATTCAAACATGAAATAGATACAATGTTCTTTATTAACGAAGGAACGAAATAACAATTATCCAATTCTAAGACACGTCCAGTTGGGAGCTTTAGCAAATATGTTCCGATGGCAATAGCAGCAATCCTTGCTCCATTTCCAACCCGCAAATTCGCTTCTCCCTTGACGAGCCTTCTTCTATTCCTTAGCCCCTGTATGTCATTACATATATGTGAGCTACACCCAGTATCAAGTACCCAGGTATCTGAGGAAATAGAGTGACATTCAATAACGAAGATACCTGAAGAGGATGGGGCATCGGATGCCTTCTTCTTCACGGACTCAAGATAAATCTTGCAGTTTCTTCGCCAGTGACCTTCCTTGCCACAGTGATGGCAAGTTCCTTTTGGTTTCTTTTCAGTTTTCTTGGCCTTTTTCTTCTTCCCTTTGTTCTGTTCTTTGGCCTTCCTCTTAGAACCTTTCTTCGAGGAACCAACTAACAGTACCGCTTTTTGATCTGGCTTTACAGAAGGCTCCACAGTCTTCAGCATGTTGATCAACTCAGGAATTGTAGTCTCCAGTTTGTTCATCCGATAGTTCATCACAAATTGTGAACAACTCTTGGACAAACAACTCAGAATTAAGTCAATACTTAGTTCATGATCCATTGCAAAACCGAGTGCGCCCAGTCGCTCAATATACCCCAACATTTTTAACACAAACTGCGAGGCAGAAGTGCCTTCCTGCATCTTAGTGGTGAAGAGGAGTCTGGAGACCTCGAACCTTTCGGATCTCGCCTGCTCTTCAAACAACTCATGAAGATGGAAGATGATGGTATTAGCATCCATATGCTCATGTTGCTTTTGCAACTCAGGTACCATAGAGGCTAGCATGATGCAACTCGCAAGTTCAGAATCGGTCACATGTTTCTGATAGGCCAACAATTGGTCTGGAGTTGCATTCTCTGGAGGATGGGTGGGAAGTTGTTCTTCAAGGACATAAGCAAGCTTCTCTGCCTTGAGGACTATCCTCAGGTTTCGAAGCCAGTCCATGTAGTTCGGCCCAGTCAGTTTATTTGTGTCCAAAATGGAACGCAAGTTTAGAGAAGACATGATCGAGTGATTATCCTAGAAATACAAATTGAGATTATGTGAGAAGATTTATTAAAGAATGTATCAACATACATAAATAAAATCCTATTTATTTTTCAAATTGAATAACCCTTATTATCAATTCGGGAGATCGTAGGAACATCTCCAAATAGGTTGATATCCAACCATAGATAAGAATCACCATGGCTGTGGCCATCAAGTTTTCCTTAGCTATGAAGGTAGGTAATTATACCGATTACATATCACATATATGTAACTATCACGTTATGCTATCAACTAATTGAATGTTTGCATAAATCATTGGGTTGTTAACTCATTAACAAGTATGCATCATATACATAGCACCCAACTGCACCTCTCTTTACATCGACCTTGGCTGTGGCACAACAAATCGATGCTCCAAGCTTAAGGCTGACCCATTAATCAAGAAATAGTTTTAATATGGTTGGAGCTCATTCAACCGTTTAGTTAGGCTTGGATGTGTCCAACAACCAAAACTAAGGATTGACCTCTGACTCCAACTATATTATTCATAAACTAATTCCATGGTTTGAACATGTTAAGGTTCAAGTCGGGCATGGATGTGTCCATCAACCCAAGCGAGAAACAAAACTCCGATTCTAACCATATTAATGGAAGGTGTTGGCCTTAATATTTTGCAAGGGGTTTTGGTCTCATCTTTTCCTTTTTAATGCACATTCATGACATATGTCATGACTAACGATTTCCTTAATAAAGTATGTATGTGACTTAATTTATCAAGTCTCATGAATTGAATTAGGAACCGGATTTCCTTAATTCTAATTTCACACTTTATTAAAGGAATTGCTTTGGGAAACAATTTCCTAAATTGTCATAATTAATTTCGGAAATAATATGTTCAAGACTTTGATTTCTCTAAATCAAATCTTATTAAATTAAGAGACAAATCCCTTAATTCAACTACATATTATTTTCATGAAAATCTCATTTAAGAAAACTCTATAGGAAACCATTTTCCTAATTAATTTTGGAGACAACAATATGTAAGAGCATCACCTCTTAAAACATATTTTATTCATGGATTTGATTAATTACAACAAATCGTTTTCTAAGGGTGGCTCCCCGAGGCTCAGATACCCAAAGAAAAGTAAAGTGTTGTAAATCCAATTGGACGGTTCCCCGAGGCTCAATCCAAATCAAACATGACAATTTCAATTAAAATTGGGAAATTAAATTACAACATCTAACTTTAAATTGGACGGCTCCCCGAGGCTCAATCCAAAATAAAGAATTTGTTGTCAATTTAAAAACCAATTCAAATTTAATTGTCAATTAACTGTCCATGAATTTGTCTAGACTTTCCTAAAAGAAAGTGTCCAAAATTGCGAGATTTCGAAAATAGGTTTTCAGAATAATTGTAAGTTTCTGGTACAAAGAAAACTTACATATTTCCAAAGTTGGAAAATTTCTAAAATAGAAAAATTTCCAAAATTGGAAAGTTTCCAAAGATGGGAAATTTTCACAATTATTATAAAAATTTAGAAACTAGAAAATTTCAAACGTTTGCGAAATTTCATGAGGATTTCCAAACTTTGAAATTCCTAATTCTAAAATTTATTATAATTTGAAAGTTATCATAATTGGAAAAATTTTCCGAAATTGAGATCATGACAATGTTTTCCACAAAACAATTATATGATTAAGTCGAACACTAACCGGCTCTGATACCACTGTTGGGACCGGGTGCATGTCGACAAGGATACGAGTTCGTAAAATTTAAAATTTTTTCGTGCAGCGGAAGAGTTTGCATAAAATAATTTCCTAAATTATTTTAACTTCGTATCTAGCATGCAATCTTATGGTGTGTTGACATAATCATAAAATAAAACTTTGCGGAAAAGTAAACTATTTTACTAAGTACCTCTCGTAACTCGAAGTAAGGGACGAGATCCAACCGTAGCGTCCCTTGGAAGCTCCGCCTCTATTCGCGTCCACGCCGAGTTCTCTTCGGGATGGCTTCACAAAGTCACGAGTTTTGTGCCGACGAGAACTACTAAATTCTCGGAAGGCACAACTAGAAGGACAAGAGAAATAATGGAAAAACTAACCAACGAAGTAACGGAATCGTATTCCGGAAGAGAGGAGTCGCTATCCGCTTCTTCTTCTTCGTTTTCGGGTTCTCCTTCTTCTTGGTTGCTCACGCCAACTTCACCCCTTGGATGAAGGCTTGGTGCGCCGGCCCTAATTCACAAGAATGGGCGCCGGCCCTAGGCAAAAGAGGGAGAGGGAGAGGAGAAGAGATTAAAAGAGAGAGAGGGAGAGCTCTAATTAATCTCTTGATTAATTGATCTCTAAGGGCTAGCCTTTGGGTCCTTTATATAGTAGCAACTCCTTTGCTAAGTCTCCCTCTAAACGGAATTAGTTATAAGAAATTTATCTTATAAATTTTCTTATTAATTATTCCGTTTAAACCGAGTCTTTATTATAAACTAATTTATAATAAAACTTAGTTCTTCTTCTCTTTAAATTATGGAATAAATTTTATAAGAAATTTATAAACTTTCTTAATATGGATAAATCAATTCATAATTGATTTTATAAAATTAAAATAAACCAATTCATGGATTATTTTAATCTTCCATAAAAGAATAAATTTCTATAAATTTTATTTATATAAATTTCTTTATACAAATTTATTTATCCATAATTTATAAAACAAATCTCACTAGATTTATTTTATTAATTAAACCAATTAAATTGGTTTAATCTCCCTTTAATGGCCGGCCACCACAAGGAGGGTTAGCACCCTCTTTGGCCGGCCAAACCAACCCGAACCGGTCGCGAATTAAACTCATTTAATTCGCCCAAAAAGCCTTCAAAAGACTTAGCCATTTTTAGCTTCCATTGCGCCTCTGATTAACTCAGATTCGACTTGTTTCTCTTGATCGGAAAATCCAATTTTTAACTCGTTTTAAATCCCTCGGATTACTCGTATTACGTGTGACTAAATAGGCTTTCGATTTATGTTGGCCGTCCATAATTAACCCATTAATTATAGAACGATCATGAGTGGCACCTAGTAGTACATCATGATCCCCAATTAATCGAAAGATCAACGGTTTGACCCCAGAAGAAATTATTCTGAAACCCTTCAGCAGCTCTAATGAATCATGCCTCATTCCCTTCACCACCTTATACCCACTTGGTTCAGGACACGGTCTATGGTGTCAGTCCCCACTAGGCTGACTACGTCACACCTAGCCCAAGTAGTGTCTTCCTCGTCCTTTGGATTTCTAATTACTCTCATGTATTTAAGAGACTCGCACTCTTAACATGATATGCTCTGGCCAGAGGCTTTGAGTAACAATCCGACGATAGGCCTGGGTATACATCTCCTCGCAAGGAGTGGTGAATCCTTTGTAGGCTGTTCAAACATCTTCGGGCACTTCGGCTTATACCCGATCATCCTGGGTCCACACCTCCTTGGAGATGCTTGCTTAAGATGTCAAAGTATAAGTCTCCATGACCAAGATGACTTGAACACCGCAAGTCAAAGGAACATCGCACTTAAGCCGCAGTAAGATCTTCATTGACATATCTACATGTAGATTCCCATATGAAGTCTTACAGCTAGTCACTCCAATGAACTAGTTCCCTTAACTAGCATCCATGTTTATCTCCGGACATCCCAATGTCACCTGTAAAATACGGCAAGAAATTCTAAAGTTTAAATCCAGAAATAACCTTGGAAAATATGACGGTAAATTTCTAGAAATTTTTTTTGGATCCTTGGTGGAATTTATGAGGATAAATTGTATAAATAATCGAATATAATTTGGTATATATATATATATATATATATATATATATATATATATATATATATATATATAAGGGCTAAACCTAGGTTAATCAGCCGATTAACCATTTCCTCCTCGCAGGCTTCGCCGCAGCCAAACCCGACGCCACACCTCTCTCTCTCGCGCCTACTCTCCTCCCCTCGTGCCCTAGCCACCGCCGAAGCCAAGCCGCCCCTTCCTTCGTTTTCTTCCTCCCCTCTGCCGATCGAAACCCAAGCCACCACTACCTACTCAGCCGATCTGCGCTTGCCCTAGCTGTTTCTTCCGTCGGCGCCGGCTAGCCTCAAGCTAAGTTTCGGAGATCCCCTCCCGACGGTGACGGGTCTTGCCAGAGCTGAGGAAGGGCGATCTCACCGGCGCAACGCAGGTAATGAATCGGTCGAGTCTTTTGCATCAGAATGAACTGCGATTGGAAATTTGTTTTGGTAATGGTTTGTCGATTGACTGTGCTTTATGGAGTAGTTTTTCTGAGGGTCATGTACTCGGATTTGGTAGAGGAAGGTAGGAATTTAGCAGCTAATAACATTTCTGGCCTTTCTGTTGTGGAGCTGCGGAAGAACCTTGCCGTGAGTTTCTTAAGGTAAGCTCTTCTTGTTCAGATTTGGTGTTGTGTTCTACCATGAGTTGGTTTTGATCTGTTTGTTGTGGAAAGTTTTGGAATGAGGGTCGTATTGGGGTTTTTGTAGTTGAATTTGAATTGGGTAGCTTCTGATTTGTTTGGTGTTGGCTTGGAGCGGTGAGGAATTCTGTTTGGATCTCAACCAAGAACATCTTGATTAGTATCTCGGTTTGATTTGTTTTTCTTAGGGATTAGATCTGAGTTTTCCTATGGTTTCTTTTTGGATGATCACTTGGCTAGCTTTGCTTTCCCTTACCATGTGGATCAGTGTGGGGAGTTCGTGTTCTATTTTGGAATTAGATCAGTTTGTGAGATATGGAAAGGGATGTTTGAATGTTGGCTTCCAACTAGGTTGCTTCTATTACCTCCTGTGTAGAAGAGTATGTATCAATTTTTGTGCTGGGCGTGGAATTGGTTTTGGAGGAGTAGCTTGGATTTTTATTTGCTGTCCTATCGTGTGCCACCTTACAGGTTCGTTTTATTTAAGGTGATCATTGGGTTAAACCTAAACTTGAAACCTGACCCCAATCTAGAAAGGGATAATCATTTAATTAGATTAATTAAATAAAATACGAGGGTGAAGTTAATCCTAATACGGTGTAGGAATTTGTTTAGCTACTTAATAATTATTGTGATAGCTAAAACAATGTCCTTGATACAGGACGCTGATTGATTGCTGATTATTGGACGGGAGGTTCTCTATTGATACAGACTTCACTTACTTGGAGGCGGGTACCCTTTGACTTATCTTTTAGATATTGTCATATTGCTATGCATTGTCTGTTATAGATAGCAGTAAGTTTATACGCTATCCTGAGTTATTATGCCTATTCTGGATACTTATTAGTTATCCCTGAGTTATTATTCATGTCCTGGATACTTGTTAGCTATCCCTGAGTTATTATTCATGTTCTGGATACTTATTAGTTATCCCTGAGTTATTATTCATGTCCTGGATACTTGTTAGCTATCCCTGAGTTATTATTCATGTTCTGGATACTTATTAGTTATCCCTGAGTTATTATTCATGTCCTGGATACTTGTTAGCTATCCCTGAGTTATTATACATGTCCTGGATACTTATTAGTTATCCCTGAGTTATTGTATCTGTCCTGGATACTTGTTAGTTATCCCTGAGTTATTATTCATGTTCTGGATACTTATTAGTTATCCCTGAGTTATTATTCATGTCCTGGATACTTGTTAGTTATCCCTGAGTTATTATACATGTCCTGGATACTTATTAGTTATCCCTGAGTTATTGTATCTGTCCTGGCTACTTGTTAGTTATCCCTGTGTTATTATACCTGTTCTGGATACTTGTTAGTTATCCCTGAGTTATTATACATGTCCTGGATACTTATTAGTTATCCCTGAGTTATTGTATCTGACCTGGATACTTGTTAGTTATCCCTGAGTTATTATTCATGTTCTGGATACTTATTAGTTATCCCTGAGTTATTATTCATGTCCTGGATACTTGTTAGTTATCCCTGAGTTATTATACATGTCCTGGATACTTATTAGTTATCCCTGAGTTATTGTATCTGTGCTGGATACTTGTTAGTTATCCCTGTGTTATAATACCTGTTCTGGATACTTGTTAGTTATCCCTGAGTTATTATACATGTCCTGGATACTTATTAGTTATCCCTGAGTTATTGTATCTGTCCTGGATACTTGTTAGTTATCCCTGTGTTATTATACCTGTTCTGGATACTTGTTAGTTATCCCTGAGTTATTATACATGTCCTGGATACTTATTAGTTATCCCTGAGTTATTGTATCTGACCTGGATACTTGTTAGTTATCCCTGTGTTATTATACCTGTTCTGGATACTTGTTAGTTATCCCTGAGTTATTATACATGTCCTGGATACTTGTTAGTTATCCCTGAGTTATTATGCCTGTCCTGGATACTTGTTAGTTATCCCTGAGTTATTATACCTGTTCTGGATACTTGTTAGTTATCCCTGGATTATTATACATGTCTGGATACATGTAGTTATTCCTGAGTTATTATGCATGTTCTGGAACTTGTTAGTTATCCCTGAGTTATTATGCCTGTTCTGGATACTTGTTGGTTATCCTTGAGTTATTATGTATGTGTATCTATCATACACCATCCTTGCATTGTTGCATGCCGGCGATCAGCGACTCCCTTGTGGTTGAGCCTAATCGTCTTCCGGCACATGATATGCACACACGGCCACTCATGGGTTAGTGGATACCGCTGGGTGTGTGCGTTTGCTCTGTACTGCTCCGTTCGTCCGCTCAGGGGTAGTGGTTTCGGAGCGTGGTAGCAGGCAGGGATCCCTTCTCTTACCATAGACCAGAGGGAGATGAGAGAGATATCTCCCCCATATATACATGGGGCGGAGTGTTTACTCCACCAGCATCCTGTCCTTCGGTCAACTCAGGAGCAGTGATGGCAGAGTACGGACAGTGTCACAGCTCTACCCACTCGGCTGACACAGTATCGCCTGTCTCGGCTTGACTGGAGTTAGGGGGTGACCATGGCATTGCACCATGTGCATATTTTGCATCGTGCACTGTTTGCTGCACTTGATTCTTGCACTTGTTTGACATGCATATTCTGGAGACTTGTTATTTGAGATTATATGACTAATGATGTTCCATGGTACTCATTGTCTTCTTTTCAGGTTAGCTGGATTCTGGTATGTATCTACCTCAGTATTTCCAGTACTAGTTTTTCCATATTGTTGATATGAGACTGTATTAGCGTAGATGCTTATTGTTGTTATAACATACTATGCATATCTGCTGGGTATTCGCTGAGTTTATGGACTCACACCGTTGCCATATATTTTTATTTTCAGGTGAGATACTTGGAGTTGCCAGAAGAGCCC